>JZKD02S2311183.1:0-33203 GCA_000966675.3 Picea glauca
AACACTAAGGGGGCACACACCTTACTTGCCTTAGAACGATTGATGGAGAATTTGGTTATGTTTGGGCAAGGGCAGAGAAAATTGGGAGCATGCCCAAGGAGTGGACTTGTCTACCCTTGGAAACATGGGCACGTTGGAGAGGTTGGATGACCCCATCAACACACCCACGAGGAGTCATGACAATCGACACAAAGAGAGCATAAGGAAAAGGGCGTGCGTCGGTCCAAGAGACCAACAATTGATGGGCACGCAGACTTGGATGGGCGCACCAGGTCCACAAAAGGGGACGCGATGATTCTATTGTGTGTGGGTTCATGAAGGGGCACGACACACCCAACAGACATGATTTTTTGCACAAGTGACTCTTGGAGTCCATATAAAATAAAAGGCGCACCACCAAGGGAAGAATAGAGCATTTTTTGGAAAGAGATTTGGAGGGAAAGTGTGAGGCAACGAACTGAGGTAGAGTTTCCAAGATGGAAGAAAAGATGTAGCCAAGAGTTGGATGCTTTGGTAAGTTTTGGGGAAGTTCAGAAACGTAGGTCTATGGAGGCATGTGTGAGGTAGAACCAAAATATGTGTTAGCTTGGTGAAATTATGTGGAAACGAAGCAACAACAAGTCTACAGTTGTGGGAATGTCTGAGGTGCATCGTAGGTGGTTGTGGAGACAATTGCGACATATTCTTGGTGTGACAGATTTTTTCCTTAGTTTCTCAGTGAGGTGAGGTGATTCATGTGACTTTGTCGAATTTGTAAATTGATCCAGTAGTGATCTTATCATAATTTTTTTGCAATAACAAAGACTTAGCCGAGTGTTAGGAACAGTTGTGCCCCCGCACTATTTCTCTGTTTTTCTTCATTTGTTCTGCAGTTGTTCTCTTGGACTCTCATGTTCATGGATGCATGATTAAATAAGACTAAGTGTTAAATTGTGTTAACAATTGTCTAAGTAAGCAAGAGTTGCACTAGACTAGGAGTGTGACTCATCGCTAGCCTAGAATGGAGTATGGGTATGCTCTAGGTCAAGAGGCATTGTTCAGATGAATTATTCTTGGTGTGCCAAGAAACCAAGTAAGAACCATCATAGTATCACACGCCCTCAGGAGGATAATGATCACAAGATATGATCAAACATCCTATGGGATTGTGACAGGTTGTATTAAAGAAAACTTAAAAGATAGTTTGGTGATCTCTTCACCATGTCGTCATCTTTGTGACAAGTGGTATCATAGAAAAATTGGCTCCTCGCCACTACTGCAGCCAAAAATGTGGTGGGGGAGGGGTGCACTTATTCGATGAAATAGTTTGGGCATAGGCTTGGTGAGGGTTCGACAAATTGAACCATCGCAGAGGCAACCTGAGCGTAGATTGATGGGTTGTGACAGGGCCGAGTTGCAGACAAAATTTGTGACTTGTGAGCAGTCTGGGGTGCACTACTTGAGTAGGAAAAGAACATAGTTTTGAGGGTGAACCAAGAAATTGAGCAAGACAAACGAACGTAGGACTGTAGCAGAACTTGTCACAGGCTCAATCGCAAAAGAAACCATAGAGTTGATCGCAGGATTTTGAAGAAGTCTTGAGATGAACTCTTATATGCCTTGGAAAAACCATTCACAAGTAAAGTGAATATACTTGGAGGGCCATCCATGGGTGATGACAATGACACCGAGAGGGATCCCAAGATCGGGAAAATGAAGGATCAGATTGTTATCTTGGAGAGGATGATCGATCAGATGATGGACGCATTGTGCCAACATGGTGAGAGGGCCAACCAAGTGGAGACTAAGATAGGTGAGATAAATCATGGGTTAAGTGAAGCCATTTAGGAGTGTCAGACAACTTCAGATATGATGACCGACACCTTGACCATTAACAACATTCAGGATATACTCAAGGAAACATAGGACACACTTGTCATAGTCACACAGAGGTTGAAGGACCAAGATAACACCATCACATTGTTGAAACGCACTTTGGCTAAAGGAAATATCTTTGTTTCCATGCCAATGAGGATCAAGATAAAGGAACCTAAGTCATATGATGGAACTCGCAATGCTAAATTGTTGAAATACTTTTGTTGGGACATTGAAAAGTACTTGGAGCAGTTGAATGAAATTTTGGACAAAGCCAAGGTAGATGTTGCAGCGATGTTCTTGAAAGGATCCACTAATATTTGGTGGAGAAACTGAATGGATGACTTAGAAGCTGAGAGAACCATTGAGAAGATCAAAAAATAGGCAGAGATGAAGGAATCCTTGAAGGCACAGTTGGTCTAGGGAACCAAGCATGGATTGCAAGGAATCAATTCTTGGCTCGCAAGCACACTGGTAAGATCCAATCCTACATCAAGGAATTCTCAGAGCTCATAATGGAGATCAAAGACATGTCGAAAGAAGATATACTTTCCAATTCATAAATGGTCTACAACTGTGGGCGCAGATTGTCCCCATCCCTTGTTTTTTCTTCTCACCTTGGGTTTCCTCAGTATTCCTAGGACCTATCTTCGGTTCACCCCGAAAGTCCAATAGAATGTGAAAACACTTCCAACAATGATCATTGTAGTGGAAAAATTGTTGGACTTTCGGGGTGAACCGAAGACAGGTCCTAGGAATAGTGAGGACACCCAAGGTGAGGAGAAACAACAATGGAAGGGGAAGAATAAGGACAAAGGAAAGACAAATATGTCCAAGGGAATCGAATACTATGCCAAGCAAACAGATGCAACAAAAGAGAAGAAATTGATTTCATGTTGGATTTGTGCTAAGGAGTACTATGCGAAGAATTGTCCTTTGAAACAGAATTTGAATTCTTTAGAGAGGGAAGACAACCCATATGTTGGAGTCTTGTAGGTATTGAATGCTATCATGGAGGGTGAATCCATGGAGAGCCAAGAGAAAGACAAGATGAAACTTTTCTATGTGCAGGACGAACTCAATGGGAAGTGAGTGTTAGCCATGGTGGATAGTGGGGTGAATCATAAATTATTGAGGAAAGATATGGTGCAGATGCTTGGGTTGTATCCTATCTGACACAGAAAACCTTCAAGATAGTTGACGAAGACATGGAGAGAGGCGTTGGTGTGTTCAAGGACATCTCGTTGAAGTTTGGTGACTGGTGCGAAAATATGAGTTTCATCGTTGTTCCTATGGAATATTTTGAGGTTGGATTGGGACAAGAGTTCACAAGGAAGGAAAAAGAAATGTTGATTCCTCACATGAAATTTTTTTCCATTATATCAGGAAAGACTCCATGTTTGATTCCTACCATAAGGAGGAAGGAAGGAGGCACGCGGATGTCTTCCTTGTATATGGTTGTTGCAGATAGTCGAAGCATGAAACATTGCGGAAATGAACTTGGATGGTGTGGGGTGATGGTTGGACATTCTAATACAGAGAACAAAAGGAAGCTCATGTCATTGGAATGAAGGCTTTTCGATGTTGAAGAGGTAGTTGGAGATTTATCTAAGACAATGGATGGCTTGGCCGATTTCTACTTGAAATTTGATGACTGGTAGTGAAGATAAGAGGAATTCACATAGATGAGGATGTCGAAGGAATTTGTTGAACAGGAGTAGTAACCATTATTGGACCAAGAGTACATGAGGGAGATGCAACAACCTTGGTGGAAGAGAACCAAGGAAGAGGTCAATTCCTCCTCTAGAAAACTTGGACATGGTGAATGGTCATATGACCCTAAGCTAGAACAACTCGTGGAAGATTGTGAAGGAAAAATTTGTTCATGTGTACTATTGCTTATGTACATAAAGTAGAATTATGGTGACACTTAGTCGATCGCATTGGGATATATTAGGGATAAGGGAGATGGCCCAACCAACCATCCCCCTTCACCTTCAAACTAGACTACAACACATTGGCTCACTATCTCGGTGAGAGTCAGTAAGGCCAATGGGGCGCCTTGAGGAGGTTCCTTGGTGAAAACTGTTAAGAATGCAGTGGGTGACTTGACAGATTGGAGAAAATGAAGAGTTTCAAATGTGACGAGTTTGTATACATAAACATATGTTTGAACGTGAAGATTTGAGTTCTTGAGACAGAGCCGTGACAATTGGATTATATGCCCAAGAATATGAAGTCACAAGAGGATCCAATGCACGAAAACATGAGTATATGGACCGAAGTATGGAAGCATCAGTAACTCAGAAGGCAACAATGCTTTGTAGACTCGTGCAACTTCCTAAGGTGATTTTTCCTTGATGGTGGTTGAGGAAACAACATTCATTGAGTAGTGACAAGATCTGAAGATGGGCAGAGATTCCATGGAAATCGATAGATGTTGTCGAGGATGGAAAAAAGATTGGAGTGGGGGAGGATGTAAGGTCTCCCATGACACCCAATGAGAATGCATGCTCCTTGGGTAGATTTTGCAACAAAGCATATGAAGAGCACAAGGAAGAAGTGATCGGTTGTGTGAACGAATACATTTGGGTGTGGGCAGGAGAACCTTGGGTGCACAATGGTATCGTGCAACACCAAGGGTGCACACACCTTACTTTCCTTACAATGATTGAAAAAGAATTGGGTTGTGTTTTGGAAAGGGAGGGGAAACTTGGGAGCATGCCCAAGTAGTGGTCCCATCTTCCCTTAGTGACATAGGCACACCAGAGAAGTTGGATGACTCCATCGGCACACCCACGAGGAGTCACAACGATCGACATGAAGAGCACACAAGGAAAGGGGTTTGCACCCAAGGATGGGGCGCGTCGATCCAAGAGACGAATGGTTGATAGGTGCACGAGCTTGGATGGGCACACAAATTCCATGGAAGGGGGCGCGGTTATTCAGTTGAGTCTAGGTTTGCAAAGGGGTGAAACACACCCAAGATACGTGAAGTTTCCCACAAGTGACTCTTGGAGTCCATATAAAATCAAGGATGTACCACCAAGGAGAGTGTAGAGAATTTTTGGCAAGATATTTAGAGAGAAATTCTGAGAAAATGATCTAAGGCAGGGTTACAAAGATGGAAGACAAGTAGTCAAGAGTTGGATGCTTTGGGAGGTTTTGGGAAATTCTGTAAATGCAAGTCTATGGAGGCATGTGTGAGGTAGAACCAAAATCTATGTTATCTTGGTGAAAGTCTGCATAAATGAAGGGACAACAATTTTTTGGTTGTGGGCACATTTGAGGTGCATCGCAGGTGGTTGCGATAGAGATCCTTGGTGTGACATATCTATTCTTGAGTGTCTTGGTGAGGTGAGGAAAGTCATGTAACTCCACAAAATTTGTAAGTTGATTTGGTATTGCTTGATCCATATTTTTCTAAGAATTAAATGAAGGTAGATATATAAAAAATAAACACAGAGATGCAGTAATACACAATGTCTATTAATGTACAAAAATTGTAAAAATATAGAGTGAATGAACTCGTTAGAATGGTGGTAGTTTATCTCTGAGAAGAGATGTGATGAATATGCTCATTCGCTGCAATATGTTTACAATGAGGATCAAAATTCCTTTTTAACATAAATTATTAATGATAAAACCTTAAACATCGAAAACCCTAACGCCGGGAGATGAAGCGCCAAAAGGAATTTGGGGTAGTTGATACGTCAACTTCTTGAAGGCGTAACTTTTGCATACAATCTCCTTTCGAGGCACACAAGAGCTCGTTGGAAAGGTCTAGTCGAGATGAACACATTCCAACTAGGAAAAATAAAAATAAAAAAACAGCAAATATAACAATGTTAAAGGTAACATAAAATAACATGAAAAGTACAAAATGAAACATCCTCACTATAATCCCCATTTTAACTAATGCTTAATTTAGATATAACATGTGGCTATGGCCAAGAGATGTAATATTTGAATTTTATTTATGAATGTTAATAATAAAATGTGATTCCAGCTGCTAAGGGGACATGATAGAGATGGGGGATAAATTAATCCACAAGAGATGGGAGAGTCTAAGAGAATGGATAAGAGGGGTCCAAGGGGGAATTAACCATGTATATTAATTCAACCCATGAGTTTTATGATTTTTGAGTGGACAGTGATATACCACTGTTACACATCAAAATTCCTCACTTTGCCAATGTTAAATTTTCATTGTCGCAAGTGTCGTAAGTGTTGCACTTTTGTCACAAGTGTCATAAGTGTCGCACTTTTTTCGCAAGTGTTGTAAGTGTCACATTCTCTTTCCGTAAGTTTTGGATCATGAACGACACCATGAAAACACTTGATACAACCCATAAAACATGTTAGAAGAAGAATCCCCTTCATCTAACAACCAGAACAAATTTTTCCCTATGGGAATTGCTCATCTTGACAACTTTTGGGAAGATCAGAGCTCCCCTTCTCATATACAGGGAGCGTTAGCACTCTTTTTCCATCTCAAAAGGAGAGTTGTACCACTATGTTGCCCATTATAATGTAGCTCTGAATTGGTTGAGAAAATCTTGGAAGAAATCCCATTTTCTTCTAAAGACAACTATGTATGGATCAAGTTGGTTTGGCTCGAATATAGCCCTAGGTTGCATCTAAGGGAGCTATCACAACTATTGGACCCATATCCTCAAATAATTCCAAATATAACCAAGGTGGTTGAGCCTCTCAAAGAATATAAATGGATGCATCTCATGGTGAACAAAGGAGGAAAAAATCAGCAAAGCATTGTTATTTTGATTGTGGATCTTTCGAGCAAGGGTTGGACGAGGAGAACTTGGAGAGGTTGTTGCAACATCATCTGAAGATTGTAAGTTTCCTTTTGAAGTTCTCACTAATATACTTGGCCTATTTCATTTTAGTATGTGTCTACATGTACTTTTCTATGCTTGTCTTAATCTTCATAGATCGATTGATTTTGTCTAATCCATTAGAGCAGGAAACAGTTGTTTGTTTCTTGTTTTCCATTGCAAGTATTGTTCAGAACTCGTGGATTGGAGCAACTTGGACAAACTTTGAAAGTGAGGTACATCATCATTTCCTTCCTTCTCTCTTTTTATATGGATAAAATGAATCTATAGGAATGGTAGTGTCCAAAGGTATTTTTTTGTCTTGGTAGAGGGGTTTGTACTCCAAGGGAAAGTTCACCTGTCTGCAGGGGAATATTTTTGTAATAGAAATTGGCAACTCCACTGAGGATTGAATTTTTAGTTTGTTCTTTCCTTGGTTATTCTGTGACCTTTTCCTATCCTTATATCCCATTTGTTGATTTAATATGTCCTTGCATCATTTTTTCTTTGCTAAGTTGTCTCACAGAGTCTCTTATTGAATTTCCCTAAGTTTATGAGATTTTTAATATTTTCCCAAATTTTCCTCAGGACTAGTGCTCCTCCATAGGTTAAGTCAGAGTGTTTTTTCTTAATAAGCGCTTCCTCAGAGTCTACCAGGGATCGTTGTAGCGCTCTAGTGCTTTGGTTACCAAAGAGTTCATTTTTCTTCCTTTGAAAAATTGCAGACTTTCTTGTTTGTTGGGCATAGTCCTTGGATATTTTTCTCTGACTCAGATCCTATTCTATCAGATCTTGTCCTCTATTTGACTCAAACCTGCTACCTTTCATTCTTTTAGTCTTTATTGATTTTGTGTTGTCTTTCCTTATTTCCAAATCAACCGTTCTCTTTCGAAATTGGTTTCTTTTTGCTGTTCTTCTCGATTATCTGATTGATTGGAGGTTTTCATAAGGAAGGTCATTGATCACAGTATTGTTTTCCTTATCTTTGATCCCTTACTCAATTCAAGAAGACTATAAAGTGTGACTTTTGGTTTCTTAGTGTTTTTTCCTTTGAGTGAGTAGTTCGGTAGGTGTTCTTCTTTTGGTCTCTTGTTTACTGTTGAGAGTGTCTTTGTTGTGTACTTTCGCTTCTTCTTTTTCCAATCCACTATAGTGAATTTTTTTCATGGTTGAAGAAATCACAAATAATTAGATGCACATTTTAGTTTGCATTCACAATCAAACAAAGAAATACTTGTATGCATTGGTTTTGAATATTAAAAGGGTCCTCTTTATAATTTGGAAATAGTTTGAAGTCTTGTTGAGAACAAAATAGTATAAAATTTTGCATTCTTGAGTGCTTGTTAGTGACAAATGAAAAGAAACTCTTCTCCTTCCCATAGCTAGATGTTCATTGAAAGAAAGTTTTCATATCATTATTTTTACCTTTTGGGGAGTCGAGACTCAAACATTATTAGTTTCACTATCATTCACCCGTGTGTAACGAACAACCATGAAAATGAATGCTAATTAAAATCAAACTAGAAAATTTTATTTTTTGGATATTTACACCAACAATAGACTAGGACTAGAGATTTGGAATAGGATGTGAGAATAACTCTCCAAATCATTCAAGAAAAACACAGAATCTTGTGATAGGGAGAGTAAATCCAACCTTCATATAAGCATAGTTGGGATCTCCCTCTCACATAGGGGTTGAACACGAGGTCGTGTGTGGGAGAGAAATGGATATTATCCCTCTGAGGCTCAAGGAATCGTCATAGTATGATCGTTTATTGGGGGTTCTTCTTGAGGATCAACTGTTTTCATTTGGTCTTGGAGCTTTCTGAATTTTGAATCCATTCGGGGTCCTCTGGAGTTTACCAGTCCATTTGTCCTCAGTTCTCTTGAAGAATTTCAAACTTGATATCCTACCCATACGTTCAGACTCAAATATCGATTGTACCCACCGAGAGGCCAACTGCGATTTGGTATCCTTAGTGGACATAATATTTAGGGTCATTACACAAGGTGACGGTGAAGGGAATTCTTTGTTGTACCTGGAACAGACGTTGGTCAAACTCACTCGGGTTCCTTGGAGGGAAACCCATGGGTAAAATCGTGAGGGAACTTGCACCAAGGTGTAAGTATGTTAAGCAGGTCACCAACGTAACTAGTCCACCTGCTCGTATCCTATCTCCTTCTCAATTTGATCACACGATGTTGGATTTCATCACCAACTAGTATGTTCATTGAGAGAAGATATTGTTGTGCTTGTTGGTTTTCTAGATTTTTTAGCGATTGTTGTTTGTTTACTTCAATTATCCTTAAAAATTAGTACTATGGCCGATAAAGGTCTTCAAAGATCACGTAGGAGGCAAGGGTTTCATCCAGAAGGTTGTGAACCCTTACCTCCTAATTCACCGAAAGACACTTACCATGAAGAGGTTGAAAACCATTCAGAGGTTGGGAGTGTTGCTACTCATTTGCTAGCAAATCCTAAGAGAGATTTAGTTGTGAATCAGGAAGATTCCACCTTTCTTGTAAACCTGGCTTTGACAATTCCTCTCGATCCACTCCTTGTCTGACTGGACTCCTCAAGTAACATTGTAGTAGAGGATCACCCTAGCCTACCATCAAGGCCATATAATCAACTAGATATGGAACCACTACAACCAATGTTTAACCAAGAATAAACTACCCCTATCTGTTCCACTAAAATGGTAGATCCACAACAAAATCTTGTTTGTTCCATATGGAGAACTCCATCAATTAAGGATCTTTATGAAAAATTTAATTTCAGCCAACCACTCTTAGACCCTCCACATACATCTACCACTATCAGTGCAAATGCAGGACCATCAGTACATCCTATTGACCATCCCGTTAATCAAATAATAAATCTCGATACCACTTCTGGACAAGTTAAAAGTGAAACATGAGTCGTGTTACCTAGTCATTTGCAAAGTACCCTGAGGGTTACGCCTACTATCCCTCTTCAAGCAACAACTTCATATACTCCAAAAAACCCTATTGGGACACCTTCACATCAAAGGATGAAAATCCATTCCACAACAAAACCCAATTAGGGGACAAATCCCTACTGGGGGGAAACCGCCCCTCAGTGCACGAATTCTAACTGGGGGGAAACCCCCTTCTATTGATCAAATCCAAGTTGCTACCCAACCAATGTCAAGGAGACAATTTCAATATTTGTTTATCAGGAACCCTCCACAATCCCTGGGACCACCCCAATGAGGATTGTTTCATCAACCACATCAGGGAGGGCCATCAAACCCCAACCTGCAAGGAGGAATCCTAAATCCCAATCCTTTTGGATTACATTCTGGATAACCCTTCCCAAGGGTCCTGAATCCCACTTGGGGTCCTCAAGGTCAACCATATTTTCCTCCCTAAGGGAAAATTCCTTACCCTCCTCAAGGTCAACCTAGTTACCCTCCTCAAGGGAAAACTGGTTATCCACCTCAAACTAGTCAAGCAAACTATCCTCCCCTAGTTTAAACTGATTATCCTCCCCAGGGCCAAATGGGTTTCCCCTCTCCTTTTATGAAAATTCCTCAACAAATGAATATGTTTTTTGTTGGTCAACATCAACAACATATGGGAGGGCCTGTTGGCTACAACCATCCACCACAGCCAGTTTACGGGCCTACTGGTGTTCCTATGCCAAACTAGTATCATCCTCAAGTCAATCAATAGTTACCATTCTTATCCAATCTATATCTACCATATCTATCCAGATTAACCAACGATACCATATTACACTCCCCATTTTGATCATTCATTCCTGCCAAATAACCTTATGATATTCCAAAATTTGACGGCAAACCTGGTGAAGACCCTAACAACCACATTATGACCTTTCATATTTGTGTTCATCAAATTCACTAATGGATGATTTTATCCAGTTACACATTTTCCATCGTACACTTACAGGTTCAACGGATAAATGGTACATTGAGTTACAACACGAAACTTTTCAAGATTTTAATTCCTTTTCCATGGATTTTCTCACTAACTTCCAATTACCTATCTGCTATGAAACCGACACAGAACTTTTGACCTCTCTTTTTCAAACCAACTCTGTACATATTTTTTATCATATTCATGAATGGAGATGACAACGATGATTGATCAAAGCAACCATTCCCAATCAATTTTTGGATGAATGGTTCACCAAATGTATTTTACCTCCTATTGCTCGCGACGTATCCATGGGTGGTGTCATTACAGAGGAGGAATCCATTACGCGTGCCCAATATCTAGATTTGGTTTATTCCCAATATGGTACCTTCTATGAATTGATTCCAAACACTCCTCGTCCATCAACCGACCCCTAAAAACCATCCTCCACCGCTCATGTAGATGGAGTTATCGGTTTCGTCAAAACCCAGTCCAGTTCACAGTCGACTGACACGACCAATTGTTTCGTCACTTCCCCAGCTATCGGGTCAACTCCACTCTCATCAAACTCCACCCCGAATCAAGTATTTAAAGTGAATGCAGTTCAATCTGATTCTCTGCAACAGTGAAGGGGGAAAAAAAACTAAGAATAAACCTAAGAAAAACAATAATAAAACTGAAAAATCCAAAAACACAAACACAACCACCTGCTACTGAGAAGAAACCACGATGCAAACCAAAATTTCCATGTCTCATATGTGGTGAATATCCCTACACATGATATTGTCCCCATCGGGATGAAATTGCTAAACTTTTCAAAGGAAATTCTCAACCCACTATATTGACACATCCTTTCCCACAAAAACAGTCATTGGTTACACAAAATCCTGCCCCTCCAGTAGGAAGTAACACCAATCATCCTCCTAATGAGGAAGCTTCATCGAGTGCACACATTTACATGTTTATTGGGATAGATTTGACCACTTGTACTACGACATATGACACACCACCAGGTAAACCCGATAAGGAAAATGTAACTACTGGGACTACACCAGATCCACCATCCACCTCAGTTACTCTTCCATTTGGACCAATCCAGATTGAGAAACCCAATTTTGACTCTATCTTACACCCACCCAAGAGAAAAATCTGAAATTCATCCTTTAATCCTAATTCGATTGCTACTCAAAACTACAACATTGTTGAATATTTGGCCCAAGAACCTTGCGCTATGTCAACTCTCGAAGTTCTACAACACTATCCTAGCCAATGTAGAACTCTCTTGGTAGCCATCAGAGCTATAGATCCCGAGTCATCCAATAATAACATGTTCAACCTAGATAATTTTAAATCACGACTCTCTCACCATCTTTCTTTCCAAATCGATGTCATTGTCCATAATCAACATATTCATCATACAATTTTGGATGAGGAGGCATCCACATGTGTCATGTCTTTGGATTTTTTGAAAGTCCTTAAATCACATAGTCTTAATCAATCTCCCACCATGTTAAGAGAATTTGATGGAAGAGGTTTCTCTCCTCATGGATTATTACAATCCTTAGTCGTTCAGATGGGAGGAAAAAATGTTTATGTAGATTTTGAAGTAGTTGATGCTCCCCTTGATTATAACTTGTTTCTAGGGAGAAGTTGGTTCTATCCTATGACTGTCGTCGCTTCATCGGTTTTTCGATGTGTCCAATTCCCTCATAAAGATAAAATTGTGACCATCGATCAGTTATATTACGGTACCCCCTGACACTTGCACTCAAACAACCAAGAACATTCCTTTTTTGGGAGACTCAAAAATCACTTATGAAAGTGTGGGGGTTGGTCTCTTGAAATATTCCTCTCTCATGGGTACCTTCCCTACACCTCTTTCTCCAACCACGTAACACATCAAAACAGTTAATATGATTTCTTCCATGGTACATCAACCTTCAAATCATCTGATCCTTGGATCATACCTAGTCCCTTAGAATTCAATACACTAGGTGACACTATGCAACTTAGTCCTGCAAAGGCCCAATATGAAAACATTCATTCTGCCTCTCTGTCATTGGATGACCAACATCTGCTATCGTCTACTACATATTCATTACCATCCTGGTTAGATTCCCTATCCTCAAATTTCAATTACATCCTACATATTTTTCCATCAAATGAATCTATTATGGAAATGCTCAATATCGAGGAGGCACCATGGGATGAAAACCACCATCGTTCATCCTTTCTTCCCAGTTTGGATGAAATCGAGAAAGATATTTCTTCTATATTTCCTTGCGATATCTTCGAATCTTCCCAATCTCCAATACTCACTCAGGATACCATCTCCGAGGGGAATTTGGGAAATATCTCTCACACAATTATCGTCGACATATCCATTAAAGAAGTTATTGTGGAAAACATACAACTAGGTGTCAATTGTTTAGTTGAAGAAGTTGAAACATATACCTCCTTGTTTAAATAATTTTGTGACATATCCACCTAGAGTTATGAATAAATTCCAAGGATTGATCCTTCAATTTTTGTGCACGAAATTCAAACTTACCTAGGAGTTAAACCTGTGAGATAGAAACTTCACTCGATTAATCCTAAAAAAAACATGGAAATCAAGACAGAAGTCGAAAAATTATTAAAATCTAGTTTTATTTATCCCGTCCCTCTGACTAAATGGATTTCCAACATCGTTTTATCACCAAGAAACAAAAGACCGTTCATGTTTGTGTCGATTATAGGGATCTTAATAAGGCTTGTCCAAAGGACAATTACCCTACACCCTTTATCGACCAAATTATCGATAATTGCGCCGGAAGCATCATTTTCTCTTTCATGGATGGATTTTCTGGATATAACCAAATTGAAATTTTACCAGATGATCAACAAAAAACATCCTTCATCTTCCCATGGGGGACTTTTGCCTATTGGAAATTACCTTGTTTCCTTAAAAACGTTGGAGCCACTTTTCAGCGGGCTATATCATATGCATTCCATGACATCAAACATATTGTTGAACCTTATGTTTATGACTTACCATCTCACTCGACTCATCGTCGAGATCACATTGGTCACCTACGAGCCATCTTTCTTCAATATAGGTTTTACAACATACGTTTGAACCCCCATAAATGCATTTTCATTGTTGAATCAGGGAGACTCCTTAGCTTCATAGTTTCCAAAGATGGGATTAGGGTGGATCCCTTAAAAGTCAAATCCATTCTCTCTTTACCCCCACCCAACAACCTTACCCAACTGAAAAGTTTGCAAGGGAAGGAAAAATTCCTTCGTCATTTTATTTTCAGTTACGCCGAAATCACTAAAGGATTCATGAGATTGGTGTAGAAAGATGCCCCTTTAATCTGGGACGCAACTCTTCAATTCTCATTTGATGATCTTAAGCATGCTTTAATGAATACATTGCTTTTTCATCCACCAAATTATGTGAAATATTATATCCTTTATTTGGCTGCCTCTACTTCCACTATTGTTATGGTGTTAGTACAAGAGGATAATGATGACACCGAACATGTGATTTACTATTTGAGTAAGAGTCTATCTTGTTCTGAACTATGATATTCACATGTCGAGAAGTTGGATTTGGCAGCAGTTATCGTTGTCCAAATATTTCTCCACTATATTCTGTTACGCACTACCACGATCATTGCAGACTCAAACCCCATGTACCACATCTTGACTCATCAAGTACTTGGGGGAAAATATTCTAAATGGATCATCATTATCCAAGAATTCGATCTCGAGTTTGCCAAATCCAATGCTAAAAAATCATTGGTTTTTGAGGAATTAATTTTGCGATCTCCCCCATACTGATGAGAATATTGATCCCAGTGATTCCCTTCCAAATGAATCCTTGTTCCTCATTAGTATGTTTGATCCATGGTATGGATACATTCTTCTCTATCTCCAAACCCAACGCTTTCAGCCTATCATTTCATGTGATGAACGATGTCACATTTGACACCATTCAAAGCACTACCTTATCATTGGTGACACCTTGTACCATCATGGCATTGATATTGTCTTATGACGTTGCTTAACCCATGAATAGGTTGAAAATGTTTTAAATGACTATCACCTTGGATATTGTGGCGGTCATCTTTCTGGGATGGCTAAAGCCCAAATTTTTTTACATGTCGGTTATTTTTGGCCTTCCATATTCAAATACTGCATTGAGGTTGTTAAAAATTCCCATCCTATCAGAGCATTCAAAAGAAGGCATGTACCCACCGAGATCCACTTCATCCCATTGTCGTCATCGGCCCCTTTTCCAAATGGGGTATCGATTTCATGTAATGTAAGCCTACCTCATTCGAGGGGAACAATTATATCACTGGTGTCCTCGATTATTTTTCTAAATGGGTTGAGGCTATGCCTACATTCCCTAATGATGACCAAACTGTAGTACTTTTTTTGTTCAATCATATCATCACTCGATTCAGTATCCCTCAAGCTATTGTAACTGACCATGGGTCCCATTTCCAAAAAAAGATGATGGGTGAATTGTGCACTAAGTTAGGATTTCTCCATGAAAAAGCATCCCCTTACTACCCTCAGGAAAATGGACAAGTTGAAGCCATCAACAAAGTCTTGAAAACCATGCTTCAACACATGGTGGGAGTGAACAAAACCTCTTGGAATTTGTATCTCTTATCCCCACTCTAGGATTATTGAACTTTAGTTAAAACCACCACTAGATTTACAGCCTTCCAGTTGGTATATGGGATAGAATCGGTGCTACTGATCGAATGTGAGATTCCCTTGTTGAAACTCACCATAGAACTTCTACTCCATACTTCTGATAAAGAGAAACAATTTTTATATATAACCAAGATGGATGAAACCCATCGTGATGATGCTCTCATCAATGAGACATATCAAAAACTCATAAAACACCAATATGATAATTCCATCCAACCTTGCACTTTTGCAGAAGGAGATCTAGTCCTAGTCTATGATCAAGATAATGACAAACTGGGGGAAGGAAAGTTAGAACCCATGTGGCACGAGCCATACATCATAACACGTGTGTTACATAGAGGAGCCTACGAGTTAGTATATTACGATGGAATATCTCTCCAAGGTGAACCCTGAAATGGGATTTACCTCAAGAAGTACTATGCATAGAATATATCGCATGTGTGCTTTGTACATTATTGTACTATATACTTTTTGACATGGTGTGTCTTTTCTTTTGTGTGCATGAGTTTTTCCCCAGTTTCTTATACTTTTCTTTGTGATTGAATGCGTAGATGACATCATCCTTTCCCATATATTTTAGGTTTGCAGATGGTGCTAGTCGACATACCTAGAACATCGCTTTTGTAGCTTGGGTAATTTACCACTCTGGGGAGTTGGTGACTTCAGGAGTAATTTGCCTCGGATCTGTGACCAATAATGTTCCAGAGGATCACGTCGTCATCGGAATTTTAACCGAATCCTCTTCTCTAGGTATATCTCAATTGATTATCAACCTTGATTCTCAAATCGTGTTCCATCAACTAAACCGTGAGTACGCCATTCGTAACCCAGTTTTACTATGTCTCCATATAAGGGTTTTTCATCTCGAAAGATCTTTTGAATTTTTAGAATACAGACATATATCGAGAGAACTCAATATGATTACAGATTCATTAGAAAACTATATGTTAGATTGGTATATTGTGCATAGATAAACATTTGGGACATAAAGCATATGAATAAAAACATCACATAAAATGAAATACAACATAAGTAGCCACTGCAAAACTCGTTTATATATATAATCTTGATAGAAAATGTTTTTGTCAAAAAACATCATCCAAAAGTACATGGAAGGGGAAAATGTGGGTTTTTTATGCCCATAGAACCATCATAAATACTAAAAGTATCTAGAGAGTCTACTCACCCCCTTGCACCACATTGTGCTCTACATAGCACATTACTGCTCTTGTTACTCGTCGTAGCGAATGACTGAGACCTTTAGGGACCCCAACTTTATGTCTATGAAGGTGTATAGGTACATCTCGCATCCTCATGGGAGGAATGCCCATGGTCAAACCATGTAGGTTCCTCTCCACCTCTCAGATTCCTCCCACTACGACATCATGCTCTGTCATCGCCTGAGCATCTTCGCAACATCCTAGTACTAGCCTCTCTTCTGGACATGACACACCTTTATCTACATGATGAAAAAAAATGAATTATATCCCTTGTCGTACAACCAAAAATAGATGAAAAATCATAAAAATATTGTTACAAGGTTATGATCTCTCGTACCTGTTGCATCTCACTGTATACCCTCATGAAACACTAAATATGCACTACCCCTGAAATCCACCCCAACGTATGGAAAATCCTTGAACACCACCAGATTTCTCCTCCACCATGCAAAGAAGTCGGCAGTAAATCGAAAGGTCGAGGGTTCATTCCCCAACCTAGGGAAAAGACTAGTCCACCGCTCCATGCAAATCTTGGTCGCAGGGCATGCTATCAATGCAACCTACAGTTGCATATGTGAAACCCACTCCTTCAAAAATGATACCAAGAAGGATCCATATGCAAACTGTTTATTTATTCCCATTCGACATTTGGAGATATGCTCCTTAATGTTCCTAAAAAACTCTGCGCTCCAGTTGAATAGCCTAGGCTCCAAGCACTGAATGGCATAAGATATCTGGGACTTTGAAGCGAGATGATAACTAGTTCTTCCTACCATTTTTGTGATATCAAATAGGACAGATCAGAGAGATAAATCCATCACATATTTTATGACGATCCTCCCTCCTACCCAGCGTGACCCTGGTATGAAATACTGGGAAACATATGCCTTTGTCAGTTGTCGAGTGGCACGATGCCCAAAAAAAATAATAGGTTCTCCTCTCCTCGAGATCCCCATCAAGAATTACACATCATCCATGTCAATCTCGAGCACATGTGGTCCTATTTGGAATTATTTCTCATCATTATCCCATAAGCCGATCAAATATTCGAGCAAAAGAACTTATTTCCTCATATTTTGGAGTTTGAAGTACATAAGCAAGCCGCAATTTTGTAAGGATGCCCTCGTTTGAGGGTCTTGTAAATCAGTGATATCATCAAATTCATGTTCACGTTCTTTCCACTAAATCATTATTATCTATGAGGAAAACCTGCAAATTCATGAATTAATCATCATTAGTTAAGTTTTTAAAGAAAAAATTTCCCTTTCTAGCCTAAAAAAAATAAAATAATAATTTGTGTGTATGACCCTCCTTAACAAGAGAGAACAGAGCGCTAGTGCTCCCTAAATGCACATACCAGGGCGTTTAAATTGCAATCGGTGCTCCCCTCGATTACTTGAGGGCGCGTCGATCCAGTTCAACTCTCTAGGGATTCCCATGGAGCCTAAGCACACAAATTAAAGTTTGAAATTCAATAAAAAAACATGAAAATGAATGAGGAAGATGAAAGAACCAACCTGATCCAGATGGTTTCAAAAATGGACGCCCACAGATCTCGCAATCAACACCCGAAAAAATACTCCAAAGATGAAAAAACTTAAAGAGAAAAGGAGAATATTAAAACAAAGGTAAAAATGATTTCTTTCCCTAATTTGATATGTTCAAATTTGGTCATTTTTCATCCTTTTCACATTTTATAAAGTTTATTTTGGGGTTTTTTGTCCCTTTTTTGAGAAGATACTAATATATTTTTCCCAGAACAACTTGATTATGCACGAATTGGAGCAGAGATTCTTCGATGACCTCGTAATGCCAATGAGCTTAGTCTCTGTTCTTTCTCACACTCATAAATACATGAGAATGTAACCGAGTATACTTTTATCACTTTTTCAAACTTGTAAAGGTTATCCAAAAAAGGAACCCCCTGGAGTTTCCTTTAAGCTCTTTTCAGAATCTCTAAACATGAAAATGTTGTCAGGTGATATTTCTTCCTTTCACACTCGTTAAAAGGTTCGAAATGGCGTCTTTCGAGTAAAAGTTTATATCTTTTTCAGACCTCGGAGACTAAAATTACAAAAAAGGACAACCTTGGATTCACCTATAAGTTCTTTTCAGACTCTATAAACATGAAAAACCATCGCGTTTTCCTTCTATGGACTCGCAAAATTACACATAGAATGGCCCATCTGGGAACGAACCCTTNCCTACGAGCCATATTTCTTCAATGTAGGTTTTACAACATACGTTTGAACCCCCATAAATGCATTTTCATTGTTGAATCAGGGAGACTCCTTAGCTTCATAGTTTCCAAATATGGGATTAGGGTGGATCCCTTAAAAGTCAAATTCATTCTCTCTTTACCCCCACCCAACAACCTTACCGAACTGAAAATTTTGCAAGGGAAGGAAAAATTCCTTCGTCGTTTTATTTTCAATTACGCCGAAATCACTAAAGGATTCATGAGATTGGTGTAGAAAGATGCCCCTTTAATATGGGACGCAACTTCTCAATGCTCATTTGATGATCTTAAGCATGCTTTAATGAATACACTGCTTTTTCATCCACCAAATTATGCGAAATATTATATCCTTTATTTGGTTGCCTCTACTTCCACTATTTTTATGGTGTTAGTACAAGAGGATAATGATGACAACGAACATGTGATTTACTATTTGAGTAAGAGTCTATCTTGTTCTGAACTACAATATTCACATGTCGAGAAGTTGGCTTTGGCAGCAGTTATCGTTGTCCAAATATTTCTCCACTATATTCTGTTACGCACTACCATGATCATTGCAGACTCAAACCCCATGTACCACATCTTGACTCATCAAGTACTTGGGGGAAAATATTCTAAATGGATCGTCATTATCCAAGAATTCAATCTCGAGTTTGCCAAATCCAATGCTAAAAAATCATTGGTTTTTGAGGAATTAATTTTGCGATCTCCCCCATACTGATGAGAATATTGATCCCAGTGATTCCCTTCCAAATGAATCCTTGTTCCTCATTAGTATGTTTGATCCATGGTATGGATACATTCTTCTCTATCTCCAAACCCAACGCTTTCAGCCTATCATTTCATGTGATGAACGATGTCACATTTGACACCATTCAAAGCACTACCTTATCATTGGTGACACCTTGTACCATCATGGCATTGATATTGTCTTATGACGTTGCTTAACCCATGAATAGGTTGAAAATGTTTTAAATGACTATCACCTTGGATATTGTGGCGGTCATCTTTCTGGGATGGCTAAAGCCCAAATTTTTTTACATGTCGGTTATTTTTGGCCTTCCATATTCAAATACTGCATTGAGGTTGTTAAAAATTCCCATCCTATCAGAGCATTCAAAAGAAGGCATGTACCCACCGAGATCCACTTCATCCCATTGTCGTCATCGGCCCCTTTTCCAAATGGGGTATCGATTTCATGTAATGTAAGCCTACCTCATTCGAGGGGAACAATTATATCACTGGTGTCCTCGATTATTTTTCTAAATGGGTTGAGGCTATGCCTACATTCCCTAATGATGACCAAACTGTAGTACTTTTTTTGTTCAATCATATCATCACTCGATTCAGTATCCCTCAAGCTATTGTAACTGACCATGGGTCCCATTTCCAAAAAAAGATGATGGGTGAATTGTGCACTAAGTTAGGATTTCTCCATGAAAAAGCATCCCCTTACTACCCTCAGGAAAATGGACAAGTTGAAGCCATCAACAAAGTCTTGAAAACCATGCTTCAACACATGGTGGGAGTGAACAAAACCTCTTGGAATTTGTATCTCTTATCCCCACTCTAGGATTATTGAACTTTAGTTAAAACCACCACTAGATTTACAGCCTTCCAGTTGGTATATGGGATAGAATCGGTGCTACTGATCGAATGTGAGATTCCCTTGTTGAAACTCACCATAGAACTTCTACTCCATACTTCTGATAAAGAGAAACAATTTTTATATATAACCAAGATGGATGAAACCCATCGTGATGATGCTCTCATCAATGAGACATATCAAAAACTCATAAAACACCAATATGATAATTCCATCCAACCTTGCACTTTTGCAGAAGGAGATCTAGTCCTAGTCTATGATCAAGATAATGACAAACTGGGGGAAGGAAAGTTAGAACCCATGTGGCACGAGCCATACATCATAACACGTGTGTTACATAGAGGAGCCTACGAGTTAGTATATTACGATGGAATATCTCTCCAAGGTGAACCCTGAAATGGGATTTACCTCAAGAAGTACTATGCATAGAATATATCGCATGTGTGCTTTGTACATTATTGTACTATATACTTTTTGACATGGTGTGTCTTTTCTTTTGTGTGCATGAGTTTTTCCCCAGTTTCTTATACTTTTCTTTGTGATTGAATGCGTAGATGACATCATCCTTTCCCATATATTTTAGGTTTGCAGATGGTGCTAGTCGACATACCTAGAACATCGCTTTTGTAGCTTGGGTAATTTACCACTCTGGGGAGTTGGTGACTTCAGGAGTAATTTGCCTCGGATCTGTGACCAATAATGTTCCAGAGGATCACGTCGTCATCGGAATTTTAACCGAATCCTCTTCTCTAGGTATATCTCAATTGATTATCAACCTTGATTCTCAAATCGTGTTCCATCAACTAAACCGTGAGTACGCCATTCGTAACCCAGTTTTACTATGTCTCCATATAAGGGTTTTTCATCTCGAAAGATCTTTTGAATTTTTAGAATACAGACATATATCGAGAGAACTCAATATGATTACAGATTCATTAGAAAACTATATGTTAGATTGGTATATTGTGCATAGATAAACATTTGGGACATAAAGCATATGAATAAAAACATCACATAAAATGAAATACAACATAAGTAGCCACTGCAAAACTCGTTTATATATATAATCTTGATAGAAAATGTTTTTGTCAAAAAACATCATCCAAAAGTACATGGAAGGGGAAAATGTGGGTTTTTTATGCCCATAGAACCATCATAAATACTAAAAGTATCTAGAGAGTCTACTCACCCCCTTGCACCACATTGTGCTCTACATAGCACATTACTGCTCTTGTTACTCGTCGTAGCGAATGACTGAGACCTTTAGGGACCCCAACTTTATGTCTATGAAGGTGTATAGGTACATCTCGCATCCTCATGGGAGGAATGCCCATGGTCAAACCATGTAGGTTCCTCTCCACCTCTCAGATTCCTCCCACTACGACATCATGCTCTGTCATCGCCTGAGCATCTTCGCAACATCCTAGTACTAGCCTCTCTTCTGGACATGACACACCTTTATCTACATGATGAAAAAAAATGAATTATATCCCTTGTCGTACAACCAAAAATAGATGAAAAATCATAAAAATATTGTTACAAGGTTATGATCTCTCGTACCTGTTGCATCTCACTGTATACCCTCATGAAACACTAAATATGCACTACCCCTGAAATCCACCCCAACGTATGGAAAATCCTTGAACACCACCAGATTTCTCCTCCACCATGCAAAGAAGTCGGCAGTAAATCGAAAGGTCGAGGGTTCATTCCCCAACCTAGGGAAAAGACTAGTCCACCGCTCCATGCAAATCTTGGTCGCAGGGCATGCTATCAATGCAACCTACAGTTGCATATGTGAAACCCACTCCTTCAAAAATGATACCAAGAAGGATCCATATGCAAACTGTTTATTTATTCCCATTCGACATTTGGAGATATGCTCCTTAATGTTCCTAAAAAACTCTGCGCTCCAGTTGAATAGCCTAGGCTCCAAGCACTGAATGGCATAAGATATCTGGGACTTTGAAGCGAGATGATAACTAGTTCTTCCTACCATTTTTGTGATATCAAATAGGACAGATCAGAGAGATAAATCCATCACATATTTTATGACGATCCTCCCTCCTACCCAGCGTGACCCTGGTATGAAATACTGGGAAACATATGCCTTTGTCAGTTGTCGAGTGGCACGATGCCCAAAAAAAATAATAGGTTCTCCTCTCCTCGAGATCCCCATCAAGAATTACACATCATCCATGTCAATCTCGAGCACATGTGGTCCTATTTGGAATTATTTCTCATCATTATCCCATAAGCCGATCAAATATTCGAGCAAAAGAACTTATTTCCTCATATTTTGGAGTTTGAAGTACATAAGCAAGCCGCAATTTTGTAAGGATGCCCTCGTTTGAGGGTCTTGTAAATCAGTGATATCATCAAATTCATGTTCACGTTCTTTCCACTAAATCATTATTATCTATGAGGAAAACCTGCAAATTCATGAATTAATCATCATTAGTTAAGTTTTTAAAGAAAAAATTTCCCTTTCTAGCCTAAAAAAAATAAAATAATAATTTGTGTGTATGACCCTCCTTAACAAGAGAGAACAGAGCGCTAGTGCTCCCTAAATGCACATACCAGGGCGTTTAAATTGCAATCGGTGCTCCCCTCGATTACTTGAGGGCGCGTCGATCCAGTTCAACTCTCTAGGGATTCCCATGGAGCCTAAGCACACAAATTAAAGTTTGAAATTCAATAAAAAAACATGAAAATGAATGAGGAAGATGAAAGAACCAACCTGATCCAGATGGTTTCAAAAATGGACGCCCACAGATCTCGCAATCAACACCCGAAAAAATACTCCAAAGATGAAAAAACTTAAAGAGAAAAGGAGAATATTAAAACAAAGGTAAAAATGATTTCTTTCCCTAATTTGATATGTTCAAATTTGGTCATTTTTCATCCTTTTCACATTTTATAAAGTTTATTTTGGGGTTTTTTGTCCCTTTTTTGAGAAGATACTAATATATTTTTCCCAGAACAACTTGATTATGCACGAATTGGAGCAGAGATTCTTCGATGACCTCGTAATGCCAATGAGCTTAGTCTCTGTTCTTTCTCACACTCATAAATACATGAGAATGTAACCGAGTATACTTTTATCACTTTTTCAAACTTGTAAAGGTTATCCAAAAAAGGAACCCCCTGGAGTTTCCTTTAAGCTCTTTTCAGAATCTCTAAACATGAAAATGTTGTCAGGTGATATTTCTTCCTTTCACACTCGTTAAAAGGTTCGAAATGGCGTCTTTCGAGTAAAAGTTTATATCTTTTTCAGACCTCGGAGACTAAAATTACAAAAAAGGACAACCTTGGATTCACCTATAAGTTCTTTTCAGACTCTATAAACATGAAAAACCATCGCGTTTTCCTTCTATGGACTCGCAAAATTACACATAGAATGGCCCATCTGGGAACGAACCCTTACTTCTTCCAGTTTGTTAAATAAAGGAATAGGAACTTACCGGAGATGAGTTATATCGATCATGTTTTATCCTCCTCGAGCTCGTTAACTTAAAAAGAGGTACTCATCTATCTGGATGGGGGAAACAATTGAAGGAAGTGGGTCAATTTTCTTGAAAACTTTTTAAGTAGCTCTTGCAGTCGCCCTTGAACATGACACTTGTTTTAATCTCCACATTGAACACTTGGATAATCCATTAAAACCTATGCACTGAACCAATCCTATGATTCTTTCCACTCCTTTGACCCACCTAAATAATTCATCGGCACTCACTGCATTATGTTTTGGTCCACTCTGCATTTATGTTGCGAAGTCTCACACTGTGCCTCAGTGTTCAAGGTAAGTTTTCACCTCAAAAGTTAACCATCTATAAAATTACTAGTTTCCATAATCGTGCAAATCCATGTTCATCTTCTATATCTTATCACTTTCTTGAGACAAGTTTCGCGTCAACTAATGGGGGATACATCAATTCCCTCCTTCAACGAGTCTTTTCCTGTCGACTTCAGCAAATTATCTAGAAAATACACTTAGAAACACACCAGTACCTTGGGACTTGCATATCTCAATGGTAGGCCTCCTCACATTCGGTAGCGGGTATTCATTAATGACCCCTGAACAATTGATTCCATGAATGTTCGAATTCAAATCATTTTTCACATTCGTTGGATTGTACTTTAAAAGTACCTTGAAAATCATCGTCATCAATGGTGATTTATCTCTCACTTGTTAATTATATACCTCAATAACCAATAATCAAGTGGTTTCTACCATGTTCGACATAAAAAAATCTATTCACATGGGTAAGATTCGTACTACATTGGTATTGGGATGAAGACCCTGGGTTAAGAATTCACTCTAACATATGTTATCCCCAGGGTGCGAAGCAACTCATTTGAGCATATTGATATATATGTTGTCACATAGATCCACATTGTATTGGTCCATGGTTATTTTTTATCATTTTTTAGCTCCACTGTGTATTTTGCATGGCTATGATCAGTTCATGTCATAGAGGTATGGATCCACATTGTATCTATGGTGGCCATATGCTTAGTCAATATCATCATGGATCTGTAGTGTAATTATTTGCGGCCATACTTTGAGTCACTTATAGTCTCGGGGATGGAACACATATTAACATTGTTTGATGGTTGTCTACATCTTCTACCAGGTTCCCCAACTCTATACCCTTTCTTTGAAGAATCTACAAAGTGTTTCGTCCATCATATTTCATCTTCTAACTTCACACTTTGGGGGGGAATCTGTTACATATCAAAATTTCTCACTTCGAAATTGTTACATTCTCATTGTCGCAAGTGTCGTAATTGTTGCACTTTTGTCACAAGTGTCGTAAGTGTCGCACTTTTTTTGCAATTGTCATAAGTGTCGCCTTCTCTTTCCATAAGTGTCGCATCGTGAACGAAACCATGAAAAAACTTGATACAACCCCTAAAACATGTTAGAAGAAGAAGCCCCTTCATTTGACGGTCAAAACAAATGTTTTCATATGGGAATTTCTCATCTTGGAAACTTTTGGGAAGATCGACGCTCCCCTACTCATATACAGGGAGCTCTACCGCTCTTTGTCCATCTCACAAGGATAATTGTAGTGATTTGTTTCCCATTATAAGGGAGCATCGAATTGGTTGAGCAAATCTTGGAAGAAATCTTATTTTCTTCTAAAGACAACTATGGATGGATCGAGTTGGTTTGGCTCGAATCTAACCCCTAGGTTACATATAAGGGAGATATCACAACTATTGGAGCCATATCCTCAACTAATTCAAAATATATGCAAGGTGGTTGAGCCTATAAATGGAGGCATTCTCATGGTGAAAAGAGGAAAAAATAAGCAAAGCATTGTGATTATGATTGTGGATCTTTAGAGCAATGGTTGGACGAGGAGGAATTGGAGAGGTTGTTGCAACATCATCTGAAGATTGTAAGTTTCTGTTTGAAGTTATCATTAATATACTTGGCATATGTCCTTCTAGTATGTGTCTACATGTAATTGTTTATGCTTGTCTTAATCTTCATAGATCGGTTGATTTTGTCTAATCCATTAGAGTAGGAAATAGTTGTTTGTTTCTTATTGTCCATTGTAGGTATTGTTCAGAACTCGCAGATTATAGCAACTTGGAAAAAATTCAAAAATGAGGTACATCATACTTTCCTTCCTTCTCTCTTTTTATATGGATAAAATGAATCTATAGGAATGGTAGTGTCCAAAGGTAGTTTTATGTTTTGGTAGAGGGGTCTATACTCCAAGGGAAAGTTCACCTATCCGCAGGGGAATATTTCTGTAACAACCACCCTCTTTTGTGGATTACTAGAATCATATTGAGGGTGACCTTCTATTGAGATTATTATTATTAATTCTATGGTTGGGCGGAACATCTGTCTCAAGCAGCTAATTGCACAATTGTTTAAAAAAGATAAGTGTTTTATCTTTCTTCTATGGTATTATGAGCTTATTAGTTTTACATGAACTCTGTGTTTTTGGGAATGATTTATATGTTGTTGAAATGAGATGTTATTTGAATTTCATATCTATTTTAGCATGTTGTAGATGCATGTAATTAATTGTAACAGAAAGTAGCTAAATATGTTTTCAATTTGTAGCTGAAAGCTACAGGAAATTATTTTTTTAGATATAAATTTTCATTATTAAGAGTATTGTGAACCATAATTTCCTTAGTTGGGATAGGGGACCTTACATTATGGTATCAGAGCCTCAGGTTCAAACATCAATCTTGTATGGGACAAGAACCAAAGAGAATTGGTAAAATTTGTTCTTGCGGACCTTGGTCTATGTAAATTTGGGGGAAAACGGAGAATTTGGAGCGAGATCCCCAAATTTGTGGGTAAATTTTGAGTTTAAATTCATCAGGGCAGTCGAAGAGAATATTTGGGGCATGAATATGCATGTTACAAAACTACATTTGACTTAGAATGGTCAAATTTCATGTTTTAATGGTCGTTGTGGAGTTACATAATTTTTTGGGAATTGATGGATGAGATCGCATTTTATCTCGTGATCAACAACCCAAATTCATTTTGATAAATTTAAAAATCCATATTTTTTTGGTCGTTTGGAAGGTTGAGTGAATCAACAACCATGATTCATTTCCAAGAATTTGAAAAATAGATCAGATCGATAGTCTAGATTTGATTTCATAGGTTTGAAGAAGGGAGTCGATCGACGGGAAATATCACCTTGAATTGAAGATCGATGCCTTATATTCACCTGGAATTTGATAAAAAATCACTAAGTGTTGAAGTTCACCAACAAAAATCGTCAATGGTCAATGGCTTGACATTCAGGCGTCAGCCGAATTCAATGAAGTGTTTCGATTTTTCAATTGAAATCATTGATGGTTGATGGGTCGATGGGTTGATGGAGGGGTAATCATCCACATGTCATGCCATGTCAACATCCACATGGTGTACCATGTCAACCAAGTTAATACCTTAGGATGATGTGTCATGCCATATTAACCAAGTTAATACCTTTGGATGATGTGTCATGCCATGTCAACATATACAATTCATGTCAAGTCAGGAGTTGCCATGTCATCCAACAGGAATGGTCGATAGTCGACGGTTGATGGTCAGGTCATCTAATTTAGTGATGTGTTACCAGTTATTTCCAATAGAAATGGCTAACGGATGATGGGTCGGTGGTTGGGTTTCGACCGAATTGATGAGGAGTTTCATTTTCCAGTGAAAATCATCGACGACTGATAGTTGATGGTTGGGTCGACCGGTTTAGTGTTTTGTTGTGAATCAATTGTCAAGGGAATGGATCAATGATCGATAGTCAAGTCGACGGTTTGGAAAAAATACATGTGCACCCAAAGGATAACATTAATAATCGATGGCCTATGGAGCACGAATCAATGGCTCATATTTAAAAGGTTGATACAACAGAAAAACAATCAATTTTATATGAAAATTTTGGAAATTTTCATATTTTTGAAGGTCATTAACTTATGAGGTGATTTTATCCAATCAAAACCCACAATTATATAGTGTATCAAAATACACTCTATCTCTACAAATCAAATAAAATATCTCGAGGAGAGCTTTCCAACAAGCTAATATGATCGCAAAATAGAGCTTGTATGAGAAAGTTACTGCCAAAACAATAAGTGTAAAATATTTTTTGTTGGGTTACTTCCAGAGGGAATAAATCATTGCTCAGAAGTCCATTTGGGGCATAAGAGAATTCTATGGAAATATTATGATCCATAAAAGACAACCATGGAGCCAGATTTAATATGGAGCCAGATTTAATATCCGGGTATGTAAAAATGTACATGAAGAGAAATAAGACACATGTAGCGTACAAGGATAAATTAGGTAAGACAACCTAAGCTTCTTTGAACCATTAATTTAAGCTCAAAGTTTAGATTTGAGAAAGAAAATATTTTTTGGAAAGGTATTTAGGAGTAGAAGACATATGTTAACCCGAAATTTTGAATTGGCAAATAAAGTTTTACATAAATTAATAAAGAGATTTATGTAGCAGCAAATGAGTGGAAAATTGCAACATGTGGATGTTGTAACTTTTCACTCATAACTCAGATTGAGGCATGAGTACACCCATTAGAAAGATGTTTCAAAGAGAAATTCATCTAAGGAATCATATTTTTTATTTGGTGCATTGTGTCCTTTATAAAGTGGTGTAAATAATGACCTATGTTCTAATTGATGAAATGTTTTATACTATGTTTGTTCTAACAATAATTATTACATGCACATTTCTTGCAGAATTAGAGGTACAAGAAAGAAAATTTGGTTCTTATATGAGGATTGATTTATGTATGATGCTCAAGGGTCATACAATCATGAGTAAGATATCATAGGTATGCATTTCAGCATTGGTAAATTTGAAACAGATTCAAATGGAAGAAGGGACAGGAAGGAGCTTGTCACTATGAGAAGCCTGCATAGGGAAGTATAGAGCTATAGAGTTGATAAGGAAAGGATTATGAAGGATCAGGAAGAGATATTTTATATATTAAAAATGTTGCATAATAAAGTTAACAAATATTCTGGAACCAAGCAAGAATTTATTGCTAAACAATTGACTACATCTAGATCCCAAAGAAGAAGGGATGATCATGGGAATGACAGGAAGTCAAGAAGCATAATAAAATTCCATCATTCTCCAAGGAAATATACCAGAATAACTCATGAAAGTTTAGGGAAAGGGATCATCCCAAGTGTGTCTCATCCCAGAGGAAAAGGAGAAGGAATGAGGAAGACATTTTGTAAGGTGAACTCAGGAAAATCAAGCCACCAAATTTCAATGGTGAGCATAGAAAGGGAGAAGAGGCAGAATCCTAGTTGTTGGAAATGAAGAAATATTTCCAGCTGCATGATTACCCCTCAAGGGTAGAAGCTATAATAGCAACCTACCACTTGCAAGGAAAGGAAACCATGTGGTGGGATCAACTTAATTAATCCAAGCACCTTGATGAGAAGAGGATCTCATGGAGGAAGTTCAAAGGATATTCCCAAGAGAAATATTTGTTTGAACATTACAAAATAAATATGAAAGAGTTATTTAAAATCAAGTTAGGAAGCATGAAAATGGACGAATATGAAAATAGGTTCTTTGATTTGTTGAAGTATGTTGACTTCATAAAATATGAGAAGGTCAAAATCCAAAGGTTTGTAAATGGGTTACCCTCTTTCTATAGTACAAGATACAATATGATAAACCCAAGACCTTGAAGGAAACCAAAAGGAGAGAAAGGAATCTTTATTAGAAAATCAGAGGAAGGCCAGTTTTCCAAAAAGCTTGGAATGACAATATGAAGGGTGAAAATGATCAAAGGAAAAAAGGTTTTAAGCCACCCTTTTTCAAGAACAACACCGAATAAAATCAGAAAGGTCATTCAGCCCAAAATGAACACAAGACTACACATTCATTTGGGAAAATCACAAGGCAGTAGCCTATACAATGTTGGGGGTGTGAGGGAAATCATTTATATAGGTACTTCCCTCACAAAGGAGAAAGAATGAGGACTGTACAAAACATCCAAGATGCTAAAATAGTTGAAGATATGGGAGGAAACATGCCAAATATTTATGCAGCCTTAGACAACAAACAAGAATAATATCAATCTCACATGATTTAAGTGGAAGGTAATATTTATAACCAACCCATAGCGATTTTAATTGATTATGGATCTATCCATAGTTACATAAATGCTAACATTGTTGAAATATTTCACTTGCAAAGGAGTAAGCATAAGAAATATTGGTTAGTTAAATTAGCCACAGGGCTAAGAGAAAGATCAATGAGCTTGTTAAACATTGTCTAATATACATGAATGGACTCAACACAAAGGTAGATGTAAACATCATACCATTGGGTTCATATGATTTTCTAATTGGCATGGATTGGTTGGAAAAACACCATGTTGTCCTAGACTGTCACAACAAGACAATCACATGTATTAATGAATAAGGGACGCAAGGAAATATTCAAGGAATTCCAAGAGTTGTAGTTGTTAGAGAGATTTAAGATATGCAATTGAAAAAGAGCTTCAAGAAGGGATGTCATATTTTTGCAGCCCATATGGAAGAAGGAGTTAGAGATAAAGTAGTAAGCATTGAAGACCATCTGATCTTGAGGGATTTTGAAGAATTTTTTAGGGAAATCTCAGGATTTCCACCAAAGAGAGACATTTATATCTCTATTGACTTGGTGCTAGGAGATACCCCAGTGTCCAAGACACCATACAGAATGGGCACACCAGAATTGAGGAGTTGCAGATGCAACTTGAAGAATTTTTAAAGAAGGGGTATATACACCCAAGTGTATCACCTTGGGGAGCCCCCATGCTCTTTTTTAAAAATAAAGATGGAACCTTAAGGATATGTATTTATTGGAGACAACTGAATAAGGTCACCATAAAGAACAAATATCCTTTTCCAAGGATTGATGATTTGTTTGATCAGCTAAAAGGTGCAAGAATATTTTCCAAGATTGACTTGAGATTAGGATATCATCAAGCGAGGATAAAGGAAGATGACATCAACATGACAACATTCAAGACAATATGTGGACATGATGAATTCATGATAGTACCATTGGACTATCAAATGCCCCAGTTGTTTTTATGTGTATGATGAATTGAGTGTTCTGGGAGTACCTGGACAAGTTTGTAATTGTGTTTATAGATTATATACTCATCTACTCTAAGTCAAAAGAGGAACATGAGAAGCATTTAATAATGGTGTTGCAAGTTCTAAGAAATCATAAATTGTATGTTAAACTAAGTAAATGCATCTTTTATCAAAAAAAGATTCACTACTTGGGGCATATAATTTTAACAAAAGGAATAGAAGTTGATCCTAAGAAGATAGAGGCCATTAAAGGATGGCCAGTACTAAGAAATGTCACAGATATCATATCATTTATGGGTATTTTTGGTTATTACTGAAGATACATAAAGGATTCTTGAAGATTGCAAGTCCAATCACTTCTTTGCAAAATAAGGGAGTGAAATTTGAATGGAATTCCAAATGTGAAGAGAGTAGTTGAAGAACATATTGACAAGTGCGTCAATATTAAAGATTGCATATCCAGATGAAGATTTGGTTGTGTACACTAATGCATGCAAGGAAGGGCCTAGTGGAGTTCTTGGTCAAAAGGATGATGTGGTATGTTATGAATCTACAAAATTAAAATAGCATGAGAGGAATTATTCTACCCATGACTTGGATTTAGCAACAATTGTACATGCATTAAAAATGTGGAGATATTGACTTATGGGGAATAAATTCAAGCTAAGGAAATAACACTATGGCCTCAAGCATTTTTTTGGACAACCAACATTAAATGTCAAACAAACTAGATGGTTGGAATTTCTAAGTGAGTATGAATTTGAAATTAAGAATATAAAGGGAAAGGAAAATTAACTGGCCGATGCACTCAGCAAGAGATATCCTGAAAGGAATATTGAAGATATCAACATGTATAGGAATGATTTGAAAGATAAAATTGTTGTAACATCAAATTTAGATCAGAAATATCTAAAAATAAAAGAAACATTACAACAAGGTCATTTTTAGTAGAAGTTTAATTATTATGACCTGAAAGAAGATGGAATTCTCATGTACAAAGGCAAAGTATATATTTTGAATTCAAATGAGATAAAAAATGCAGTGTTAAAGGAAATGCACAATGTGCCTTATGATGGGCACCCATGTTATCATAAGACAATTGCAGTTGTAAGAATCCAACACTTTTGGCCAAGACTGAAGAAAGAAGTTGTTAATTACATAACCAGAAGTCTAGAATGCCAGAAAGTGAAGACTAAGCATAAGCATCCAGTTGGGTTGTTACATCCATTTCTCATTCCAGAATGGAAGTGGGAAGTTGTTACAGTGGATTTTATCACTAAGTTTCCCAGAATGGTGAAGTGTCATGATTCCATCATCGTGGTGGTGGATAAATTGACTAAGCTGACACATTTTATTCCAATGAAGATTACTCGCAAGGTAGAAAATATTGCAGAAATATATATGAAGGAAGTTGCTAGGCTACATGGGGTGCCTAAGGAAATTGTTTAGATAATTCAAAGTGGGAGAGAATGTGTTCTTAAAAGTGAAGGTGAATAGAAGTTGTCTAACATTAGGAACTTTCCCAAATTTGGCAGCAAGATACTATGGACCTTTTGAAATATTAGAAAAGATAGAGCCAGTTGCATACATGCTAGCATTTTATGCATCCATGAGAGTGCATAATATATTTAATGTGTCATTATTAAATAAATATGTGCCTGAACCTAACCACATAATTTATTGGAATGTGATCCAGGTGGAGCACGAAGGGGATTTCCAAGTGGAACAAGTACACATCCTGGACAACAAAGTCAAAGTGCTCGGGAAAAAACCCATAGGGTTGGTAAAGGTTCAATGGACCTACTACATTCCTGAATATTCTACATGGGAGCATGAAGAAAACATGTGAGAAGAATGGTCGCAAATGTTTGACAATTTTCAAGGAAACAGAATGCAAGACTCCATTTTGAGCAGCTAGAGTTCTGGAAATGCATCTCAGAGTCCTAACCAATTGCTCTAGGGACCCTCATAAAAGAATGGCCCATTACTTGGGTTAAGATTGATAAAATAATGGTACATTCCTTGGATTGTCCTTGATAAATGAATGATGCATTCCTTGGGTCTGCGAGTTGAGAGGAATGAGATATTATGGTTGGACTGTTGTTGGAGTTGTGAAAGTACGGAATTTTATTTTCTAAGTATTGTGATGTAAATTTTAATATATGTATATCATCATAGTGTGCAACGAGGAAAACACACAATTGTAGGGTAGGGGGAAGGT
>JZKD02S2311194.1:0-10497 GCA_000966675.3 Picea glauca
TTGTTTGTTTTTGACAGATTTTTTTTTTCTCTCTAAGTAAAAATGTGTGATAGGCCCAAAAGGTACATGGTTTAAAAAAATTTAGCAATTGTTGATCGACGAAATTTGGCCTATTAGATAGTCTTTTAACATCATCGATACCCTTCAGCATCAGAAAGTTTCAAGAGGTAAATCGCAAATGGAATAAACTTCCATCGTTGATTGTCGATCGTCGACACATCTTCGACATCGAAAGAATCTGAGAGACGAAACTACGTAAATTTTCACTTTCGTCGATCGTCGATCATCGATCCTTGTTACAGCGTCGATGTTTGTAGAACATGGTGCAGAAACCAAACTTATGTACAAAGTAAATCACCGATGTTGAAGGAATGTTTCCCACGAAAAGGTCAAAATCAATCGCCACATTTCTTTGTCGTGTAAGCAGTTCGTACGACACAACCTTCTTTCCCTATGTCATCTCTTGGTGTTCCTTGTGTTATGTCTGTATCTCCAAGTCAACATTTCCACATCATCACTCTACAGAGTTTTGGGTCAGCATCGGATCTTTCAGCTAAAGGTATCAACAAAAAAAGAAAAACATTTAAGAAAATTGTTGATGCCAATCCACTCATTTTCTATCGGCGGACTGATAGTAAATCATACGACGAGGTTTTTTTCAAACCTTCCACATTCTACATTAATGATCCTATCCACTCTGCACTTTGTTTCCATTTCAAGGCCCTGTCTTTTTCTCCCCGATGTCAATCATACCAATGTTGAAAATACAAGAAGGTTCGATAGCTTTATGGGATACTTTCGACAGGGATAAGATTTGATTTTGTTATTTAAGAGGCCAATTAATGTTTCTCACAACCCACGTTACTATCTCGTGCACTGACCAAACAGTATAAGTTTGAATCCGCCAATGAACTACGAAATAACCCTCTCCTGCGCCACCAGTTGGCATTGCATTTAATATCGAGCATGGTTTGGATTTAGTGATGGATTGTGCAGGGCACATTTACAACCTTGAATTTCAGAACTAATGTGACGAGGTAAGTATTCTCTCCATTTAAATTTCAAATACATATTCAAATGCATCATTATGTGCACAAATATTGTATTCCCCGGAGCAGTCGAAGGAGTGAGAGAGCACGTCGTAGAGATTATAGTCGATCTTTAACTCTAAACCAGGTTAATATTGTGCAAGGAAGAGGTATGTGTTGTCATCATCATTTCTACATTTGCAATTTCATCCATAATACTTTTATAGGTTGGTATCTCACTGTTGAGTCCATTTTTGTGCTTCCATAAACCATACTTTTTCCTCTTTATTTGTCCATTTTTCCTTCATTTCATTCCACATTTTCCATGAAACAGCCTATTNTATATAGACCACAAAATTTGTCGTCGCAATTGCGACGCACAATAGAAATTCTGCGACGAATTTGCTATATAAACCCCAAAATTTGTATAGCGAAATTGTCGCTATATATCATGTTGTCATCGAAATAGCGATGAACATTTTGTTTCACTTACTTTGCCTATATTTTCGAGTGTGCAACGATTTCCCTACTGTGTCACTCTTTCAATGATTTCGTCACTTAGTTGTATTGGCAACGATATTTCTTTTTTTGTCGCAATTGTGAGAAGTTCCCTATGGTCGTCTCTCTTGAAACGTTACTTCAAGTTCATTGAAATTTCCACATCACATGAAATGATGTTTGAGAGACTCAATATTCATCACAATATCCACAACATAACGTCGTAAGAGCATCAAAATAACCGTCGCAAAATCACCCAAATTTGCTAGTGTATTGTATAGAAAATATCAGCCGAAAAATGAAATGAAGGACCTAGAATAATGGTTGTTATGCACGGAGGAGCTAGAACAGGGGTTGATGTGACGAATGGAGAAAATTATAATGAGAAATGAGTAAGGAATTCAACAGGGTCGATGCCAACACTCAATCCTCAGCAAGAAAAGGAGACATATCAGAGGGAAAGAAAATATGTACTTGGATAGGATTGGGGAACATCAACACCATATGTACCATAGATCAATTGTTGTGCTAGGCTAGAGAAGCCAACTAGGAAGGTAAGCACTGTAAGAAAATTATTGAGAAGTTTCATAGAGAAAACAAAAGATGAAACTGTTTGAATTCACTATATGAAATTATTGATCATTGCATGAAAGGAAGAGAAACTCCTATTACACAGAGGATGTTGAATCAGGTACTGTGCAAAAAGAGAACCAACGAAGAATTCATATTCAGTGTGCAAATTGGGGATTATGATGTGGATAATTTCATGTTGGACTTAGGGTTTGATGTGAATGTATTTCCAAAGGAGGCCTTGAAGATTATGGTAAAACCAAAGTTGGTTCAGTATCATGTTCAATTAAGGCTCGAAAATTAGCACATGATAGTACCTATTGGTCGATTGAGAGGAGTACATGTGAACATAGATTGGTTCCTTAGTGTATCATACTTTGAAGTTATTGAGATAGTGTATAATAGTCAACCATATCTAGAACTGATGGGACCGGAATTCGAATTTGACAATCAGGAGATCATTAATCTAAAGCAGAGAGAAATGATATTTGAAGTCTAATATTTGAAAGTTACTGCACCATTAGACCCAACAGAAGGAAAGATGTACATAGAGCCGGCATGAGGAAATGACATTGACAACTTGTATAACATGATTGTGCAGATGGACGATTATGCAAACCCCATTGCATATGGTACACTAAGTTGTAGAAGTATTAGTTCACGTGCATCAGATTCGACAGAAGGTCTTGAGCATTGGCAACATAGGATGCATGAAGTGTCAATGAGATGATGTGCATGCATGACCCGATCCTTGCGCTAGATTGGAACAAAGTTTTGTGATCCACCCATGTATTATGGATTAATTGATATAAGATTGTTTGTAAAGGAATTTGAGTAGAAAGTACCCAAACAAAAAAGGGTTTTGGAACTAGATTTTATCCTAAAAGAAACTCTAGCCAAATGGTGGGAGGCACACAAAGATTGAATGAAAGACTGGTCACAGTGTAGAAGACTAATGAAAATCAAGTTTGGCACCGAGGTATAAAATAATGTACAAAGGTATACAATGGAGATTGACCTAATGGATCAAGTGGATCAGTGCAGGGGAAGATGGAATGTTACACCAAAGGAAGAATGGATACATATATTTATACATACACTAGATACAATTCTAAAGAAATGGTATTTGGAATTGAAAATGCATAGAGAGACATCCAACTAGGATGAGCTTACACATAGGTTCAAAGTCACATTTACATTTGAAAATGAATCTCCATCGATAGATGTAGCACTACATTCTATTCAAACTAATATCCTCTCAGAAGAAGGGTCGATGGAGGTGGTACCGGTCCGCGATGTGCACAAAGCTTCTATGATTGTTCATGAGATTTTGGAGTGTTACAAAGTTTCTAAGGAAGAACTTGATGAAGAAGATCGCATGAATGTGAAAATACCTAAAACAAAAGGAGAACATGTAGCAGAAGGGCTAGAGCTTCAATCCACCACATACACACATCCAATAAATATGCAGAAGGTAAACATTGGGAAGATAGAGAACCCAAAGTTTGCACAAATAGGGGATTAATGGAGTAATCAGACTGTAGATAAGATTGCATACTTGTTTCACAAATATCAAGACCTAATCCCAACAACGTTTTCTGATATGAAGGGGATAGTTGGGGACTTAGGAGATATGAAGATTCCCTTGAAACATGGTGCTATCCAGTGAAATAGAGGCCTTACAGGTTAAATCCGAAGTACAAAGAGAAGGTTAATGTAGAAATAGATAGAATGTTGGACACAGGAATTATTGAACCTGTGGTAGAATGAGAGTGGATAATCCCAATGGTAGTGCAAGACAAGAAGATAGGAGGTATTAGTATTTTCATGAATATGAGTAAGTTGAATGATGCATGCTTACATGATCCATTTCCAACACCATTCACATATGAGGTATTGGAGAACGTAGGAGGGAAAGAGATTTATTATTTCATGGATGGATTCTTGGGGTACCTTCAGATAAAAATTGCGCAGGAGGACCGGTACAAGACTAATTTCATGATAGAGTGGGGAATTTATCCATACACAGTAATTCCCTTTTGACTAAAGAATTCCCCTGCAATTTTTTCTAGATTTGTGGTTGTGAGTTTAAGGAATTTATCCATAATTTCCTTGAAGTGTACGTAAACGATTGGATTATTTTCAGTATACTAAAGTATCACATAGAAGTAATCATTCTAATGTAGGATAGGTGTAGATAGTTTCATATTTCGTTGAATTTGAAGAAGTGTATTATTTGTGCATCATTCAAAATTTTATTGGGCCATGTAGTCTGCAAACAGAGATTACTAGTGGATCCATCCAAGATTGCAGTGATTTTGGGTTTAGAACCACCTGCATCAATCATTCAGTTGAGGGAAAATTTGGGTCATACAGGATATTACATGAGTTTTATCAAAATATATGCACAGATCACAACACTGATGGAAAACTTGTTGAAGAAGGAAGCAAAGTTACAGTGGAACAAGGACTGTCAGAAGGGTTTGGAAACATTAAAGAAAGAACTAGTGACCACGGTGATTTTGATATTTTCAGATTGGAAAAAGGATTTCCATGTTCATGTAGATGCATCATCCATAGTGTTGGGCACAGTACTATCTCAACCTGGGGAGGGAGACATAGATCACCCAATTTCTTTTGCAAGGAGGAAGTTGTCCATAGCATAGAATAATTACACCACCACAAAACGAGAAGGATAGGCAATGGTATATGCGCTGCAGAAGTTCAGAAATTATTTATTGGGGTCTCACTTTAATATGTACACGGACCATTATGTATTAAAATACTTAGTGAACAAGCCAAGGTTGGGGGGGAGAATATGCAAGTGGCTACTGTTATTTTAATAATATGATTTTGAGGTTGTGGTGAAATCAGGGAATCTTATTGCAGGTCCAGATCATTTATCATGCATATTATCAGGGGAAGACGCATGTAATTTAGATGACAACTTACCAAATGCACAACTATTTGTAGTTAAAATGGTGGATGATTACTTCTCGGATATTGTGCAGTTTTTTAGTACAAGAATGGTCGCATCATACATGATAGTCGCACAGAAGAAACAATTAGTAGTGAAAGCAACAGATTATCACTTGATTGCAGAGAATGTATACAAGTTGGGTGAATATGGAATATTGAGACGATGTGTGGTGGAACTTGAAAGGCCTATGATACCCACAGAAACGCACGAAGGAATTGCAGGAGAAAATTATGCAGGAAAAGAGATTGCGCAAAATATTTTGTGCAAGGGGCTCTTGTGGCCCACACTACATAAAGATGCTAAAGAACATGGTCAATCATGCTATGTACATCAAATAGTGGGAAATCCATACAGAAGGGTGTTGATCAGTCAACACACCCTAAAAGTATTTGTGAAATCTTTTTCTTTTTGGGTACCACTTTTCATTTTTCTAAGTTAGAGTTCATATCATGGATGAATGGATTTTATTTATTTTATGTCATTAAACCTTATCATCGTCCATTTTGTTTGTTTTTGACAGATTTTTTTTTTCTCTCTAAGTAAAAATGTGTGATAGGCCCAAAAGGTACATGGTTTAAAAAAATTTAGCAATTGTCGATCGACGAAATTTGGCCTATTAGATAGTCTTTTAACATCATCGATACCCTTCAGCGTCAGAAAGTTTCAAGAGGTAAATCGCAAATGGAATAAACTGCCATCGTTGATTGTCGATCATCGACACATCTTCGACATCGAAAGAATCTGAGAGACGAAACTACGTAAATTTTCACTTTCGTCGATCGTCGATCGTCGATCCTTGTTACAGCGTCGATGTTTGTAGAACATGGTGCAGAAACCAAACTTATGTATAAAGTAAATCACCGATGTTGAAGGAATGTTTCCCACGAAAAGGTCAAAATCAATCGCCACATTTCTTTGTCGTGTAAGCAGTTCATACGACACAACCTTCTTTCCCTATGTCATCTCTTGGTGTTCCTTGTGTTATGTCTGTATCTCCAAGTCAACATTTCCACATCATCACTCTACAGAGTTTTGGGTCAGCATCAGATCTTTCAGCTAAAGGTATCAACAAAAAAAGAAAAACATTTAAGAAAATTGTTGATGCCAATCCACTCATTTTCTATCGGCGGACTGATAGTAAATCATACGACGGGGTTTTTTTCAAACCTTCCACATTCTACATTAACGATCCTATCCACTCTGCACTTTGTTTCCATTTCAAGGCCCTGTCTTTTTCTACCCGATGTCAATCATACCAATGTTGAAAATACAAGAAGGTTCGATAGCTTTATGGGATACTTTCGACAGGGATAAGATTTGATTTTTTTATTTAAGAGGCCAATTAATGTTTCTCACAACCCACGTTACTATCTCATGCACTGACCAAACAGTATAAGTTTGAATCCGCCAATGAACTACGAAATAACCCTCTCCTACGCCACCAGTTGGCATTGCATTTAATATCGAGCATGGTTTGGATTTAGTGATGGATTGCGTAGGGCACATTTACAACCTTGAATTTAAGAACTAATGTGACGAGGTAAGTATTCTCTCCATTTAAATTTCAAATACATATTCAAATACATCATTATGTGCACAAATATTGTATTCCCCGGAGCAGTCGAAGGAGTGAGAGAGCACGTCGTAGAAATTATAGTCAATCTTTAACTCTAAACCAAGTTAATATTTTGCAAGGAAGAGGTATGTGTTGTCATCATCATTTTTACATTTGCAATTTCATCCATAATACTTTTAGAGGTTGGTATCTCACTGTTGAGTCCATTTTTGTGCTTCCATAAACCATACTTTTTCCTCTTTATTTGTCCATTTTTCCTTCATTTCATTCCACATTTTCCATGAAACAGCCTATTNCTTCTCCCTACATTACCCTTCCATCACTCCATTCTTACATCCTCAAAAGTACTTAAATGGCACTCAGTAGAACCACTTTTTGTTTCAAAAGGAGTTATAAGGAGGGATTGTTTTTTACCAAAACACAGTATTTGTTTTGAAGTTTTCTAAACTCTGTCACATACACAGATTAAAGCAATTTCAAAATGGTTTGCATACATTAAAAAGGGGGTTATAAGAAGAAATTTCATATGTTGATGAAGGAATTGAAAATCAGGATTTATATGGCAAATGAGCATTCTTTAAAAACCATATCTCATAATAATTTCAAAAGGACAGCAGAGTACAGGGTATGATCTGAGTTACACCTCCAATTGTGATTGATGGACAAACCATTTTTGAAATTCCACCAACGTTTTTTTCCCTCTTCATAAGTAAAACGACTTAATTCATTTTTTTTGTGTTGAGCCTCATCAAAAACGCGTCCTGTGTCTCTCCTTGCATGCCCCGAGGTTCGAACTGTCGACGCCCTCTGCATACACCACCACCATTTCGAAGTACACACCCTGTTGTTCTCTCCACGCATTTTCAAATCCCTATAATCTAGTTCGTTATCCCTACGTTCTAGTTCATTGTTCCCCCCACACATCCTATATCCCTACACTCCAGCATATTGACCCTCTTACGCGTCCATACTCCGAAATTCATTGATAGAGTAACGAAATTGTATGTTGACAAATCATACTGTCAACATACAAGATTTCGTTCTGTGAAAACACGGGGAATTGAAGAGGTACGTGGTGAAGCAAGGAAGAAACGTATCAAAACAGGAATCAAACTCTAAAGGTAAGACCAAAAACAAAATTTGCACAGTCAAGTATAAATGCAACGATTCTGGATACATTTGTAAACAAGCTAGTCTGTGATTTAGTAGAGCCGAATTCAAAGAAGGAAATTGAGCCATAATTCAGCAGAGGAGCCCGAGAATTTCTCAATTTTACCAGGTATGCTTGTGCAAAATTCTTCATAAAACAGAGAACAAGTTTAGGAATAAAAATAAGAGATTTCTTTTTGTTAATTTGAACAGAAACTCTTCTGAAGACATTAAAAATACACACAGAGCTGGAAATTTGAGAAGTATTGCAGAGTTGAATTTTTTTCAAAAACAGTGGGATATTTTGACTTTTCTGAAACCATACACAGTCACACCGAGTCTAGAAAGTTTTGAAAAATTGCAGAGTTGAAGTTTTTTTCAGACAGTGAGAATATTGGAGGTCTTGTTTTTAAATTTTGTTGAAATATGGTATCAAGATATGAACCTGAGAGGTTTGTAGCATCAGAAATACATAAAGATTGCATGCAAATACTGCAACAGAAACAGTGGTTAAGTTTTTTTGAAAAATTTGAGGGATTTTGTGAAGGAATTGCCTTAGACTTTGCCTACTCATTTGATGGAGAGAGAGCCATTGTTGGGAACTTTACCCTCAGGGTCACTGAAGATAATCTTGCATTTGTCACTGGACTACCACAGAAAGGAGAAAAATATTTTAAAATCAAACATTTCAAGGACAAATCATGGGTGCCTTTCATTTCAAGATCCAGGGTAGCATCAGTAAACTAGAAGAAAGGTATCTGTTGACGGGCGAAATTGACCGTTCATCAACTGGGAGAGTGGAACCGGTCTGGGGTTGTCTAATAACCCAAGCCATTTGGTATGGACCACCCTGACGAGTTTAACGGCTCCGTTGGCCGCTCTAAGGTCTCCTAAGGAAGCCAAAGAGGAATGTTGATCTGAGCTAAGTGATCTAACTAAACTAAATAAGCAAAACTAACTATATAATAAACAAACTAAAAGAAACTAAATTAAATACAACTGATGAGATAAACTAGACTAAATATACTAATCTAACTATAAACTATTCAATAAACTAAAACTAACCACAAACTACTCTAACTATTATATATACAAAAGACTAATAACTCAAATCAAATACCTAATTACTAATTTAATTACAATTTATTCACAAATGTGCATTATCTACAATCTACAGATTTAAATAAAACCTGCGAAACTGATGTGCTTGCTGTCCTAAAACAACGAAGGATAACTCTTTTTAATTTTGTGATTTATGAATAAGAAAGTAAGTTAACTGAAATTAGGCGATCTAATATATTAATTAACTCAATTACTAGCTAATATACTAAGCAAATAATTGACAAACAAACCTAGAAATGCTCCAAATTTGCCCTGCATATGATGACTCCTTAAGCTGGTTGGAGGAAGAAATTCACACCATTTAGCCCTCAAGATTCTCGCAAAGGATCAGATGTACTGCTTCTTGAAGTATGTTACAGGAAAAACAAGAAAGAAATCATAACAGTTTTATGATGATAAATTTCTACAAAAGGAAAACCTATTGTGCAACAAACTTATATAACAATTCAATTAATGAATAAGACAAAGCTATAATTCATAAAATGAATCAACAACTGCTACGTTATTTATCTCCTTGGAAGCAACAAGACATGTATAAAAATAAGAGATTACATCACTTGCATTTGATTTAGACAACAAAGTGATACTAAACCATAAACAGAATGATATACAAAACATAGAACAAAGTGTCAATGTATTGAGAAGCGAAAGCTATAACAACACATCAATTCTGCTCCAGTTTGAATAAGCATAACATATCCTTGTTCTCCCAAAACTAATGATGATCCCTATTACAAAAAACCATAGGTTTATATAGGTCTTTTCACAAGGTAACTTCCTTGTGAATAATAGCAAGTTGTTTTACAAAATATGGGAAGATATTCCCTAAATCTGATCCAAAATTATCAACCTAAACCAAAACCAAATCTAAAATATCTTCTAAACTATTACAGCAGACCCATTTGATCACTCCAATTCGTATGTACCTGAAAATAGGCAAAAATAAACAAGTTTAGAAGATATTTTGTTAATAAAATGGTAAAAATCTGATCCTATATACTAACTACAACATTGGCTGATTATGTGGCTATCCTAATCTGAGGACAGGCCTGTTTTAAATCCAAATCTAACTGAAATATATTCAAATAAATATTTGACTACTAATTAAAACAAAATAAGTCACCTAAATCAMAACAAACCAAACTGCTGTGCTAATTTAAGACAAACAAAATCCAAGTTGAATCTACTTTAATCAAAACAACTAACAAATAAATCTTTTACAAAATCCATCCATTTGTTTTGCATAACAAATCTATCTAGAATTGAGTGTAGGGAAAAGATGAAAAATATTGTCACCAAACCCAAGGCATACACCAGATCCATAGCAGCTTCAGCGTTGTTAATTGAAATCACACCACTCCTGAAGGCAACCACAACACTAATACCATGTACTTAAGGCATTTACGTAGTGCATCTTTGCATTTGTAATCATAGATTCCAAACTTTCTGGATTGCTGGTTGACCTAGCATTCAGCATCTGCCTCCCATCTTCCATGTAAACAAGTTTAGCATTATATTCCCTCAACTGGTCCTTCAAAGACAACAATTTAGTACTCAGATCTTCATTTATATGG
>JZKD02S2311216.1:0-10380 GCA_000966675.3 Picea glauca
TCAATTTCTAGTTAAATAGTATCATGGGGGGTTATATTATGGAATTTGCAGTAGATTGTACCTACACATATAGTATCGCAAAGAGGGTTTTCTTTAAGGGTCTACATGGAAGGTTTATGAAAGCATTGAGTACCTGGATACAAATGTTGTGCGACAAATGTGTGATGATGATGGAATCTGATTGCTAAGGGGCTTCACGCACATAGGGGAACTAGGGTTGACTAGAGGATGGTCTAAAGGTAGGAAGGAATACAGAAAGAGATGAATAAGGAATGGAGGGACTGAGGATGCAGATAAATGATGAGGGTGTATAAGAAGAAGAAGATGAATTTGGGGTATTGCGTAGTGGAAGAATGTACAAGAGGTTGAATACTGGGGATGAGAAAGGAGAGCTACACAATGAGTATGAGAGGAGAGAACCTTGCGCACTAATCTAGATTAAAGAAATATCGTGCAAAGAAGGAGAGAAAGAGGATTCTTCATTCAGACCTATAATATAGCAGTCGTTAAGTCCTACTCAGGATGGATCCTGTGTCGAATCCACGACCCCGTGTGCATCAATTGGATCTGAGATAACATTTGAGGATTTTTCAAAAGAACTTATAGTTAGCAGAGGAAGTAATAATAGTGGTAGCTAGAGCAGTGAAGCAGTGCATTGAGTCAGAGTCAACCAACATCACCGAGGGGAGGTACTACGCCAAATGCTATGGTAGGGTTAGATAATACCTTGAAAATGTTTGAGTTCCAGGGAGTTGGGTTGAAGGACCCAGAACAACATTTATTTTTATGTGAGACAATTTGGGCTGCGAAGAATGTCCAGGAAGAGGTGAAAAATATTGCACAATTGGAAACAACGTTTAGGGGGCGCACATTAGTATGGTACATGAAACTACATAGTACTACATTAGCAGGTCAAACAAGGACATTGACATAAATTTGAAAAGCATTATTAAAAGAGTTCAAGAAATCGAAATATGAGTCATAATACATTACAAAATTGAAGGAAATTAAACAAGTGCAGACTGAGTCAGTTTGGGACTATGATCAAATATTTAAGGATTTGATGGGTAGATTGTCATTCCAAATTCATGATCAACAACACAGAGAATGGTTTATTACAGAACTATTGCCACACATTCTTTGTATATTGATACAACAGAAGGTTACGACATAGCCTGAATCTTCGGAGATTGTAATGAATCTAGAAGCATCTTCGGTAGGAGATGGTGGGGGGATGGATCAAGTCCAGACACATTTAGCCGCCTTGAAAATCCAATTAGAAAATTTGACGAAAGGAAAGGAGAAGAAAGAAAATGTCTGGTGTACCACGTGTAGCACTAAAGGCCACCATACAGACGAATTCCCAGCCTTTGCACAATATTTGTCAATAGGAGCATCGAACCCATTACCAGGAGGAGGGTACTGTGAAATATGAAATACATGGGTACATCATCTGTCTAATTGTCCATTGCTGTATAAATACCAAAGTACGCCCTGTAATTTATTCTGTAACTTTTGCAAGTCACTAGGTCACGAAGATAAGGATTGTCGTGCATTCGATCTGATGAGAAAGTGAACTTCATATATGTATATAATTCAGGAGGAAAATGATTTGACAAAAGGAGGAATTCCATAGTATAACAATCCGAGAGGTTTTAATATAGGAGGCAGAGGAGGATTTGGTAGAGATTGAGGTAGAGGAGGGTTTGGCAGAGGAGGTATAGGCCCAATAATATGTTACAATTGTAATAAACCAAAACACTTAGCTCATGACTATCAGAACCCTTGTACAACCTACAATTATTGTAGAGCACTGGATCATGTGATAGAAGATTGTCCTCAATTACTTATGAAATGGTAGGCAAGAGGGAATCAAAACCAGAACCAAAATCAGAACATACAAAAGATATAAGAATAGATACATGACTAATGACCCAAAATAATAATTGTCACATGCAGAGGAGATAGTATAGGATATGATGCAGTGGATGAAAGAAGGAAGATTGGCAATGGGTGAGGAAAACAACAGGGTCTATGCCAACGTTTGACCCACAACAAGAAGAAAATACATATTAGCAGAAAAGGAAAGAGATACTAGGATCGGATTGGATAGAATCGACATCTTCTGCAGCTCCTATGTTTGACATGCCTCCGGTCTATGGTTGTACTATCCTGGAAAAGATGCTTGAGAAGTTAAGTCCTTTGAAAGAATTTCTGAAAAAATGGTTAGCATTGATGTAAGAGGAAACTGCATTGAATGCATTGCAAGGAATGATTGATCATTGTGTGCAAGAAAATGAACTTCCTACCACGCAGAGGGAAGTGAGTCAAGTATGTGCAAGAAGAGGACATGCTGAGAGTTCAATCTAAGTGCGAAAATTGGGGAGTATGATGTGGACATTTCCATTTTAGACTTGGATTCTCATGTAAATATTTTACCAAAGAAAACATGGTAAATTATGGGCAAGCCTAAGTTAACCTAGTTTCTCGTCTAGCTAAGATTGGCGAACCTGCACCAGATAACACCAATTGGACAATTGTTAGGGGTACCTGTGAATATAGATGAGGTGCACAATATAGCCGATTTCGAGGTCATTGATATTGTGGATAATAGTCATCCGTATCCATCGATAATGGGGATTGAATGGGCCTTTGAAAATCAGACGATTATTAATCTGAATAAAAGGTAAACGGTCTTTGAAGTAGGGGACTTGAAGGTTCAACATCGTTGGATCCAAAAGAAGGAAAGAGGCATATAAAACCAGCTAAAGTTAATGAATTTGATAACTTAAATAACACGACTGCATGAATATAGGACTACCTTAATCTGATTGCAGATGGCAGCCTAAGTTGGAGAAGTATTAGCTCATGTGCATAAGATTAAGAGGAACGTTGGAAACAAAGGATGCACGAAGTATCCACAAGGTGGTGTGCCCGGATTACTCGATCATTTCCCTGGATTGGAATGGAGTTATGTGACCCACCCAAGTATGATGGTCTGACTGACATAAGATCTTTTGTAAAGGCGTTTGAGTTGCAGATACCCAAGCAACAAATATTGTTGGCATTAAATTTTGTCTTGAAAGAAACTCCAGCCAGATGGTGGGATTCACATGAAGAAGGAATAGAAAATTGGAAGCAGTGCAAAAGATTAATGGAAATTACATCTAATACCGAGGTTGAGTATAGTGCGCAAAAATATGCAGAAGTAAGTGACTGAATAGATCATATTGTGCATTGTAGCAAGATATGGAGTTTGATATTGATGAAGGAATGGACACATTGGTTCATACATACATTGGATATGATCCCCAAGAACTGCTACCTGGAACTAGAAATGCGCAGAGAAACAATGAACTGGGACGAGATAACTCAAATATTTAAGGTAACATTTAATTTTGAAAACAAATCCCCATTAGTAGATGCAACTTTGCAGGTCATTAGAAACAAAAAAAAAAATAGTAGAAGAGTCGAACTCAATCGATGGATGTAGTACCTATGTATAGTTCGCACAAAGCTTCTGTGACAATTCATGAATTACTGGAATGTTATAATGTTTCTCAAGAAGATCAGGATGATGAGGATCTAATAAATATACAAGTATCTGGTACTGAGGGGGAACTGTAATGTTCCTGACTTGGATAGTCTAGGAAACCCTGCTAATGTGTGTGTAGGATCAAAGGTTTAAAACATATAAATGATCATACAAATAATAAATGTGACAAAGGACTGCAAATTTTGTATTATGATATCTGTTATAAGCCTAATTTGCACCCAACCTACACACTTGGCCTCAGGCCCTACTATTTGCCAATTTCTTCATCCAAGCTCTTCTAAAAGGCCCTCTTTTTTTAGCCACATGTGCCCTGGCCTTCTACAACCCGTGTATGCACACATCCATACGCCTGCAGGCCTTCTACAACCCGCATATACTGACAAAAGCATGAAAAATGGAAAGTTGCAGACGGGAAATAGAGTTTCAAGAAATTGCTAAAACCATTTGACTGCCTATGGCCAGTCATTCAACCGGGTAACTACCTATAAAAGAAGGGGTAGGAATCCCATTTAAAGAGGAATAAGAAGAAGAGTATAGAAGCTCTGCCCAAATTTATCCCCCCCTTTGCCCCAATTTCCTGCAATTGTATTGTGAGGTTGAGTATTCAGTGCATTGTGAAGAGGAGCCTAGGACCAAGTTCGAGGAGCAGTGTCGGCCACATATTGTAAGTTTACTCTTGTGAAGATTAATACAAAAAGGAATAATTTTTTCGTCCCACGATATCATGTGTTCAAATTGTGTATTTATTTAATGATATTCCCACATCTAACCCAACAATTAGTATATGAAATGCATGTTTCCAACTCTTTGTTTATCCATGTGTGAATGCAAGTCAACTTTGGGAGGAGGCTTGCAGTCAAGGAGCGAGTGAAAGCGAAGGGATCGACATCAAACAAAGGATTTAAGGTAGAGTTACCTAATCTTGTTTGCACCTTTGTATGCATGAATGTGGGGTTTTGTGTTGGGAGAATAGGAAAAAGTAGATGCCTTTAAATGGTCATTTTCCGCATGCATGATTAGAGCCCTTAAATGCTAAGTCCATAAGAAGGATTTCCCACTCACATTAGGATTGGCGACTCCACTGGGGAGTCTCTAGGGTTCTTTGGGGATTTTTTATTGGGTATTTTGAAATTGGTTTTACTGCCTTTTTTGAGTTTTTGCAAGAAGTATGAGTGTTCAGGGGTTCTGGTTCTCAATACCAGTCTTCCCTGCTCTACTTACCAGACTATTTATTTTCTGTTTTTGAGAGTCTTAAGAGGCATACACACCCTGTAGTGGGACAACATCCATATGCATGTGCCCTTCCTTTAGTCAGCCCGTGTATGTACACCTTCTAATGAAGTGTTAGCTCCGTGTCTGAGAACCCAACAAATTATTCTTAGGAAGAGGCAGTCATCCTCTCCCCTGCAGAATTGATCCTTCTCAGGGATCTTCTGGGTCCTTCTAGGTCTCTGATTGAACAATCCATAGTCAGATAAAAACCTCAGGATTAGATTTGTTTCACTATATTTTTCTTGCCTCTTTGTGTCAAAGTAAGTTTTTTTTTTTACCTTTAAGGGGTGCTGGTGTTCAATACTAGTATCCTCTGTTGAAGCTTAGCTGCTTCTTTTCTTGTTTTTGAATGATTTTAGAGGCACACGCGGCCTGCAGTGGGCCTTCCCGTGTTCACACGCACCCTACCCTTCTATAGCCTGCGTATGCATGCTAGATGTTGAAGAGACAATCATGTACCTGTCCAAAAAAGTTTTTGCAGGCAATCATCCTCCTCCCTGTCAAGTTTTTACTTCCCAGAGTCTTTCTTGTCTGAATGTGGTCTCTGTCATAGTAGCTTAGCCTAGGTTTGGACTCTATTATGGCTTTCTTTTTCATTCAAAGTCTTCTTCTGTTTCTTTGTTAGGTTTTTTGATGAGATAGTGAGACAGTCTAATCTTCCTTCTTGGTTGTCAGTATCTCCCCAAGGTCAGTGGTTGGCCAAAAACTTTTCTTGACCTTGTCTTGTTTTGTCTTTTTTACCATTTTTGTTTCAGAAAAGGAGAAAGCTTCCAGATTTGGTTTTTCTTGTTTTTGAGGCACAATAGTAAAAACAAATAGATATTTTCTTTGTTTGGTTAAGTAGTCAAGTATTTGCATAGATTATTAGGAAAAAGTTCATTTTCATAAGTTCTTGGCTGATCGACTTAGGACAATAAGTAGCTCGTAGNACACCTTCTAATGAAGTGTTAGCTCCGTGTCTGAGAACCCAGCAAATTATTCTTAGGAAGAGGCAGTCATCCTCTCCCCTGCAGAATTGATCCTTCTCAGGGATCTTCTGGGTCCTTCTAGGTCTCTGATTGAACAATCCATAGTCAGATAAAAAACTCAGGATTAGCTTTGTTTCACTATATTTTTCTTGCCTCTTTGCGTCAAAGTAAGTTTTTTTTTTTACCTTTAAGGGGTGTTGGTGTTCAATACCAGTATCCTCTGTTGAAGCTTAGCTGCTTCTTTTCTTTTTTTTGAATGATTTTAGAGGCACACACGGCCTGCAGTGGGCCTTCCCGTGTTCACACGCCCCCTACCCTTCTATAGCCCGCGTATGCATGCTAGATGTTGAAGAGACAATCACGTACCTGTCCAAAAAAGTTTTTGCAGGCAATCATCCTCCTCCCTGTCAAGTTTTTACTTCCCAGGGTCTTTCTTGTCTGAATGTGGTCTCTGTCATAGTAGCTTAGCCTAGGTTTGGACTCTATTATGGCTTGCTTTTTCATTCAAAGTCTTCTTCTGTTTCTTTGTTAGGTTTTTTGATGAGATAGTGAGACAGTCTAATCTGCCTTCTTGGTTGTCAGTATCTCCCCAAGGTCAATGGTTGGCCAAAAATTTTTCTTGACCTTGTCTTGTTTTGTCTTTTTTACCGTTTTTGTTTCAGAAAAGGAGAAAGCTTCCAGATTTGGTTTTTCTTGTTTTTGAGGCACAATAGTAAAAAAAAATAGATATTTTCTTTGTTTGGTTAAGTAGTCAAGTATTTGCATAGATTATTAGGAAAAAGTTCATTTTCATAAGTTCTTGGCTGATCGACTTAGGACAATAAGTAGCTCGTAGTCGAGTGAAAGACTATTTTCAGTTTTCTATCAAAAGATCTTAGAAAGAAATTTTGAAAAGTTGGTTAAAGTAAAATATTTTTGAAGAAGTAGTTTTGTATTAACCACTTTGAATGTTCTTCTTTTTGTCGCTATAAAAAATCATTGGTTTCATTATCATCTCCTATGAATTTAAAAACAACCACTAAAATAAACGTTTAAATAAAATCTTTTAGACTTTATGTTTTGTAGGGTACACCAACAAGTCTAGGACTAGAGCCTTGATTTAGGTTGGAGAGGAAACTCTTCAAGGCTACCAAACACAAACATAAGAGTATGAGCTAGGGAGTGTTCAAAGTCCAGTTACCGTGAAAGTTGTCTGGGACCCACATCTAACACAAGGGATAAACATGAGGTCGCGTGCGGAAAGGTAGCGGAGATAACCCCTCCATAATCGAACCAAGCATAGTGGGGAACGCATATAGAGGGCTTGTCCTGGGATTCCATCTTTAGCACTTGCCACAGAGCTTTGTGGGTATCGAATCTGTTCGAGGTCCTTAGTTGTCTTCCAGAACACTTGCTCTCGATGCCCTGGATAGGTTTCGAGCTTGATACCCTGCTCATTGCGGTCCACCCGACTGTTGACTGTACCCACCTGGAAACTGTTCACGAGCTGACAACCTAGTGCCTATCATTATAGTGACTTACACAGGTAACTACGGGGGTATACCGTGGTACCGAGGACAAACATTGGCCCACACTTTGCAGAGTATACCCTTAGGGTGCTTCCATATTCGAGTTCCACTTGCACCGGTAAGTTTCTCTAGTGTTGGTTGTTGTAACTATTCTTCCAACTAGCTAGTGACTTCCTACTTTATCTCATAGGAATTTTTTGATAGAGCGTGTTTATTTCTCAANAAATAGATATTTTCTTTGTTTGGTTAAGTAGTCAAGTATTTGCATAGATTATTAGGAAAAAGTTCATTTTCATAAGTTCTTGGCTGATCGACTTAGGACAATAAGTAGCTCGTAGTCGAGTGAAAGACTATTTTCAGTTTTCTATCAAAAGATCTTAGAAAGAAATTTTGAAAAGTTGGTTAAAGTAAAATATTTTTGAAGAAGTAGTTTTGTATTAACCACTTTGAATGTTCTTCTTTTTGTCGCTATAAAAAATCATTGGTTTCATTATCATCTCCTATGAATTTAAAAACAACCACTAAAATAAACGTTTAAATAAAATCTTTTAGACTTTATGTTTTGTAGGGTACACCAACAAGTCTAGGACTAGAGCCTTGATTTAGGTTGGAGAGGAAACTCTTCAAGGCTACCAAACACAAACATAAGAGTATGATCTAGGGAGTGTTCAAAGTCCAGTTATCGTGAAAGTTGTCTGGGACCCCCATCTAACACAAGGGATAAACATGAGGTCGCGTGCGGAAAGGTAGCGGAGATAACCCCTCCAGAATCGAACCAAGCATAGTGGGGAACACATATAGAGGGCTTGTCCTGGGATTCCATCTTTAGCACTTGCCACAGAGCTTCGTGGGTATCGAATCTATTCGAGGTCCTTAGTTGTCTTCCAGAACACTTGCTCTCGATGCCCTGGATAGGTTTCGAGCTTGATACCCTGCTCATTGCGGTGCACCCGACTATTGACTGTACCCACCTGGAAACTGTTCACGAGCTGGCAACCTAGTGCCTATCATTATAGTGAATTACACAGGTGACTACGGGGGTATACCGTGGTACCGAGGACAAACATTGGCCCACACTTTGCAGAGTATACCCTCAGGGTGCTTCCATATTCGAGTTTCACTTGCACCGGTAAGTTTCTCTAGTGTTGGTTGTTGTAACTATTCTTCCAACTAGCTAGTGACTTCCTACTTTATCTCATAGGAATTTTTTGATAGAGCGTGTTTATTTCTCAATCGGTTAGAAATTCCTTAGTGTGTCTCTGATCTTCTCACACTATGTAGGATCAGGAGCTTCATTAGTCTCGAGCCTATCACCGGTCGATCTGGAGTGACCCCCACCGTCGCTAAGGTGAAAGCTAGACCAACAAGGGTCGTTTAAAGAAACTAGGACACGGGTAAATGTGTCCAACCCACCTTCAAGAGAAGAACATCTCGTCTCATAGGAACTAACCATTACTGACCTTGGAGTTCAAGCTCTTGGTCCTAACAACCCTCTGGTTACAGATCTTTCGACGCTCATTGTCGTACAGGTCTATCCTTACGAGTGTTTGGAAGTATCCCAAGCAGAGATGGAACCAAATCCCACAACTTCTTTAGGGAATTCTTATATTCCCTCTACGACTGTCACAACTGGGGGTGTTCCACCTCCTAACCAACCATCTCCAATCCAGGCCACTATGGTATCGACTGCCTCTACTTCAGGCAATGTTCCGCTCCCATATTTGGCGGCGATCACTACTCCATTATCTCAGAGTGCGATGGGCCCTCCATTCACATACATAATGCCTGGCTTCGATCCAAATGCTGTCCTTTTTCACTCCACCCAACCAACTCTAATTCCGGGGGCAGGGATTTCAAACACTCCTCTGCAAGGATCCATAGGGGGAATTCTAGATCCTTATAATGCTTTCCTTAAAGAGGGGGTCACATACCTCCTTCGTTCCTTTCACTCGGCAGTGCTCACCAAAAATCCGTTGGGCCAAGAATGAACTATGGTTCATATGGAGTGAGTATTCAAGGACTTCCTTCTAATAGTCAGCCGGTAGGTTCGACACCATTCTCTTTGTTTGGTGCGTTTGCTAACAATGCTTTCTCGTACGCTGCTTTCCCCACCGGGGGAAACCCCAGTTATGGACAACCGAATCCTATGCAGGGTACTATTACTGCATAGGGGGAAAACCCAAGAATCCCTTCCCCCCAAGGACCTTGGAATCCTTGGCAAGGATCAACTTCCTCATCATGGATGCAAACAGGGGGAAACCCCTTCCAAAGTCATTGGAAGCCCGGAAAAGGTTCAACACCTATGCCCGTTGAGTCGATAGGGAGCATCCCCTCTCAAAATACTTGAAATGAAATGCAAGCCCAACTTCCTATGTCCTTCTACGGAAGTTATCCGAATATGCCTCAATAAGAGGAGAATCCGTACGCTGGTCCTAAACAAGGGTTTTACTAGAATCCTGGCCAATAGCCAAAAGTTTCTTGGCAACCTAGTGAGAGTCAAAATCTGGGTCCCGTTTTCCACGGTCATAATCAACAGCCCAAACTACTGTTCCTGGCAACTTTGCAATTTCCTGACTTGATGAGGTTGTTGAATGACCCCATCTGTCATGATCCGCGTTGGCCTCCTATGCCGACCAAGTTTCCTTCGGACATTCCAAAGTTCGAATCCAAACCTAATGAAGATCCAGGTGATCATGTGACTACTTTTCATCTCTGGTGCTTGTCTAACTCATTGAAAGATGACTCAGTCCAGTTGCACTTTTTTCAATGCACTCTCATAGGAAGTGCTGCGAAATGGTACATTGAGCTCGACCGCTCAAGATACTCTTCCTTCGACGAATTGGCAATGGCTTTCTTAAACCATTTCTAATTACCTGTGAGATACGATGACGACACCGAATTGATGGCCAACTTTGAGCAAACAAAGGTGGTTCGTATCTCCGATCACATCTGAGAATGGAGACGTTGGAAGAGTTTTATAAAAGTACCAGTCCCACCAGCATTTTTGCTAGAGTGGTTCCTTAAGTCTTTGGTACCCCAGTTATCCAAATATGTAGTGACGTCGGGAGTCTTTTCT
>JZKD02S2311216.1:10390-33202 GCA_000966675.3 Picea glauca
TTCACCTCCCCATCCCTCATCAAGCCATCCACCTACCGGCCTGCAAGGCATTAAATTCAGGGCTAGCGAGCCGCTTTTGGTTCTCCGGGCTAGTGGAGTCCAAATACGGTGTTTTTTAATTCTTGGTGGAAGTTAACGCCCCTCTTTCAAGGTGCCCTCCACCACCATCGTGGTCTCTTTTCCACACATCCCCTCTCAGCAGTTCTGTAATATAAAGTCATAATTTTATTTACATTTATCGACCTTCTTCATAAGGTCCCTTCACATCATACATTCACATTTTCATCATGCTTTAGCATGGTAATTCCTGTATTAGGATTAATTACAAATTTGGGGGAAACAGGGTGTTACAGCAAGCCTCCGTCGACCTCGATCCAACTCCCATGCAAGAGTTAGATCTGATTTCATAGCCTACTTGAGTTTGAGGTTCCCTTGCCAATACCGATTCTTTAAACTTAGTCCTGCCCTCCGAAGAAGAAATCATAGAGGCAAAGACCAGTCTGGAAAAACACTGGGATGATCTCCATCATAGATCTTACTTCCTCCCAGAGGTAAGAATAATTGAAGCAGGAGAATTCACTTTAACTATGACTGGAGATAGGTCATGTCCCATCAATCCCTTGGCTATGCACACATTTTATGCTAAGGGTAATATGGAAGCCATCATTGAAACGATACCTATTGATATCTCCAGAACCCCTGGCATCATGAAGAATGCCCTCGCCGGAGTTGATTTCTCCCCCAAAGAGATTCAAATCTACATGGATTTATTTAAATAATTTTGTGACATTTTTTCTTGGTATTATGAGGAAATGTCAGGCATTGATCCAAGAATTGTCGAACATGAAATCACAACCTATCCCAACGCTAAGATGGTCCGGAAGAAGCTTTGCCCAGTCAATCCTAGGAAAGCACCATCTATCAAAGATGAAGTAGAGAAAATTCTTAAGGCAGGTTTTATCTACCCCATTCACTTGACTCAATGGGTGTCAAACCCCATTTCAGTCGATAAGAAACAGGGTACGATTCACGTTTGTACAAAATTCTGTTATTTGAATAAGGCTTGTCCAAAGGATAATTTCCCCACACCATTTATTGACCATATAGTCGATGAATGTGGAGGATGCGAGGCCTTTTCTTTCATGGATGGTTTTTCGGGCTACAATCAGATATAGATCAAACCTGAAGACCAACACAAAAACTCTTTCATTTGTCCATGGGGTACATTCACTTATCAGAAAATGCCTTTTCGTCTGAAAAATGTTGGATCTACCTTTCAGCGGGCCATGTCTTTCTCTTTCCACGATCGTAAACATATAGTTGAGGCTTACCTTGATGACTTAGCATCATGATATCGTAATAGATCTAATCATCCTACGCACCTTCGACTCATCTTTGAGCGATGTTGCTACTACTGGATTCGCTTGAATCCAAACAAGTGAAGTTTCTGCATTACGTCAGGTCGTATGCTAGGTTTCATAGTTTCGACAATGGGGATCATGGTTGATCCTCTCAAGATTGAGGAAATAGTTCAGTTGCCTCCCCCATGCATGATCCTTCAACTTTAGAGTTTGTAGGGAAAAGCGAACTTCTTACGACGTTTCATCACAAACTATGCCGAGATCACAAAAGGATTTATGCGTTTACTTAAGAAGGACATCCCTTTTCATTGGGATGAAGCTGCTCNCGACCTTCTTCATAAGGTCCCTTCACATCATACATTCACATTTTCATCATGCTTTAGCATGGTAATTCCTGTATTAGGATTAATTACAAATTTGGGGGAAATAGGGTGTTACAACAAGCCTCCGTCGACCTCGATCCAACTCCCATGCAAGAGTTAGATCTGATTTCAGAGCCTACTTGAGTTTGAGGTTCCCTTGCCAATACCGATTCTTTAGACTTAGTCCTGCCCTCCGAAGAAGAAATCATAGAGGCAAAGACCAATCTGGAAAAACCCTGGGATGATCTCCATCACAGATCTTACTTCCTCCCAGAGGTAATTATAATTGAAGCAGGAGAATTCACTTTGACTATGACTGGAGATAGGTCATGTCCTATCAATCCCTTGGCTATGCACACATTTTATGCTAAGGGTAATATGGCAGCCATTGCTGAAACGATACCTATTGATATCTCCAGAACCCCTGGCGTCGTGAAGAATGCCCTCGCCGGAGCTGATTTCTCCCCCAAAGAGATTCAAATCTACATGGATTTATTTAAATAATTTTGTGACATTTTTTCTTGGTATTATGAGGAAATGTCAGGCATTGATCCAAGAATTGTCGAACATGAAATCACAACCTATCCCAACGCTAAGATGGTCCGGAAGAAGCTTTGCCCAGTCAATCCTAGGAAAGCACCATCTATCAAAGATGAAGTAGAGAAAATTCTTAAGGCAGGTTTTATCTACCCCATTCACTTGACTCAATGGGTGTCAAACCCCATTTCAGTCGATAAGAAACAGGGTACGATTCACGTTTGTACAAAATTCTGTTATTTGAATAAGGCTTGTCCAAAGGATAATTTCCCCACACCATTTATTGACCATATAGTCGATGAATGTGGAGGATGCGAGGCCTTTTCTTTCATGGATGGTTTTTCGGGCTACAATCAGATATAGATCAAACCTGAAGACCAACACAAAAACTCTTTCATTTGTCCATGGGGTACATTCACTTATCAGAAAATGCCTTTTCGTCTGAAAAATGTTGGATCTACCTTTCAGCGGGCCATGTCTTTCTCTTTCCACGATCGTAAACATATAGTTGAGGCTTACCTTGATGACTTAGCATCATGATATCGTAATAGATCTAATCATCCTACGCACCTTCGACTCATCTTTGAGCGATGTTGCTACTACTGGATTCGCTTGAATCCAAACAAGTGAAGTTTCTGCATTACGTCAGGTCGTATGCTAGGTTTCATAGTTTCGACAATGGGGATCATGGTTGATCCTCTCAAGATTGAGGAAATAGTTCAGTTGCCTCCCCCATGCATGATCCTTCAACTTTAGAGTTTGTAGGGAAAAGCGAACTTCTTACGACGTTTCATCACAAACTATGCCGAGATCACAAAAGGATTTATGCGTTTACTTAAGAAGGACATCCCTTTTCATTGGGATGAAGCTGCTCGATGCTCGTTTGATTCTTTGAAATGCGCCCTCACATCTTCCCCTCTGCTTCGACCATCCAATTATAATAAAGACTTATTATTGTACTTGGCTGCAATAGAGTCGACCATTAGTATGGTCTTGGTTCAGGAGGATGACGTTCTTTCCGAGTACGTGATCTATTATCTGAGTCAAGGCCTGGTTGGACTGGAACTTGATTATTCCCACGTTGAAAAACTTGCGTTGGAAGCAGTTCATGTTGTCCAACGGTTTCGTCATTATATCTTGTTTCAAAAAACCACCATCATTGCCATTGTGAATCCATTTCAATACGTGTTGACACAACGAGTAATTGGTAGAAATATCAGTAGATGGATAGTTGTCCTCCAAGAATTTGACTTAGATTTTGTTTTGGAAAAATCCAAAAAGTCATTGGTCTTTGCGGAACTCATATCGAAACTTCCAGTCGAGTCATGTGATATTATGCCCGAAGAGTCGCCTATTAAAGGAGACATGTTTTTTATTGTGTCTTTAGCCCCTAGCATGGAGATATACTTGTCTATCTCTAGAATTTGAAGTGCCCCGCCTCTGCTTCTCGTGATGAGCATCGTCGTATATGCCATCAAGACAAGAACTATCTTATACTCGAAGACACATTGTATCGTCGAGGCATAGATTCCATCCTTCGTCGATGTCTCACTCATGAAGAAGCATAAATCATCCTTAATGATTGCCACACTAGATCATGTGGAGGCCATATGTATGGGTTGGAAACAACCCAAAATATCTTACGCATTGGTTACTTCTGGACGACGTTAATCAAAGATTGTGTTGAATCGGTCAAGGAATTCCACCCATGTCAAATCTTCTCTTGGAAGATGAGGGCACACCCTACTCCTATGTTTACCATCATTACTATTGGTCCTTTCACCAAGTGGGCGATTGATTACACTACATGCAACCCCCCTTCAACAAGGGGGCACCGTTATATCATCGTAGCAATAGACTACTTTACGAAGTGGGTTGAAGCTATGCCAACGTTCAAGGATGATGGAGAGACAACATCTCTCTTTTTATTCAACCAGATTATAGCAAGGTTCAACGTCCTGAGAGAGATTGTCACTAACCATGGCAGTCACTTCCAGAATAAAATGATGACTGAGTTAACATCAAAGCTTGGGTTGAGGCAAGAACATTCATCACATTACTACCCTCAAGTGAATGGTCAGGTGGAAGCTATGAATAAGTCCCTCAATACTATTTTACAGTGAACGATCAATTCGACCAAATCAAATTGGCATTTGATGTTGTACTCTGCGTTATGGGCATATTGAACATATGTTAAGACTACAACCAGTTTCTCACCTTTTCAACTCGTNTGATTTCTCCCCCAAAGAGATTCAAATCTACATGGATTTATTTAAATAATTTTGTGACATTTTTTCTTGGTATTATGAGGAAATGTCAGGCATTGATCCAAGAATTGTCGAACATGAAATCACAACCTATCCCAACGCTAAGATGGTCCGGAAGAAGCTTTGCCCAGTCAATCCTAGGAAAGCACCATCTATCAAAGATGAAGTAGAGAAAATTCTTAAGGCAGGTTTTATCTACCCCATTCACTTGACTCAATGGGTGTCAAACCCCATTTCAGTCGATAAGAAACAGGGTACGATTCACGTTTGTACAAAATTCTGTTATTTGAATAAGGCTTGTCCAAAGGATAATTTCCCCACACCATTTATTGACCATATAGTCGATGAATGTGGAGGATGCGAGGCCTTTTCTTTCATGGATGGTTTTTCGGGCTACAATCAGATATAGATCAAACCTGAAGACCAACACAAAAACTCTTTCATTTGTCCATGGGGTACATTCACTTATCAGAAAATGCCTTTTCGTCTGAAAAATGTTGGATCTACCTTTCAGCGGGCCATGTCTTTCTCTTTCCACGATCGTAAACATATAGTTGAGGCTTACCTTGATGACTTAGCATCATGATATCGTAATAGATCTAATCATCCTACGCACCTTCGACTCATCTTTGAGCGATGTTGCTACTACTGGATTCGCTTGAATCCAAACAAGTGAAGTTTCTGCATTACGTCAGGTCGTATGCTAGGTTTCATAGTTTCGACAATGGGGATCATGGTTGATCCTCTCAAGATTGAGGAAATAGTTCAGTTGCCTCCCCCATGCATGATCCTTCAACTTTAGAGTTTGTAGGGAAAAGCGAACTTCTTACGACGTTTCATCACAAACTATGCCGAGATCACAAAAGGATTTATGCGTTTACTTAAGAAGGACATCCCTTTTCATTGGGATGAAGCTGCTCAATGCTCGTTTGATTCTTTGAAATGCGCCCTCACATCTTCCCCTCTGCTTCGACCATCCAATTATAATAAAGACTTATTATTGTACTTGGCTGCAACAGAGTCAACCATTAGTATGGTCTTGGTTCAGGAGGATGATGTGCTTTCCGAGTACGTGATCTATTATCTGAGTCGAGGCCTGGTTGGACTGGAACTTGATTATTCCCACGTTGAAAAACTTGCGTTGGAAGCAGTTCATGTTGTCCAACGGTTTCGTCATTATATCTTGTTTCACAAAACCACCATCATTGCCGTTGTGAATCCATTTCAATACGTGTTGACACAACGAGTAATTGGTAGAAATATCAGTAGATGGATAGTTTTTCTCCAAGAATTTGACTTAGATTTTGTTTTGGAAAAATCCAAAAAGTCATTGGTCTTTGCGGAACTCATATCGAAACTTCCAGTCGAGTCATGTGATATTATGCCCGAAGAGTGGCCTATTAAAGGAGACATGTTTTTTATTGTGTCTTTAGACCCTAGCATGGAGATATACTTGTCTATCTATAGAATTTGAAGTGCCCCACCTCTGCTTCTCGTGATGAGCATCGTCGTATATGCCATCAGGCCAAGAACTATCTTATACTCGAAGACACATTGTATCGTCGAGGCATAGATTCCATCCTTCGTCGATGTCTCACTCATGAAGAAGCATAAATCATCCTTAACGATTTCCACACTAGATCATGTGGCGGCCATATGTCTGGGTTGGAAACAACCCAAAATATCTTACGCATCGGTTACTTCTGGATGACGTTAATCAAAGATTGTGTTGAATCGGTCAAGGAATTCCACCCATGTCAAATATTCTCTTGGAAGATGAGGGCACACCCTACTCCTATGTTTACCATCATTACTATTGGTCCTTTCACCNTTGTAGGGAAAAGCGAACTTCTTACGACGTTTCATCACAAACTATGCCGAGATCACAAAAGGATTTATGCGTTTACTTAAGAAGGACATCCCTTTTCATTGGGATGAAGCTGCTCGATGCTCGTTTGATTCTTTGAAATGCGCCCTCACATCTTCCCCTCTGCTTCGACCATCCAATTATAATAAAGACTTATTATTGTACTTGGCTGCAATAGAGTCGACCATTAGTATGGTCTTGGTTCAGGAGGATGACGTTCTTTCCGAGTACGTGATCTATTATCTGAGTCAAGGCCTGGTTGGACTGGAACTTGATTATTCCCACGTTGAAAAACTTGCGTTGGAAGCAGTTCATGTTGTCCAACGGTTTCGTCATTATATCTTGTTTCAAAAAACCACCATCATTGCCATTGTGAATCCATTTCAATACGTGTTGACACAACGAGTAATTGGTAGAAATATCAGTAGATGGATAGTTGTCCTCCAAGAATTTGACTTAGATTTTGTTTTGGAAAAATCCAAAAAGTCATTGGTCTTTGCGGAACTCATATCGAAACTTCCAGTCGAGTCATGTGATATTATGCCCGAAGAGTCGCCTATTAAAGGAGACATGTTTTTTATTGTGTCTTTAGCCCCTAGCATGGAGATATACTTGTCTATCTCTAGAATTTGAAGTGCCCCGCCTCTGCTTCTCGTGATGAGCATCGTCGTATATGCCATCAAGACAAGAACTATCTTATACTCGAAGACACATTGTATCGTCGAGGCATAGATTCCATCCTTCGTCGATGTCTCACTCATGAAGAAGCATAAATCATCCTTAATGATTGCCACACTAGATCATGTGGAGGCCATATGTATGGGTTGGAAACAACCCAAAATATCTTACGCATTGGTTACTTCTGGACGACGTTAATCAAAGATTGTGTTGAATCGGTCAAGGAATTCCACCCATGTCAAATCTTCTCTTGGAAGATGAGGGCACACCCTACTCCTATGTTTACCATCATTACTATTGGTCCTTTCACCAAGTGGGCGATTGATTACACTACATGCAACCCCCCTTCAACAAGGGGGCACCGTTATATCATCGTAGCAATAGACTACTTTACGAAGTGGGTTGAAGCTATGCCAACGTTCAAGGATGATGGAGAGACAACATCTCTCTTTTTATTCAACCAGATTATAGCAAGGTTCAACGTCCTGAGAGAGATTGTCACTAACCATGGCAGTCACTTCCAGAATAAAATGATGACTGAGTTAACATCAAAGCTTGGGTTGAGGCAAGAACATTCATCACATTACTACCCTCAAGTGAATGGTCAGGTGGAAGCTATGAATAAGTCCCTCAATACTATTTTACAGTGAACGATCAATTCGACCAAATCAAATTGGCATTTGATGTTGTACTCTGCGTTATGGGCATATTGAACATATGTTAAGACTACAACCAGTTTCTCACCTTTTCAACTCGTGTATGGGCTGGAAGCAGTTTTACCCATAGAATGTTAGATCCCCTCTTTAAAATTGGAAGTACAGATATTTCTAGACACTTCACCACTTGAAGAAAGGTTATTACATCTCAAACAACTCAATGAGCAGTGTTGAGATGCAACCTTGGCCAACGAGGCTCGCAAACAAAAATTTAAGTGTCAGTATGATCAGTCCGTTCACCCTCGAATTTTCTCTAAAGGCGACCTTGTCCTAGTCTATGACCAAGATAAGGATCCCCTAGGGGAAAGCAATTTCAAACCCATGTGGTTCATACCATTCATTGTTAAAGAGGTTCTTAAAAAGGTGCCTATGGTCTGGTTGACTTTGAGGGAAACGCTTTGGTTGAGCCTAGAAATGGGCTCTACCTCAAGAAGTATTACTCATAGGTGGGTCGCCTTCAGTGAATTCTTGTAACATATGTATAGTCTTTGTACATTTCTTTTGCTTACTTTTTGTCTTTTTCATTTATGCAAGTGTCGTTGTTGATGACATTATTTTCACTGTGGTAGATGTCAAGTGAATCATAGGTTTTCGTGGGGTTTGCGGATGGTGCTAGTCGACACACTCAGAGGCTTTCTTCTGTAGCATGGGTGATTTTTACACCTCAAGACCAGTTTCTATCCTTAGGAGGTCTCTGTTTAGGTAATTCTACAAATAACATTTACGAATACAACGTAGTCATAGAGTTTCTTCATGACACTTTGTCACATGGTATCTCTTGCCTCCGGGTCTACTTAGATGCTCAACTGGTTGTGTCTCAATTAAATGGTGTTTACCGCATTTACGTCCCTACCCTACACTGACGGTTCCTTAGGGTACGTCTCTTAGAACAAAATTTTGATTACATTACTTACATTCATGTTCCTAGGAGATTAAATCACATCACTCATACTCTAGCTAATCATATATTAAGTTTGAATTTTGCACACATGTAAAGAAAAAAATACACATGCACATGTAAATACATTTGTAACATAATCCATAAAGCATAAAAGACAAAAAAGATCCATACATATATATGTCGAAAAATGTATCAGAGTATAATGTGGGAGCGAATGCCTAAAAAATATACATAGTAGGAGTCACGGGGCTTATTTCCTAAAAAATGTACAAAAGTGCTCACGACACATAAACAATCCAACCTAGCTAAGGGTGGGGCCTATTGGCCCGACCATAGTGTACAACGACATTTTCCAAATGCCAAAAAAGTTGGACCCAAGTTCATGGCACCCCAACTATGTGAGGCTGCATAGAGGGTGGCAGATCCTCAATCTATGCCATAGGCACAACACGAGTAAGAGCAGTAAGGTTCCACTCTACTCACCTCAAAACTCTCTCGACCTCCATAGGTTGAGGCCCCCCTGCTTCTCCTGCCGATTTGGCGGCTCCGACTGCTCCCGCCTCTGGACGAGGACGTCATCTGGTCCTCACAAAATCAGTCGGACGCATTGGTCCCATGTATGCACATAACAAACAAATCATTGTCAGATACTTTGGTACACACAAAAAAAATGATATATATAAAAGAAAATAAAAGTTCAAAACTTACCCAACTCTCCTCGCACTGCTCCGAGAGGAAAAACCATGCTCAGGTCTTTGGAAAAGTCGATGCCAACATATGGATAGTCTTCTATCACTGAAATCTAGCGAGACCACCAGTCGAAGAACTTGTCATTGAAGGCCTCCACGGTCCTTGCACCACCCTGTCACGACAACAATGCCTCCCATCTACATATAGTTGGGAATGTGGTTGTTTGCCCTCATACTATCTCTCGAGGGATAATACTAGGCACCCTCTCAAAGAAGAATGCACAAAGTATGGTCCCAAACCAGAATTTTTTGTGCCTCCGCATGCGACACTAAGTCAACTGCCTTTTCATATAGTCAAGTAATGTCGTGCTCCAATCAAACACATGTGCATTCAATAACTGCAGCACACAATGCATGTGCACCCGGGATGCTTGGTGAAGTGCAGCGGATCCAGTGATCTGCCCAATCAACAGTACTATCACTTTCAGTGATAGGTTAGATATCTTGTTGATCGACACCTGTGTTCCCACTTTGTCAGTCCCTACCTCACAATGGAGCCCAATCAACTCCGTTATGTTATGAGGCCCTGAAGGAAATGTGCAGAAGTTGACTGGCTCCCCTCTCCTCGAGAGGCCAGTCAAGAAGTATATGTCCTATGTCGTCAGAGTCAACGACTAACCTTCAAGAATGAAGGCCTCTGCATCTAGGTGACAATATTCTATTAAGGAATTCAGTAGCCTCGGTTGTGCCCGCATGAATGGACACTGGTATAATTTCAATAGCCCGCATTGAGTCAATGCAATAGTCACACCAAGGTCCTCATCAACCAAAATTTCAATGTCTTCATGCTCTCTTTCCCTCCAGTGAACATACATCCTACAAGTGCTAGTTCAGGAGGGGAATTAGATCTTGCTTTTTAATTTCTTCACAAAATTGGTGGCATACACGGGTTGTAATGGTGANTTGTAGGGAAAAGCGAACTTCTTACGACGTTTCATCACAAACTATGCCGAGATCACAAAAGGATTTATGCGTTTACTTAAGAAGGACATCCCTTTTCATTGGGATGAAGCTGCTCGATGCTCGTTTGATTCTTTGAAATGCGCCCTCACATCTTCCCCTCTGCTTCGACCATCCAATTATAATAAAGACTTATTATTGTACTTGGCTGCAATAGAGTCGACCATTAGTATGGTCTTGGTTCAGGAGGATGACGTTCTTTCCGAGTACGTGATCTATTATCTGAGTCAAGGCCTGGTTGGACTGGAACTTGATTATTCCCACGTTGAAAAACTTGCGTTGGAAGCAGTTCATGTTGTCCAACGGTTTCGTCATTATATCTTGTTTCAAAAAACCACCATCATTGCCATTGTGAATCCATTTCAATACGTGTTGACACAACGAGTAATTGGTAGAAATATCAGTAGATGGATAGTTGTCCTCCAAGAATTTGACTTAGATTTTGTTTTGGAAAAATCCAAAAAGTCATTGGTCTTTGCGGAACTCATATCGAAACTTCCAGTCGAGTCATGTGATATTATGCCCGAAGAGTCGCCTATTAAAGGAGACATGTTTTTTATTGTGTCTTTAGCCCCTAGCATGGAGATATACTTGTCTATCTCTAGAATTTGAAGTGCCCCGCCTCTGCTTCTCGTGATGAGCATCGTCGTATATGCCATCAAGACAAGAACTATCTTATACTCGAAGACACATTGTATCGTCGAGGCATAGATTCCATCCTTCGTCGATGTCTCACTCATGAAGAAGCATAAATCATCCTTAATGATTGCCACACTAGATCATGTGGAGGCCATATGTATGGGTTGGAAACAACCCAAAATATCTTACGCATTGGTTACTTCTGGACGACGTTAATCAAAGATTGTGTTGAATCGGTCAAGGAATTCCACCCATGTCAAATCTTCTCTTGGAAGATGAGGGCACACCCTACTCCTATGTTTACCATCATTACTATTGGTCCTTTCACCAAGTGGGCGATTGATTACACTACATGCAACCCCCCTTCAACAAGGGGGCACCGTTATATCATCGTAGCAATAGACTACTTTACGAAGTGGGTTGAAGCTATGCCAACGTTCAAGGATGATGGAGAGACAACATCTCTCTTTTTATTCAACCAGATTATAGCAAGGTTCAACGTCCTGAGAGAGATTGTCACTAACCATGGCAGTCACTTCCAGAATAAAATGATGACTGAGTTAACATCAAAGCTTGGGTTGAGGCAAGAACATTCATCACATTACTACCCTCAAGTGAATGGTCAGGTGGAAGCTATGAATAAGTCCCTCAATACTATTTTACAGTGAACGATCAATTCGACCAAATCAAATTGGCATTTGATGTTGTACTCTGCGTTATGGGCATATTGAACATATGTTAAGACTACAACCAGTTTCTCACCTTTTCAACTCGTTTATGGGCTGGAAGCAGTTTTACCCATAGAATATTAGATCCCCTCTTTAAAATTGGAAGTACAGTTATTTCTAGACACTTCACCACTTGAAGAAAGGTTATTACATCTCAAACAACTCAATGAGCAGTGTTGAGATGCAACCTTGGCCAACAAGGCTCACAAACAAAAAGCTAAGTGTCAGTATGATCAGTCCGTTCACCCTCGGATTTTCTCTAAAGGCGACCTTGTCCTAGTCTATGACCAATATAAGGATCCCCTAGGGGCAAGCAATTTCAAACCCATGTGGTTCAGACCATTCATTGTTAAAGAGGTTCTTAAAAAGGTGCCTATGGTCTGGTTGACTTTGAGGGAAACGCTTTGGTTGAGCCTAGAAATGGGCTCTACCTCAAGAAGTATTACTTGTAGGTGGGTCGCCTTCAGTGACTTCTTGTAACATATGTATAGTCTTTGTACATTTATTTTGCTTACTTTTTATCTTTTTCATTTATGCAAGTGTCGTTGTTGATGACATTATTTTCACTGTGGTAGATGTCAAGTGAATCATAGGTTTTTGTGGGGTTTGCGGACGGTGCTAGTCGACACACTCAGAGGCTTTCTTCTGTAGCATGGGTGATTTTTACACCTCAAGGCCAGTTTCTATCCTTAGGAGGTCTCTGTTTAGGTAATTCTTCAAATAACATTTCCGAATACAACGTAGTCATAGAGTTTCTTCATGACACTTTGTCACATGGTATCTCTTGCCTCCGGGTCTACTTAGATGCTCAACTGGTTGTGTCTCAATTAAATGGTGTTTACCGCATTTACGTCCCTACCCTACACTGACGGTTCCTTAGGGTACGTCTCTTAGAACAAAATTTTGATTACATTACTTACATTCATGTTCCTAGGAGATTAAATCACATCACTCATACTCTAGCTAATCATATATTAAGTTTGAATTTTGCACACATGTAAAGAAAAAAATACACATGCACATGTAAATACATTTGTAACATAATCCATAAAGCATAAAAGACAAAAAAGATCCATACATATATATGTCGAAAAATGTATCAGAGTATAATGTGGGAGCGAATGCCTAAAAAATATACATAGTAGGAGTCACGGGGCTTATTTCCTAAAAAATGTACAAAAGTGCTCACGACACATAAACAATCCAACCTAGCTAAGGGTGGGGCCTATTGGCCCGACCATAGTGTACAACGACATTTTCCAAATGCCAAAAAAGTTGGACCCAAGTTCATGGCACCCCAACTATGTGAGGCTGCATAGAGGGTGGCAGATCCTCAATCTATGCCATAGGCACAACACGAGTAAGAGCAGTAAGGTTCCACTCTACTCACCTCAAAACTCTCTCGACCTCCATAGGTTGAGGCCCCCCTGCTTCTCCTGCCGATTTGGCGGCTCCGACTGCTCCCGCCTCTGGACGAGGACGTCATCTGGTCCTCACAAAATCAGTCGGACGCATTGGTCCCATGTATGCACATAACAAACAAATCATTGTCAGATACTTTGGTACACACAAAAAAAATGATATATATAAAAGAAAATAAAAGTTCAAAACTTACCCAACTCTCCTCGCACTGCTCCGAGAGGAAAAACCATGCTCAGGTCTTTGGAAAAGTCGATGCCAACATATGGATAGTCTTCTATCACTGAAATCTAGCGAGACCACCAGTCGAAGAACTTGTCATTGAAGGCCTCCACGGTCCTTGCACCACCCTGTCACGACAACAATGCCTCCCATCTACATATAGTTGGGAATGTGGTTGTTTGCCCTCATACTATCTCTCGAGGGATAATACTAGGCACCCTCTCAAAGAAGAATGCACAAAGTATGGTCCCAAACCAGAATTTTTTGTGCCTCCGCATGCGACACTAAGTCAACTGCCTTTTCATATAGTCAAGTAATGTCGTGCTCCAATCAAACACATGTGCATTCAATAACTGCAGCACACAATGCATGTGCACCCGGGATGCTTGGTGAAGTGCAGCGGATCCAGTGATCTGCCCAATCAACAGTACTATCACTTTCAGTGATAGGTTAGATATCTTGTTGATCGACACCTGTGTTCCCACTTTGTCAGTCCCTACCTCACAATGGAGCCCAATCAACTCCGTTATGTTATGAGGCCCTGAAGGAAATGTGCAGAAGTTGACTGGCTCCCCTCTCCTCGAGAGGCCAGTCAAGAAGTATATGTCCTATGTCGTCAGAGTCAACGACTAACCTTCAAGAATGAAGGCCTCTGCATCTAGGTGACAATATTCTATTAAGGAATTCAGTAGCCTCGGTTGTGCCCGCATGAATGGACACTGGTATAATTTCAATAGCCCGCATTGAGTCAATGCAATAGTCACACCAAGGTCCTCATCAACCAAAATTTCAATGTCTTCATGCTCTCTTTCCCTCCAGTGAACATACATCCTACAAGTGCTAGTTCAGGAGGGGAATTAGATCTTGCTTTTTAATTTCTTCACAAAATTGGTGGCATACACGGGTTGTAATGGTGATAGTCCCATATGTACATGTGCAGTAATTCTTATGCATGCGTGCATATGCGTGCTATCCCAAGACAACCCACATATGCCTAGGGCCGACCCTTTTTAAATATCGACACCCCCCCAAAAAATGAAATAAAATGCATCAAATAAAAATTGAAAGGCAAGAGGAGTGAATTTGTACTTACTTGGTCCAATCGAAAGTTTGTTTCGTCCACCGAAGCTCCTGAAATCACATCAATATATCTATGGATTACAAAGTGGTTGAATGCAGCTGAATAAACTGACAATGCTTGAGTAGATCAACATATAGAGGATCTTAGTCATAATACAAATAAGCAACTAAAAGATAATACCCGGAATATGGGAGCACCGTGGAACCAATGGATGCGCTGGGACTATGACAGCTCTGACGGTAACTACTAGAAGTCTGGAAAGTTCGCCCTGGGAGATATACTTCTTGGAATGGCCTGGAAACTATCCCAACTGATTCACCCTACTCTAGTCCTCAGTACTAGTATCTGTCGGACCCCTCTGCTGATGAATGGGGACCCCGGATGGATACCCCCAGGGGAATGCACCCCTCTTCTTCTGGAAAAATGTGTTCTAGTGATTCCACCATCGGAATCGGACGAGATATGTCTCAAAAAACTGCCTTGGTTTACTAGGAAATGGGTCGGAAGGGTTTCCCCGAATCTAGTCTCATGCTTTCTCTGGAACCCCAAATGTGCCCACCAAAAGTGTCGCACATCCAAGTCTGGAAAATGTAGCCCAGTTGATTCCTCCATCGAAATATGATGAGGAACTAGGAAAAAGATGTGCCTTTCCCTCCTCTCAAATGGGTCGAAGATAAATCTCGGAATTCTCCTTGGATGGGATAAGTCGACTAAAAACCTTCTCAGAAGTTGTGCCCTCACTCTGGGTGAATGCACCCTTGTTGTTGAACACTATGTAACTACTGTTGAAGAATGATGGAAGACCTAAATGATCTTCCCGGTGACCAGGGTGTGTCTCTCAACACCGAAATCAACCAACTGGTGTCTTCCTCCTGGAATCCACTGTACTATCTCTCCTATGATGTGCCTCTTCTCCTCAATGACAAGTCATAATCTGCATAATGATGAATTAGGTCGCTANCGAATACAACGTAGTCATAGAGTTTCTTCATGACACTTTGTCACATGGTATCTCTTGCCTCCGGGTCTACTTAGATGCTCAACTGGTTGTGTCTCAATTAAATGGTGTTTACCGCATTTACGTCCCTACCCTACACTGACGGTTCCTTAGGGTACGTCTCTTAGAACAAAATTTTGATTACATTACTTACATTCATGTTCCTAGGAGATTAAATCACATCACTCATACTCTAGCTAATCATATATTAAGTTTGAATTTTGCACACATGTAAAGAAAAAAATACACATGCACATGTAAATACATTTGTAACATAATCCATAAAGCATAAAAGACAAAAAAGATCCATACATATATATGTCGAAAAATGTATCAGAGTATAATGTGGGAGCGAATGCCTAAAAAATATACATAGTAGGAGTCACGGGGCTTATTTCCTAAAAAATGTACAAAAGTGCTCACGACACATAAACAATCCAACCTAGCTAAGGGTGGGGCCTATTGGCCCGACCATAGTGTACAACGACATTTTCCAAATGCCAAAAAAGTTGGACCCAAGTTCATGGCACCCCAACTATGTGAGGCTGCATAGAGGGTGGCAGATCCTCAATCTATGCCATAGGCACAACACGAGTAAGAGCAGTAAGGTTCCACTCTACTCACCTCAAAACTCTCTCGACCTCCATAGGTTGAGGCCCCCCTGCTTCTCCTGCCGATTTGGCGGCTCCGACTGCTCCCGCCTCTGGACGAGGACGTCATCTGGTCCTCACAAAATCAGTCGGACGCATTGGTCCCATGTATGCACATAACAAACAAATCATTGTCAGATACTTTGGTACACACAAAAAAAATGATATATATAAAAGAAAATAAAAGTTCAAAACTTACCCAACTCTCCTCGCACTGCTCCGAGAGGAAAAACCATGCTCAGGTCTTTGGAAAAGTCGATGCCAACATATGGATAGTCTTCTATCACTGAAATCTAGCGAGACCACCAGTCGAAGAACTTGTCATTGAAGGCCTCCACGGTCCTTGCACCACCCTGTCACGACAACAATGCCTCCCATCTACATATAGTTGGGAATGTGGTTGTTTGCCCTCATACTATCTCTCGAGGGATAATACTAGGCACCCTCTCAAAGAAGAATGCACAAAGTATGGTCCCAAACCAGAATTTTTTGTGCCTCCGCATGCGACACTAAGTCAACTGCCTTTTCATATAGTCAAGTAATGTCGTGCTCCAATCAAACACATGTGCATTCAATAACTGCAGCACACAATGCATGTGCACCCGGGATGCTTGGTGAAGTGCAGCGGATCCAGTGATCTGCCCAATCAACAGTACTATCACTTTCAGTGATAGGTTAGATATCTTGTTGATCGACACCTGTGTTCCCACTTTGTCAGTCCCTACCTCACAATGGAGCCCAATCAACTCCGTTATGTTATGAGGCCCTGAAGGAAATGTGCAGAAGTTGACTGGCTCCCCTCTCCTCGAGAGGCCAGTCAAGAAGTATATGTCCTATGTCGTCAGAGTCAACGACTAACCTTCAAGAATGAAGGCCTCTGCATCTAGGTGACAATATTCTATTAAGGAATTCAGTAGCCTCGGTTGTGCCCGCATGAATGGACACTGGTATAATTTCAATAGCCCGCATTGAGTCAATGCAATAGTCACACCAAGGTCCTCATCAACCAAAATTTCAATGTCTTCATGCTCTCTTTCCCTCCAGTGAACATACATCCTACAAGTGCTAGTTCAGGAGGGGAATTAGATCTTGCTTTTTAATTTCTTCACAAAATTGGTGGCATACACGGGTTGTAATGGTGACATTCCCATATGTACGTGTGCAGTAATTCTTATGCATGCGTGCATATGCGTGCTATCCCAAGAAAACCCACATATGCCTAGGGCCGACCCTTTTTAAATATCGACGCCCCCCCAAAAAATGAAATAAAATGCATCAAATAAAAATTGAAAGGCAAGAGGAGTGAATTTGTACTTACTTGGTCCAATCAGAAGTTTGTTTCGTCCACCGAAGCTCCTGAAATCACATCAATATATCTATGGATTACAAAGTGGTTGAATGCAGCTGAATAAACTGACAATTCTTGAGTAGATCAACATATAGAGGATCTTAGTCATAATACAAATAAGCAACTAAAAGATAATACCCAGAATATGGGAGCACCGTGGAACCAATGGATGCACTGGGACTATGACAGCTCTGACGGTAACTACTAGAAGTCTGGAAAGTTCGCCCTGGGAGCTATACTTCTTGGAATGGCCTGGAAACTATCCCAAATGATTCACCCTACTCTAGTCCTCAGTACTGGTATCTGTCGGACCCCTCTGCTGATGAATGGGGACCCCGAATGGATACCCCTAGGGGAATGCACCCCTCTTCTTCTGGAAAAATGTGTTCTAGTGATTCCACCATCGGAATCGGACGAGATATGTCTCAAAAAACCGCCTTGGTTTACTAGGAAATGGGTCGGAAGGGTTTCCCCGAATCTAGTCTCATGCTTTCTCTGGAACCCCAAATGTGCCCACCAAAAGTGTCACACATCCAAGTCTGGAAAATGTAGCCCAGTTGATTACTCCATCGGAATATGATGAGGAACCAGGAAAAAGATGTGCCTTGCCCTCCTCTAAAATGGGTCGAAGATAAATCTCGGAATTCTCCCTGGATGGGATAAGTCGACTAAAAACCTTCTCAGAAGTTGTGCCCTCACTCTGGGTGAATGCACCCTTGTTGTTGAACACTGTGTAACTACTGTTGAAGAATGATGGAAGACCTAAATGATCTTCCTGGTGACCAGGGTGTGTCTCTCAACACCGAAATCAACCAACTGGTGTCTTCCTCCTGGAATCCACTGTACTATCTCTCCTGTGATGCGCCTCTTCTCCTCAATGACAAGTCATAATCTGCATAATGATGAATTAGGTCGCTAACCCTTCCTTTATAGATTTCCAAAACCCTAAATCACTGCTGAAACCCTAATTCACTGTTGACTTCTATTTTTAGCTCATACTGACTTAAAAGAGCTTTTTACCCTTTTTAGCTCAATGTCACTTTCTGAATATAACACTGTTGACTGAAGTGACCTCTAGTGACCTTGTTTACCCTTTTCTGTCCATGGCTATAGTGTAATGGGGCGGTTTAGACCATTAAGCCTCCTCTCTGGAGCTCCTATTTGGAAAGGGACATTATAGTTCTCCCTTCCCAACATATCTTGTCCTCAAGCAATACCAGCCCAGGGGCCTACAACACCTGCTCGCTCTCCCAAGTAACGTYRTCTRCTGGAAGCTCTCTCCATCTGATCAAACACTCTCTAATGACCCTACTCCTTAGTTTCCTCTCCTGGAACTCCAAAACCTCCTCCAAAACTAAYTCCAAGTGTCCCTCCTCATCCAACGTTGGAAGCTCCTTTGATGTGTTAATGAATTGTCCCACTGCCTTTTTGAGGAAAGACACATGGAACACATTATGAATCTTGCTCCCCTTTGGAAGCTCTAGCTCGTAAGMGACYTCACCTACTTGGCGCATGATCCTGTAAGGACCATAAAATTTGGGCTTGAGCTTCTTGGCCCCACTCTTCTTTAGAGATGATTGTCTGTAGGGTTGGAGTCTTAAGAAAACTAAATCTCCAACCTCAAAGTTGTGATCTATCGTGTGCCTGTACGCACTTATCTTATGTTGGTTTTGCACCGTTTGCAGGTTCTCTTTCAACAAATTGAGAATCTCCTGACTCTCTATGATCCAATCCTTGAACTTGGGAGCTCTGCTCTCACCAAAGACCAAGTCTACCAAAGTAGGAGCATCATATCCGTACAATGCTCGAAAGGGTGTCATACCAATGGACATGTGGAAGGTGGTGTTGTAGCAATGTTCTCCTAAATGTAACCACTTTACCCACATTCTCTACTGTCCTCCTACATAGTTCCTCAAATACCCTTCAACCCACTTGTTGACAATATCGGTCTGCCCATTTTTCTGAGGGTGATAACTAGTGCTAGGTTTCAACTCTGTCCCCACCAACCGAAACAACTCTCTCCAGAATGTCCCTATGAACTGACTGTCCCTGTCACTGACCGTGTTCTTTGTTAACCCATTAAGTCTGAAGACCTCCTTGAATAAAAGCTCGACTACCTGAACTGCATTGTACTCTGTCGGTATGGCATAAAAGTGAGCAAACTTGGTCAATATTTCGACCACTACATAAATACAGTCCTTACCCTGGACCTTGGGTAGAGCTGTGATGAAGTCCATAGATATACTCTCCCATTTCTGCTCTGGAATGGGGAGTGGTTGAAGTATCCCTGTTGGAAGAGCATGCTCTGACTTGTTTTGCTAGAAATTCACATGCTCACTGACGTGTCTCATAACGTCCTGTTTGAGGCCCTTCCATGAGAACCTCTCTCTGATTTGTCTATAGGTTTTGAAAAACCCTTGATGGCCACTAGAGGTGAATCATGAATTGCGGTGAGGATCTTCTTCTTGAGCCCTGAATCTGGCACCAAGTAGACTCTATCCTTATAAAATATGACATCGTCAATGACCCTATACTGGTCATCCTATATCTTCCCATCCATCACCTCATAAGCGAACTTGTTCTTGGAATATTCCACTGACAAATGTGATTTCCAATCTACTGAAATCTCCATCAAAGAACATGCCGTAGGTCTCCTCAATAGTGCATCGGCCACAATGTTCATCTTACCCTTGACATACCCTATGTCAAAGTCGAATTCATGTACCTTCATCACCCATTTCTTTTGGCACTCACTGAGGTCCTTCTACTCAAGGAAATACTTCAAATTGTTGTGATCGTTCTTGACCATGAATTTCCTGTCCACCAAATATTGTCTACACTTGGTCAAGGCATGCATTATTACCAAGATTTCCTTGTCATAAATGGAGTACAACCTCTCGGGCTGACTAAGATTCTGGCTCTCGAATACAATGGGGTGTCCTCCCTGCATCAAAACTGCATCGATCCCTTCACCGGATGCGTCACACTCTAGTACAAATGGCAAGGTGAATTTTGGTAGTGCTAACACTGGACAAGTGCCCCTGACTTCCTTCATGTGATCAAAGACTTCCTGTGATTTCTCGGTCCATATGAAGGCCCCATGCTTGGTAATATATGTCATTGGTGCTCCAAGATGAGATAAACCCTGGACGAACTGCCTATAATAGCTACATAGCCTGAAGAAGCTCCTCAATTCTATCATATTCCTGGGAGTCGACCAATCCAGAATGGCCATGATCTTCTCTTGGTGCACCTGTACCCTCTGTGCACTAATGATGTGGCCCAATTAAAGTAGCTCTGTCATACTGAACTCACACTTGGAATCTTTGGCATATAATGACTATGCCTCAATGATGCTCAATACTTCATCCAAGTGCCTCATATGCTCTTACCATGACCAGCTATAGATCAAGATGTCGTCGAAGAAAACCAAGACTGATTTCCTTAAATGATCCCTGAATATATGGTTCATGCAATACTGGAATGTTGCGGGTGCATTGGTTATCCCAAATGGCATAAGCAAGAAATCGAAGTGTCCAAAATGACATTGAAATGTCATCTTCTCTATGTCCTTCTCTCAGATGCTAATCTAATGATATCTAGAGCGTAGATCAATCTTTCAGAATAAAATTTCCCCATGCAGTTCATCCAACAACTCATCAATGCATGGAATAGGGTACCAATTCTTGATGGTTTTCTTGTTCAAGGCTCGATAATCAATGCACATCCTCATGGTGTCGTCCTTCTTCAAAAATTAGACAATTGAAGAAGCAAATGGGATGCTACTCGGTCTGATGTGTCCCATCTCCAACAATTCCTTGATTTCCTTCTCTATCTCATCCTTGAACCTCCTAGGATGACGATAGGGGGTGTGATTATAGGTTTGGACCCCTCCTCCAACTCAATGGTGTGCTCAAACCTCCTGTCGGGTGATCTCCTTGGTGGAATTTCCGCAAAGACCTTCTGATGTCGTCCCAATAAATTCTTGATCTCAGTATGGTATTGTTGTCAACCTTTTGAATCCTTCTGAGTAGTGATCAAGCATTCTGCAACATATGATACCTCCCCATACTCTCCATCCTCTTGGCTAAAACTGTCTTGGGTTCTCTTGTCGACATACCTCTTAGAACAAACTTCTTTCCATCCTAATCTATGAATCCCATCTCTAAGGTTTGGTAGTTGGTGGTGATTTTTCCCAAGGTAATCATCCACTGAACTCCTAACACCACATCTGTGTCCGATAGGTCAATCACATAAAATGTGTCTCTCACTATGTAGTTGCCTAACTTCATCTCTAAGTTTGGAATTCTATCTAGACACTCCACTGTGTGGCCATCTTCTATCGCAACATCAAACCCCTCAAACTCCTCTATCTGAAGTTCTCATCTCGATACTAGTGAAGCATCGATGAAGTTGTGGGTGGCCCCACCATCTATCAGGACGATTTCCCATTTCCCCTCAATAACCCCTCTGATACAGAGGGTATCACACCTGGAAACACCATAAAGGGTTGCTATGACTCCTCCCTTTGTTGGTTTCCTCCTATTAGCCTGCTTTGGTGATTGTGGGACTACTGGAGAATGGCTTCCCATCAGTGTCAGTGGTCTATGGGGAGGTTGCTCCTCTGCTAGTGCTGACTCCTCCTCTGATCTAGTGGATCCACTATCCTGCTCCTCCTCCTCACTATCCACACTATCTGTTTCTACCTCAATATGATGAATCTCTCCCTTGCCCATGCACCTGTGGCCTAGGACCCAAGGATATCTACAACTGAAGCAAAGCTTCTTCCTCATAAGCTCTCTCCTAGTCTCATCATCCAACTTTTCCTTTCCCTTCAACTCTCTCTGAAATGGCTTCCTGTCTCAATCCCTCTGAAGAACAAATGGTTTGGAGAAAGTTTTAGTCTTTGGCACTTAGTCTACTAGATCTCGAGTGTGAAGGATGACATCCTACAAAGTGGGAGGCATGTATGCCTTCACCAATCCTCTCAAAGGCTCTGTGAGTCATTTTGTGAATAGCATGATCAACCTGGGCTCTAATATATCTATCACTGTCATGACTACCTGCTAAAAATTTGTGATGAACGCCTCTACTATGCCAGTTTGTCTCAACTAGGCTAGATCCCTGAAGTGTATCTCGATATCCTTCCTATCAAACTTGTCCATGAGCCTATCTATAAACTCCCTATAGGAGGTGATGCGACTATGAACCAATTTCACCAGTCCATGATACCACCACTCGTGTACCTCACCCTCCAAGTGTAAGGTTTTGAAACTAATGGCCTCTGTCTCAGTCATCTGGTTGAGCTTGTAGTACGTGTCTAGATTTTG
>JZKD02S2311238.1:8819-44384 GCA_000966675.3 Picea glauca
TTCTAGGGCAAAAAACCCTAACATAATCTCTACCATTAGATCTGCGACCTTATAATGAACAGTCCAGATTTACAATGAAATTACAATATACTTTTATAAGGCAATTTTTGCTTCGAGGGCTTCACCCCCGAACCCCCGCTTGCCCCCAGACCCCACAGTCAGGGGGATGGACCCCTTGGACCCCGCAGAGGGGGTACCCGCCCTCTGCACTCCCCCGCGTGGAAGAGTGTACATACTTCTGGGGTGTAAATACTTCATGGGGTAAAAACACGGCTGAAAGAAAGGACCTCTGAGTCAGGAAGATAATCAGGCTCCACAACCAACAGATGGATGATATCCTGCAACCATTAACCAATGCTTTTGTAGTGGTGTATCTAGATGACATTCTAATTTACAACAAGAATTGGGCCGAACACTTGCAGTATATTCAACAGGTTTTGCACACCCTGTGACAACACAAGCTATACACCAACCTGGAAAAATTCCCCTTCGGCATGGACAGGGTCCATTACCTAGGCTACTTCATTGATCAACATGGCGTACATGTGGATCCAGCCAAGATCCAAGCCATCCGTGACTGGCCAGCCCCAACAACACTCACTGAGCTTCGGAGCTTCTTGGGACTTGCTAATTTCTACCACAGCTTCATGTTGGGTTTTTCCCATATTGCATGGGCCCTCAACCAAATAAACAAGGGTGGTGGTAAGGCTAAATTTGCATGGGGTCGGTCCCAACAATAAGAGTTCAATGATTTGAAGCAACGCTTGTGCTCAACCCCAGTACTTTCACTACTATACCTGCATCATCCATTTGAGATCGAGACAGATGCTTCAGACTATGTTTTGGGTGCCGTTCTCACTCAACACGGCCACCCTGTGGCCTATCATAGTGAGACATTGTCCGATATTGTCCGTAAGTACCCTACTTACGACAAAGAAATGTACTCCATTGTGAAAGCATGCCGCCAGTGGAGACATTACATTCTTGGGAAAGAGACAGTCATCCACACTGATCATAAGCCACTATAGTTCATGCAGACACAGGGAAAACTACAGAATGACCGCCATCAAAAGTGGTCCACATACTTGCAACAATTCCACCTCAACATCAAGTATAAAACATGAAGCACCAATCGTGTCGCTGATTGCCTCAGTAGACCACCAGTCATGGCACTCACCACAGTGCTAGACTCTTACAGCCATGAGACATCTGGATGGCCCCAACTCTATGAGACAGACCGTGACTTCGCCACCACCTACCAAATGTTGGGTGCAAATGCAGTTGTCGATAATTTCCATCTTCAGGATGGGTTGTTATGTTGTCTAGGCCATATTTGTGCTCCATCAAGTGAGCGAGCGAAGCTGATCTAGGAAGCCCACTGCAGTTGGGTGGTAGGACACTTCGGTGTCGAAAAGACAGTGGAGATGCTACAGAAATATTTCTACTAGCCTAAACTTTGAGAGGAGTTCGGAAAGTATATCAGGTCCTGCACTCCCTACGCTATTGCCAAACCAACCACTAAGAAACAAGGCCTGTACACCCCTCTTCCTACTCCTGACAGGCCATGGGAATCCATCTCAATGGACTACATGTCGGGCCTCCCATCCACCAAGTAGGGAAATTACTGTGTTTTTGTGGTTGTTGATCTCTTTTCTAAGATGGAGATTATGATTTCTTTCAAGAAGAGCATCACAGCAGAGGCCACTGCCAAGCTCCTCTTTGAACGAGTTTGGGTACATTTTGGAGTCCCACAAACCATTGTATCAGATCGGGATAGTCGATTTCTCATCACATTCTAGTCGAGCCTCTGGTCACTGCTAGACACCAAGCTCACCAAATCAATGGCCTTCCACCCCCACACAGATGGCCAAACCGAGGTTGTAAATCGAATGATTGTGCATATCCTTTGCATGTATAATTCAAAGAACCCTCACACATGGGATGAGAGCCTTCCCTATGTCCAACATAGCTACAACCGATCCTTGCATAGCTCAACTGGACACAACCCCTTTCAAGTGGGGTTGAGATTCCAACCATTAGGTCCCATAGATGTTGCACTTCCCCTTGTGGTCACTTTGACTGACTCATCTCTTGCTCCAACTAAAGCTGACAAAGCCATCCGATTCATTGAGCAGATGCAACACATTCACCAACAGGTTTAGGATATCCTACAGAAGTCCAATGACAAGTACAAACAACACCATGATCAACATCGGGTGCCACATAAGTTTCAGGTGGGCGAAAAAGTTTGGTTGCACTTGTAGAAAGAATGCCTTACAGGACCGCATCGGAAGCTTTGTCCACTCCGTTATGGACCATACAATATCACCAAGGCTATGGGGGATAATTCTTTTGAGCTCAACATTCCTCCTTTCCTTAGCCTGCACCTAGTGTTCAACATGGATCTCCTTTGCCCTTATTTCCCACCATTATTGGACACCTCATAAGTAGCAGAACAGCTGACACCAACAGAGCTCAACCTTGACTGCATACAACAGGCATCCAATGATCAGATTGTGGACAAACAGATCAAGGGCACTCGACAACAAAGGATCCAGCTTTATCGAGTTGTTAAAGTAGGGCAACTCCTGCACCAAGGCAAGTGGCTCACCCGGGGCCAAATTCAACAGAAATTTCTTCATCTAATGGGGCACCTCAACATAATGGAGACCATTGCTTCCTAAGGAGGGAGGATTGATCCAGATGAATATCGGCATGGATGGTTTTAGGGGCTAAATTTCGCTCATGGGATAAGTTTCCATGGTTTTTCCAAAAACGAGATTCGCTATTTTAAAAATGATTCGCCCAAATTCTATAGGATAAAATTATTTTACCTTAAAAATCGCCAAAATTTTATAAAAACTATATAAAATCCTTAGAAATTTGAATATTTTTACAAAAAATATTGTCAAACATTTATAGTTGGCATATGAAGGATTAGTAAGATTCGCCAAGGTCTCTACATTTTAAAATAAATTTCCATCCTTAAAATCATCCCTAGATATCGGTTGCCACCCACCTTTTCCAATTGGCTCAAAACAACTTTCTGACATTTTTGGCAATTTACTATTTTTAGCAGTTTTTACTTCCAGGGCCATCTTGAGGGCCTAAATGAAGGTTTTTCAGTATTGAGCTCCTCAATGATAGCTAAAGGCATGATTGAGCCCCCAAAATGAATCTCCTCGATGATACTTTCCAATGGGCTATCACACGCCTAAAACGAAGATTGTATGCAAAAGTTACGACCCCGAGAAGTTGATGTACTAGCTTACCCAAACGGGGCCCACATGACTTTTCGCGCTTCATCTCCTAGGGTTAGGTTTTCGGATGTCTAGGGTTTTTGGCATTCTTTCTTATTGTAAAAAGGCCTTCAGAGCCTCATTGTAACCTTCTTCTTGCGAATGCGTGCTACCGTCACATCTCTTCTCAGAGATAAGCCGCCAACATTCCAGCAAGCTTGTTTTCGCCGCATTTTACAGTTTCATCTTATTTCGTTATTGAATAGAAAACCAGTTTTATTGTATCTCTGTTATTTTGTGTTAAGCATTTGTTAATAATCTGTATTCATTTTTTTCTGCTCATAAAATCTGGATCAATCATGTAGTTATTAATATGGTCCAGGGTCAAGATATGTAAATTTTACATTAAAATGATTAATAAAAATGATAATCATTGGTTGTGATATAAGAGGGATGATAATGATAAGGGGTTATGATTCTACAAGAGAGGGGGATGAAGAGGGGTCCAAGGGGTTACCCATTTTTATTAATTTATCCATTTCCATATTAATGTTTGTCTCCTTAGAATTATCAAAAGAGTTATTAAAGTGATGTAAGAGTGGTAGGTGTGAAAGGTCAACTCACCAATTTATGATAGAATGGGATGAGTACAATTACTTTTTGTGAAATGTTAGAGTCAAGCTTGCATGAGAAAAAAAGAAAATTCTAATGGGTTATTGAGAGAGTTTTTACATGTTGATTTTGGGCAGCAAGAGAGGAGTTGGGTGCTGGAAAAAAAACACTAGCCATGTTGTGTTTGAGAAAAACCATTAGATGATTGAGTTTATGATGAAATTATGGGTTGTGTTCCTGTAAAATTGAGTTGTGAGCCTATGTTGATGTTTTCTACTAAGGAAATTTCTCAAGAGCCTATGGGTGGTTGCTGTGACCACTCTCAATTACAACTAAGAATCCTTGGAGTCCCTAGATGTGATATTCCTAGCCAACCATGTGTTGAATCCTTGGAGGGAAGTGGTAAGGCCTGAGGGAAAACATGGCAAAGAAGGGGTATTTCATTCCTTGGGTTATGCAGGTTGAGGTGAACGAGAGCTGGTGGATTGGGATAGTTGTTGGAGTTTGAAACTTGGGGTTTTGTGTTGTTCCTTTGTGTGGAGAGTTGACAACCAAGATGGGAGAACCTCCTTGTGGATTCATAGCCTCTACTTAGGGGTGAATTGTTCATGAGATAAAATGAACAACAAGCCTATGGATGGGAGGAACGTCCCTTATAAGAATAAACAACACATTCATGTAAGAATAAACAACAAAAATTTTGGCAAAAATATATAAAATTTCCTCTTAGCCTAGTTGGGAACATTATAGTGGTATCATAGATGGTGATTCTGCTAGACTATGACTACATTTATGCCTAGATGAAAAGGGTGTGGAGGACATACATCTCGAGAGTCACTAGAAAGAGAAACATAAGTAAATCACTCAGAGTCAAAACCAGAAGAAAGCATGGGAGACAACCATGAAGGAACTGTGATCTAGATATTAAAATATTTGGTCAAGGGTCAGGATGAAGCATCCAAAATACAGGAAAATACAACAAGCTTCCAGTAGTAGATGCTTGACGTGCTCACACAATTGATAGGACAATGTGGGAGTATGAGTGGTACAGGTCAAGGTGGACCCAGTGGATCCCATTGGAGAGAGTAGAAATAACCATACCCAAACTTAGAGTAAGAGCCTAAATATCCCTAGTCATTTATTACCACAGTTCCTGACAGGGTAACTTATAGAAGCACAGGAGAAACCAGATCAGGGGCTTGATACTAACACCTCATACATGGAGTACAATATGGTACATGAATATATCCATGAGAAAGTTTCCTATAGATACTTCTATGACCTAAAACATAAATACATTGTGAATGAGGGGAACAAAGGAGCACAAATCCCATATAACTTTGATCTCATGCACAAGGTGGGAAGGCTAACTATTCCACCCTTCAATGGGTCTGCAAAGAGTACGACTAGGGCCTGGGTACATAAGTCAAACACTTACCTCCAACTTAACCCAATGATCAAAGCCAAAGAAATTAAGTATGCTACCCTTCACTTGGAAGGAGAAGCTCACAAATGGTGGTACCATGGGCTAGTAACATTAGGACACACCAACATCACTTCAAATGTGGACTTCACTCAAAGTTGGATGGACATGTTTGACAAGAAGGACCCTGAGATACACTTCATGGAGTTGGAATAATTGAGACAAATAGGTACACCAAAAGCATACATCACATATTTTTCAGAGGACAATAGTTATGGAGACAAATATCTCTCAACAAAGATTGGTGATTCTATTCATGAAAGGTCTAGTTGAACCCCTGAGAGGATGGGTGAAGGCCTTTAGGCCAACCACATTGTGTGAGTCCATCATGATATCCTAGGATATGAAGGACATGGTAAACAAGAAGGTACCAACAAAATCCTTCATACCTCAAGGAGTTAAAGAGATGAAGTTTCCCTAGAAGTCATGGATAGGGAAGGAGGATGAATGAGGAGACTCATAGAGAACCAAGAAGGAAGGATCTTTTCTTCAATTGAAAATATCTGTGGGAACCAGGTCATAGATGTATGGAAAAAGGAAAATTCCATTACATTGAGGTAGTTTTTGACGAGGAGGGTGATAGTGATGATGAAGGTATTGGGCAGGAAAATGGTGATCCATCATAGACTATAGAGCAAGAACCATTACAATATATCCCTAAGGGAGTGACCATTTCCACCCTTTCAGGAGTCCCTAAATATAAAACCTTCAGGGTCAGAGGAATTATGCAGGGGTAGAGGGTTATGACATTGTTGGATGGTGGATCCACCCACAAATTCATTGATGTTGCACTTGTCACCAAGAGAAAGATCCTTGTAGAGGATTTCGAGGGATTCAATGTGGTAGTAGGATATGGGTACAACATTATGTGTATTCAGAGGATTAGGGGAGTGGAAGTAAACTTGGGAAAGTACATGTTGATTGATGAATTTTACATCATGGATTTAGAAGATACTCATGCGGTGCTAGGATTTTAGTGGCTATACTCTCTGGTAGATATCCACTTGAATTATAAGGACATGAGAATGGATTTCCAAGACAAGGGTGGACAACAAGGCATCATGAGAGGTATTTCGATAGGTTCCCCTAGGATTGTGTCTAACTAGTGCACAAAGACCCTTTTTATACATGGGGATGTGGCTTGCGCAACAAAGTGCTTGATCACCATGGAGAAGCCATCACAATAATGCCATCATTACCCTATGGATATATAGGTATTGCTTGGAAAGCATGAGAGAGTGTTTGAACCAATGTTGGCAAGGAGACCACCTGACAAAGGATTTTGGCATTTCATTGAGATTGAAGAGGGGTCAAGGCCCATGATAACCACTCCCTATAGAAATTCTAAAATATTTAAGGATGAAATAGAGAAGGCCATAAAGGATTTACTAGATATGGGACACATAAGGCCTATCTCTAGTCCTTTCGCTTCATTAATTTTACTGGTGAAGAAGAAATATGGTACTATGAGGATGTGCATAGACTATAAGGCACTGAACAAGAAGACCATAAAAAACCGATACCCAATACCCAAGATTGATGAGTAAATCGATGAGATGCATGGGGAAGTGTACTTCTCAAAGGTTGATCTACGATCAAGATACCACCGGATTTAGGTTAGGGAGGAGGATATCCATAAAACAACATTCAAGTGTCACTATGGGAACTATGAGTTTCTAGTCATGCCCTTCAAGTTGACTAATGCACCAACAACCTTTCAGTCATGCATGAACCATATCTTCAATAAATAGTTGAGGAAATTTTTACTAGTGTTCTTTGACGATATTTTCATCTACAACAGGACATGGGAGGAACGCCCGAATCATGTGAATGAGATCCTCACCATTATGGAGGAACAATCACTTTTTTCCAAGGAGGAAAAGTGTGAGTTTGGGTTGACAAAGATCCTTTATATTGGGCATGTGATTGGTGTTGAGGGAGTAAAGGTGCATCGAGAGAAGATCCATACCATCTTAGACTAGAACAACCCTAGATCACTCACAGATCTATGAGGATTCTTCTGGATATGTATCTATTACAGATGATTTGCTAAAGGATTTTCACAATTGGATGTGACATTAACAAACCTCACCAAGAAGGGGTAATTCCGATGGTCAGAAGATGCACAGGTAGTGTTCGACATAATGAAGAAGGTCATGAGCACTCGCTGAATATTATCACTCCCATATTTTACACAACCTTTTTTCCAAGAGTGTGACACATATGGTGAAGGAATAGGAGAACTATTGATGCAAAACCGATATTTGATAGCTTTCGAGAGAAGGAAGCTAAGGGAGCATGAGAATCTATACCCGATATATGATAAGGAGATGTTGTCCATAATGAATGCATTGGCTAAATTTAGACAATACTTGGTAGGAGGACACTTCGTGGTTCAGACTGACCACAATAGTTTGAGATATTTATTGGAGTAGTGGGAACTTAATGAGAGGCAGCAAAAGTGGGTGCGTAAGGTACACACATATTATTTTGACATTGAGTATGTAAAGGGAAAGAAGAATATGGTTGTTGATGCCTTATCTAGAACACCCACAACCTTCTCCATGACATAGATCTCAATAGACTAGAATTCTATTCTCTTGGTGGAATAATCCAAGAATACCTTCGCTTTTGAGCTTATGGAGGGTAGTATTTAGGATGATAGGTAAAAGATAGTACATTACATCATCGACACAAAGAAATGATCTATATTTCAAAGCATCCACACTCAAGGATAATATTTTGAGGGCAGAACATGATGAACCACTAGTAGGGCACCAGGGGTATCTAAATACCTATAGGTAGGTGAGGGAGAGATTGTCAAGGAAGGGTCTCAAAAGGGATATACTTCATCATGTGAGAGAGTGCATGACTTGTGATAAAAACAAGTTATAATTCACAAATCATGAAATATTTATTCAACCATTATGAATTCTAGAGCAGAAGTGCGAAAGCATTTCCATGTACTTCATCATAGGGTTACCAAAGGTGTAGGGAAGGGACTGTATCTATGTGGTAGTGGAAAGGTTGATTAAATATGTGCACTTATTTTCTATTCCTATGGATTACAACACATCTCAGGTAGCATATTTGTTGTTCAGGGAGGTGTTCAGACTACATGTCCTACCGAGGAACAAATTCAGTGACCAAGATAGCAGGTTTCTCAGTGTGTTTTTCCAAGAGTTGTTTAAGTTATCCAGGATGGAGTTGACACCTAGCACTGTATATCACCCCCAAATAGATGGGAAGACCAAGATAGTAAAAAAAGGGATCGAGGGGTACCTGAGGAACTATCTGTTAGGACAATAATGGGCATGGATAAAATGGTTTCATATTGGGGATCATTTCTACAACACCACTCATCACATGTCCATTGGGATGAGCCCATTCTAGGCATTGTATGGCTATGACGCTCCATATTTTTTGGATTTGGTGTTTGGAGAGAGTCTATATCCTAAGGCCAAGGACTCGTTAAAGGAAATTTGGGACATCTTAAGAGTCTTGAAGGAGAGTCTACATGCCACTAAGAATCAAAAGAAGTTGTATGCACATAAAAACATGGTAGAATGCATCTTTGAGGTTGGAGATCTTTTCTTTCTTAAATTTCAGCCATACAGACAATCATCGTTGATGAAGAGTGGTGTAGAGAAGCTTAAATCCCTCTTTTACAATCCCTACAAAGTGATCACGAGATTCGGGGAAGTAGCATACGAGATAGAGCTACCAGAGGGAAACACGATCCAAAATACCTTCCATGTATCATGCCTCAAAAAGGCATTGTGACAACAGGTCACTCCTTCGACGGATCTTCCTCCACTGGATGAAGAGGGACAATTGGTTCTATCTATAAAGAATATTTTTTATGTCAAGGAAAAGAGACCGAGGAGTAGGGTCATTCAAGAGTGCTTGGTTGTATGGAGAGGATTTTCCACAAAATATGCTACCTGGGAAGCGGATCATATCTTGCAACACCTTGATATGGAATTGCTTGAGGACAAGCAATCTTGAGAAGAGAGGACTGTATTGTCCTCTTCCAATTGACTGTGATGGAGGATGACGCAATAGCCTATATGAATCCCGTAGGCTATAGTCAACAAGGGAAAATGGGAGTCAAGGGGGTTTATTTGGTGTCACTAGGTAAAAAGAAAAACAAAACCTAAAAGTGACCTTAAATAAAATAAACAATTATATTTAAATGGAATTGGACGAAAAATAAAGTGAGGATTTGATTTGGTCAAATTGGATGAAAAATAAAATAAACAATTATATTACAAGGGGTACCATAAAGAGAATAGTTAAGATGAAATAATGATATTATGATAATTGAATATGACTGATGATGGATTATGTGTCTAGGAAAAATGTTTATCACATGGTTGAAGATGTTGATGATGTTGTTGTTGCATATGGAAACCATATGTGAGAAGATAAATGAGGATGGTAAGAATGTTGATAAAGAGGTTGGTGAAGGGATCTCGTGAGCTTCTACAAATATCACCAGATCAGGTACGACCAAGTAAATTCATAAAATCCATGCATGTATGCATTTTGATTGTTTATTATGCATAAATGCTTAATATTATTGAGGTAAGAGTTCCCTCAACTAAATTTAAATATTTGAATATTGAATATTATGAGAATGACACTCCACTAGATGTGGTAAAGGAAAAGGGCCTTGAGTACATAAATGTTTTTTAATGCTTGAATGTAATTATATGAGATTTAATTTCATATAATGTCAAGTTGGTTATGATATCATAACCAAGTCAATTCAAGAGAATACTCTTGCTATAGAAACGAATGTCGATAGAAATATCCATGTGTGAAGCCATGTTATGGTTGAATATGGAAGGGCTATAGCACTATACAAGTGATCAATGGTCTTCCCCTGTATAACTAATGTTTGGATTGAAACCTCTTTGTTGACACTAAAGAGAACTAAAGGATTATATTCCTATTGTTTTGTATGGGTCTACAAGGAAGGTATCCAAATGGTTGAACAAGTAAATGGGGAAGATTTTGGATGATGTGTTGATTTGGATAGAACTTCCAACACACCCTGGTGGAATGCATAACATAGATATGTGGTATTCCAAAGTCAACACAAGGATGAATTGTGTAGATGTGGACATGGGTAATATCACATTGTCTTACTATTGGTAATGTTTGATTACGTTATGAGAAGCTCAATATCTTGATAATGCATGATGAATGACAGTTTCATTCCGGTTAACATGATTAATAGCTAGAAATGTTTGAATTGCTGGTAAAATACAATTTTGAGATAATTTATTGATATGTCATAAATGTTGCAATGAAAGTATAATGTGCATAAATACTGACAATTTGTTTCATTGAATGAAAGTTGAGAAATATTGCAGATAGAATGGTATTTGACATGGAAATGGTGTAATCCCATGAGGAATACCAACACTCGTTTTTATAAGAGATAAAAATTATGAGAAGGAATATCATGATTGGGAAATTCAAATTTTCCTTATTAAATAGATTTGGAAACTAATAAGTGAAATTGTTATGATGCTATCTCATGATGACTATATGTGTGTACAGATGAGATAATGACTATTGAAGATAGAAATATTAGGAAGAAGGCTATTGTTAAGACAATATAACCCTATGATTTCTAGTGGAATTTGGGTAGTAAGTTGATGCTCTCCTTGCATGACAACACCTTGGAAGATGATGGATCGACCGAGGGACTATGTAGCATAGAAGGGGATGCCTTATCCTGGAGGGTGAGTATAACAAGGAAGAGGAAAATTAACAATGCATATGTCATGGTGGTCGGAATCATGAGGGTGTGTTTAAAAGAACAATGAGATAGATTCGTTCCCGTGGCAACTATGTGAATCAAAAGACATTCATACAGATAAGTATTTATTTATGGCTACAAACTTATATTCGAATACATGTTTATATTTTGGAATTTAGAAATTATGTGAATAAGATGATTGCTATATGATTATGGATATAACATGTATATTTATTGGTGGCTTCTATAGGAACAACTAAAGAACAAAGGCATGAGTGAGTGCTCGGAAAGAAGAGCACCAAAAGGAAATGGAGCCTAGGGACCAAGGCATGAAATGAGTAAAGTATAAGTGGAATTATTGTAACTCAAAAGAAGCAAAGTGGACCCGAGGGATGCAATGCAGGAGGCACATATGTAACTATTTGAAAGTTTGGATATTCCATTATCACAATTGGAGCTCCTATAATGACAACTCTAAGAATTCCCATCCAACCTTGTGTTGGAGCCCTAGAGGGAAGTGGTACAACTTGAGAGATTGTCGTGTAAAGAAAGGGGTACACTTCCTTGGGTTGTACAGGTTAAGGGGAACGAGATCCTGTCAGTTGGAATTGATGTAGGAATCAACAAATTGTGAAAGTTCTTGTAGTTGGAGTTCTTCGAGCCACATCTTCGATACTTCCTATTCAGTCTATGTTGGAGCCCTAGTGGGGATTGCTACAACCTGAGGGACTACCGAGCAAAGAAGCGGGTACACTTCCTTGGGTTGTGTAGACTAAGGGGAAAGAGATATTGCTAGTTGGAAATACTACAAGAATTACTGAAGTGTGAACTCATTATATATTATTTGGGGATGAAGTGCCTATGTGTACATGTTTTGGGCCAAAGTTCCTATGTATATATGTTTTTAGCTAGAGTGCATGTGTGATATTAGGCCATAGACCCTATATATTGATTTAAGGATAGATAGATTCGAATTTTAATATGTATGTATACATGTATGGTGTTGTGCACTAAGGAAAATGAAAAAATAAGGGGGAGAGAATGTAACATCCCTAGTTTTTATCCCCACAAATTATAATGTAATTGTGTAAATGTGATTTAGGTTGGTGAACCTATATGTTTGGGTCAGGGAGCTTGTATCGATTAATATGTCCCATGGATGAGATGTGTAAATTGTACATTGGTTGTGATACAAGAGGGATGGTAATGATAAGGAGCTATGATTCCACAAGAGAGGGGCCTAAAGAGGGGTCCAAGGGGTTACCCCTTTCTATTAATTTATCTATTTCCATATTAATGTTTATGTCCTTAGAGTTATCAAAAGAGTTATTAAAGTGATGCAAGAGTGGTAGGTGGGAAAAGTCAACTCACTAATTTATGACAGCTTGGGTTGAGTAAAACTACTTTTTTGGAAATGTGAGAGTTAAGCTTGCATGAGAAGAAAAGGAATTTCGAAAAGTTTATTGAGGGAGTTTTTACATGCTAGTTTTGGATCGCAAGAGAGGAGTTGGGTGCTGAAAAAAGAACCATCCATGCTATGATTGATAAAAACCATTAAAGGGATGATTTTATGGTGAAATTATGGGCTTTGTGCCTATAAAGTTGGGTTGTGAGCCTGTGGTGATATTTCCTTCTAAGAAAATCACTCAAGAGCCTATGGGTGGCTACTATGAGCACTCCAAATTACAACTAAGAGTCCATGGATCCCCTAGTTGTGAGATTCCTATTCAATAGTGTTCTGGAGCTCTGGAGGGAAGTGGACGGAAGGCCCAAGAGACTACATGGCAGATAAGGGGGATCTAATTCCTTTGGTTTTGTAGGTTGAGAGGAATGAAAGATAGTGGATTCAGATAGATATTGGAGCTTGAAACTTGGGTTTTGGTTTGTTTCTTTTTATGGAAAGTGGAAAACCAAGTGAGTCGAACCTCTTGTGGATTCATAGCCTCAACTAAGGGAGGCTTGTTGATGAGAGAAAATGAATAGAAATCCTATGGATGGGAGGAACATCCCTTATATGTGGCCAATTTGTTAAACTATTTAAATATAAGTTTTATGTTATCTTTATCATGTGTATTTCCACTATGTATAAATTTTATTTGAATGTTTTTGTGTGTTTGTGGAATTCTTGCATTCATGGGTTTTTATATATGTTTTTAGACACATGAATATATTAGCATGTTTCCTATTAACAATTTTGAAGTGGAAAAGCCAAAAAAAATTAATCGGTTCAACAAGCGATGGTCTTTTTACATTAGAATTTTTTTTACAAACAAGATTTCACAAAATATCATTTGTTAGTACTATGGTGGCCTAGTCTATTTAAGGATTTGTTAAAGAAAGTGAATAATGTGAGTAATGTAAAAAAAAAACTCAAGAAAGGGACTTTAATGAGCTAATTTTGATATTTCCAATTAAACCTCTTGCATATTAGAGACTATACTTTTTTGGACCTTTCTTACACACAAAAGGAACACAACAAAAGTATACCATTATAGAAACATATTTATTCACAAAATGAGAAGAATCCAGGGATGTTCAAGAAACCACAATAGAAGTAACTCTAAATTTTCTATTTTAATCAATGCTTTAGAGTTTTGGATGCCCAATTCAAATTACATTTAAACAAGTGCTTCATAGCAACTTAGTCCCTACACAAGTTTGAAATTAAAAATATATAAAAATTGTGTATACTTATATGATTTTTATTAAAATACTTAACCTTGCTTTAGGTGTCGAGAATATATTTTTCCCTCTTGCATTGATTAGTATGTTAAGAACGATCATTTTTGGTTTCATAATGTATCTGTTGGCAGGGATTGCAGTTTGCACAAGACTTGTTTTTGTCATTAATGTCAAACTTTAAAATGCCAAAGGGGGAGTTTGTTGGTCAGTTTGCACAGGCACCATGGATCAGTTTCACATGCACAACTTGAGTTTCGGAGATCGTCAATTTACTCCAGGAGTTTCTATTTCGGGATTTTTGCATGGTAAGAAAAAAATTCAACATCACGAAGTCCCAAATTCCAAAATACTGAAACCACGACAACCATTCATCTCGATGAATGATTAAGTCATATTCGTTGGATTAAGCATTGGAGGAGTAATATAAGAGTTGTATATGATCATTGATCTGTCCTCAAGAAGTTAATGATAACCATCTGATCTATGTCCACTGGATCAAATGTGAAGTTGTCAGATCATTTCAAGGTTCATGACTTGGAGTGTCGAAACACTTCATCACAAAAATGCCGAAACGCCGAAATACGAAATGTCGAAATAACGAAATGCGAAACACCAAAAATTTCGGGGTTCGTGATTTGGAGTATTAAAACACTTCATCACAAGAAATGCCTAAATGTCGAAATGCGAAATGTTAAAATACCTTTTTGGTGTAGGTAGTGGTTACCATCAATGGTCATGTGAGAGGGAGGAGCTAGCATGAAGCTAAGCTCTATTTCGGGGTTTCGTAACTTGAAGTGTCAAGACTCTTCGACACAGGATTGCTGAATTGCCGAAATGCGAAATGTGAAATGCATTTCGATTAACTTGTGGTCATGGCCAATGGACATATGGGTTAGCACAAGTGATTTTCCAAAGCACTCAAGGGTTATTTTGTGCTGAAAAATTAAAACAGATGTATGTTCATCGAATGGTGCTGGTTAAATGTTTAAGCTGAGCATGTGGATATTATTCGTCTTGATGCCTTGGCCAATAAGAATTACTGTAAGGAAGTTATTCAGTTATTGTAACTGATTATTTGAAGCCTGAGGGTTCAATTGTACGTGCTGATGATACATGAATATATATAAAGTGAATGTTGCAAGAAAAGAAAAAAAAAGAGGATTATGGGAGATATATGGCTCTATAAAATTTGACGAAAAGAAAAGACAGAGGAGGGAAGACACATACACAGATTGATAAATCTAAGTGGTCTAGTCAAGAATGAATTGTCCAAAGAGGATTTCAATTCTTAATATTTGACAGAGAAGATAAAGAGTTGGTTTGCAGGTTCTTAGTGACAGAGAATGATTCCAGGGTGGTAGGGAGGAGCAAGGGGAGACTGTAAAAGTTTCCTGTACAAGCTGGTGCTTGTATATCTGGGAGTTGTAGATTCCATTCAGTAGGTGCTGAAGAAACAAAGGTAGTAGCCTCATCTGGATTGTAGCTCAGATAAAATAAGAATGTAAACAAGAGTTGGAGCTTGCCTTTCATTCATAAGAAGAAGAGGTTTTTCCCTGTTGGGTTTCCTCATGAAAAATCATTGTGTCACTGTTTCATTTATGTGATTGTATATTTATTTGTTAAATGTATTACTGCAAGTTAAATGTTAAAGGCATGATTTATTGATTAATAAGTAATATTCTTATAAAATGAAATAAATTTTATATAATTGATTCAACCCCCCCCCCCTCTCAGTTGACTTATCCTGTTCAACAATTGGTATCAAAGAAGGTTACTTCAAGATATCAATTTAACCATTGGAAGTTTTTGATCATTCATAATGGATAAGAAGTCAGAATTTATAAAACATGGATTGCCTTTATTTGATGGTCATAATTATGCTTTTTGGAGTATCGGGATGAAGTTGTTTCTACAAACTCAAGGCATAGATATCTGGCAGGCTGTACTAAATGAATATAAATTCCTAGCAACCATTCCAATAGATGCTACAGGTAAGAGACTCTATGAGAATAGTTCCAAAGCTATGTATGCAATACTAGGAGGTCTAGCAGGGTCAGAATTTGTTAAAGTTATGCATTGTGCATTAGCAAAAGAAATATGGGATAAATTGAAAAATGTATACAAAGGAGACACTAAGGTAAAGAGTGCTAAGATACAATCATATAGAAGTCAATTTGAAAGCATGAAAATGGAAGAATCTTAAGATATAGCTACCTACTTTCTTCGTATTGATGAAGTTTTTAATACCATGAGAGGTCTAGGAGAAATAGTTAATAATAATATTTTTGTGCAAAAGGTACTTAGATCACTTCTTGCAAGATTTGATTCAAAAATATCTGCATTAGAAGAAAGAACAGATCTTGATACTTTAGAAATGGATGAATTACATGAAATACTAATATCATATGAGATGAGAACCTCTGGTGAGAATTCTTTTAGGAAAGAAGCAACTTTCAAGGTAGCAAAGAAATATAAGAAAAAGGTTGAAGCAGAAATCAATAGTCATGAGGAGTCAAAAGGTGATGTGGAAGAAGCAAATTTTGTTGAAAATATGAAAAGAGGTGTTGGCAAGTATAAAGGTAAGCTTCCTCTGAAATGATTTGGTTGTGGTAGAATAGGACATTTTGCATCTAAGTGTCCTTACAATAAGCATATTGATAATGAAGAAGACAGTGATAGAAAACCTAAGGAATTCAAGAATAGACATAAGAAGTTTTTTCAAAGAAAAACTTACAAAAAGAAAAGCCTGTGTATAAAAGATGACAGTGATATTTCAGAATACGGTGAGAGTGATGATAGTTAAGATGTACAACTTTTTATGGCTATGGAAAAACAAGATGACCAGTCTGGTGAAGAAGAAGAAGGTGAAGTTTATCTAGAAGCTGAACTGGTAAGTGCTTTAAGTGAATTAAGAAAAGTGAGAAGGGAATGCAAACATTTTAAAAGAGAAATTGAGAATCTAGAATTTGAATTACAGAAATCAAATGGTTTGATTGATARCACTGAAATCATGGTAGTTGACTTAAAACTTAAAATAGAAGAGGCTAGAGTGACTGAAGAAGCTCTAACTAAAATGCTTGCAAAAAAGGATAAGGAAAATGAAGGTTTAAAAATTGAAGTAGTCTCATTAATAAATAAACTACAAGAAAATAACATGAATCAGAGTTCTCAAGTGTTCGATCAAATTATTAGTAGTCAAAGATCAACATATGATAAGACTGTAATTGGTTATAAATCTACAGTAACTAATGGATGTTTTAGTTCAAGTGTTGAGAAAGCAGGTACAGAGGATAATCATGAGAAAATTACTAGCAAGAAGATGGAATTAGAAAGGCAAGAAGAAAATCAGATTTCAACAGTGCATATAAGAAGTTATGGAAGACATCAAAACATGTTTGAAGGTCATTTTTTCTTTTTTATAAGTATGGACATAAGACTTCATTTTGTAATATTTTTTCAAGAAAGATAAATGCACATAATAGTCATGAGAAGTCTAATTTTGAATATGGAAGAGGACATGGTAAAACTAGTCAAAACAATATGAACTACTCTTACAACAGATTTGACACCTTAAGATATGAGATTGAATGTTACTAGTGCAACAAATTTGGACATGTGTCAAGAAATTGTCCTATGAGTTTTAAGAAATTTAATGAACCCATTTACACAGATCTGAAAACCAAATTTTGGAAAAAGAAAAGTGAAAATCTGAACATTGAAAAATGCACTATAGCTCTACAAGTAGAACATAAAGTAAAATGGGTTTTGGATAGTGGATGTTCAAAGAGTATGAAAGGTAGAAAACAACTCTTTGTTGAACTAGATGAAGGAAAAGAAGGTATAGTCACCTTTGGAAATGATCAATCAGCTAAGATAGTTTGAAAAGGAACTATATGTCTAAACAACAAGAAAATCATTGTTGAAAATGTCTTATTGGTTGAGGAAATGGAACATAACTTATTGAGTGTAAGTCAAACCTGTTATAAAGGTCTCTTTATGATTTTTGATTCAAAAGGATGTCAAATCAGGGATATAAAATCAAATAAACTAGTTGGAACAACCACAAGACCTTCAAGCAACATTTGCGTACTAGATGAAGAAAAAGAAAAATGTTATCTTGGGAGTGAAGATGAAAGTTGGTTGTGGCACAAAAGACTTCGACACATTAACTTTGAAAATCTGATTCAGTTGAATAAAAGGGAAGCAATAAAATATTTACCTGTCATAAAGAATCTTTCAAGTTCTGTCTACAATCAATGTCAACATGGTAAGCAAACTAGAGTTAAATTCAAAACCAAAGAACATTCAACAACTAAACCATTGGAAATAGTCCATGCTGATGTCTGTGGACCTATGAGAATAGCAAGGTTAAAAGGAGAAATATATTTTTTTCTATTTGTGGATGACTTTACTAGAATGACATGGACATTTTTATTGAAAAAGAAATCTGAAACTTTTAGTTGTTTTCAAACCTTCAAGGAGTCAACTGAAAATGAATGTGACATGAAAATTAAATGTTTAAGATCAGATAATGGAGGGGAATTTGTGTCTAAATAATTCAACAGATACTGTGATGAAAATGGGATAAGAAAACATTTTTCTATTACTAAAACACAACAAAATGGAGTGGTTGAAAGAAAAAATAGGACTGTTATGGAGATGGCTAGAATTATGCTCAATGAATCTAAACTAAGTAATATACTATGGCCTCAAGCTGTTCATATTGTTGTTCACATTTTGAATAGAAGCTTGCTGAGAAACATTCATTTTAAGACACCCTATTAGTTATGGAAAGGCAAACCAACTAGTGTTAAACATTTCAGAATTTTTAGCAGTAAATGTTATATCAAAAGAGTTGACAAGCATTTGGGTAAGTTGGAATCTAGAACAGATGAAGGTATTTTAGTTGGGTATTCCTATTCAAGTAAAGATTATAAATGTTAAAACTTCATATTTAACAAAATAGTTGAAGCCATAGATGTGAAATTTGATGAGTCCTCATTTTTGAAGTCTAAATCTAAACAAATGAATCATCAAATATATGAGATAGATGACAAGCATAAAATGAATGATGAGGTAACTGAAACAAAAGAAACTAAGGCTGCTGACAGTGAACAATTAATTCCTACTTTGACACAGGGCACAACTCCATCCAAAAGTATGACTCCATCAAAGACTCCAAGCAAGAGAATACAAAAAAATCACCCTGAAGAAAAGATAATTGGTGACATAAATGCAAGTGTTGAAACAAGAAGCAAAATGAAAGAGTCCACCTCAAATCATGAACATGTATCTTTACTTTCTTTGATTGAACCCAAAAATATTGAAGAAGCAATTAAAGATGAGTACTGGATGAAAACAATGAATGAAGAACTTAGTCAAATAGGAAAGAATAAGACATGGGAATTGGTTCCTAGACCTTTGAATAAGAATGTCATAGGGGCTAAATGGGTTTTCAGAAATAAGATGGATGAAGCAGGTAAAATAACTAGAAACAAGGCTAGATTGGTTTGTAAAGGCTATGCACAGGTAGAAGGAATAGATTTTGGAGAAACTTTTTCTCCTGTTGCAAGAATGGAATCCATTAGAATGATTCTAGCTTATGCCAATTCTAAGCACATTAAAGTTTACCAAATGAATGTAAAGTCTGCATTTTTGAATGGTGATTTAGAGGAAGAAGTATATATGGAACAACCAGATGGTTTTCAGGTACAAGAAGCAGAACAATATGTTTACAGGTTGAAAAAGGCATTGTATGGCCTGAAGCAAGCACCAATGGCTTGGTATTCCATACTTGACAATTACTTGAGGCAGAAAGGATTCAGGAAAGCTAACACTAATAGTAATCTATATATTAAAGAAGAAAATGATAGCCTGATCATTGTTGAGATATATGTAGATGATATCATTTTTGGTAGTGATGATAATAGGCTCAGTAAACGGTTTGCTGAAAGTATGTAGAAAGATTTTGAGATGTCCATGCTAGGAGAAATGAAGTTTTTCTTAGGCTTGCAAATTACTCAATCTAATGAAGGTATTTCAATTTCTCAAACCAAGTATATCAATGAAATGCTTAATAAATTTCAGATGGAAGAGTCTAAACCAGTTGGCACTCCCATGGTTACTGGATGTAAATTAAGTAAGTTTGATGATACTAAAGATGTTGATCAGACAATATACAGATCTATGATTGGTAGTCTTCTTTATGCTACAGCTACAAAACCTAATATTATGCATGCAGTTTGTTAAGTTGGCAGGTTTCAGGCTTCACCAAAAACTTCTCATCTACTTGTAGTTAAAAGAATTTTTAGATATTTTAAGGGGACAATAGAGTATGGTTTGTGGTATCCTACAGGTAATTAGCTTGATTTATATGCTTTCATTGATGATGATTGGGCAGGTTGTGTTGATGACAGGAAGAGTACTAGTGGAGCAACATTTTTTCTTGGAGGATGTCTTGTAAGTTGGTCAAGTAAAAAACAATCAGCAATGTCTATGTCTACTGTTGAAGCAGAATACATAGCAGCTGCAACTTGTTTCACTCAGGTTATATGGATGGAACAGATGCTGGAATATATACATATTCATTATGATGAACCTATACCTATCTTCTATGATAATACCAATGCAATTAGTATTTCTAAAAATCCTTTTATGCATTCAAAAACAAAGCATTTTCCCATTAAATTTCATTTTCTAAGAGAGCAGGTTATGTATAAAGTTATTAAAGTGGAATATGTTGGCACAAAGGATTAGATTGCAGGTGTATTTAATAAAACTTTACCTAAAATGTAATTTGAAATTCTTAGGGATCAGTTGGGGGTTTAGCCTCTGTAATTTCATTTCATTCTCAAAGATTGCAAGGGCTTCATTATAAAATCAAACTGCACAAGTTTATTGACTATTATTGATAGAGGGAGTTTCTACTAAAATTATACATCTTTGCAAGTGGTTTTGTTTGCTAAGGGGAGTATGGTTGTTTCCTTTTCCATAGATTTCAAAAGGGAGAGAAGAGATTTAAAGTTTTCCATTAATGCCAAAGGGGGAGTTTATTGGCAGGGATTGTAGTTTGCATAGTTTGCATAGGACTTGTTTTTGTCATTAATGTCAAACTTTAAAATTCCAAAGGGGGAGTTTGTTGGTCAGTTTCCACAGGCATCGTGGACCAGTTTGCACAGGCATAACTTGAATTTCGGAGATCGTCAATTTACTCTGGGAGTTTCTATTTCGGGATTCCGAGAGTCTCTATTTCGGGATTCTAGGTGTTTCTATTTCAAGATTTTTGCATGGTAAGAAAAAACTTCAACATCACGAAGTCCAGAATGTTGAAATACGGAAACCATGACAACCATCCATCTTGATGAATGATTAAGTCATATCCATTGGATTAAGCATTGGAGGAGTAATATAAGAGTTGTATATGACCTTTGATCTGTCCTCGAGAAGTTAACGAGAACCATCTGATCTATGTCCACCGGATCAAATGTGAATCCATCAGATCATTTCAAGGTTCATGACTTGGAGTGTCAAAACAATTCATCACAAAAATGTCGAAACTTCTAAATACAAAATGCAGAAACACTGAAATGCAAAACACCAAAAATTTCGAGGTTCATGACTTGGAGTATTGAAACACTTCATCATAAGAAATGCTGAAACGCTGAAATGTGAAACACCGAAATACCTTTTTGGTGTAGGCAGTGGTTACCACCGATGGTCATGTGAGAGGGAGGAGCTAGCATGAAGCTAAGCTCTATTTTAGGGTTTTGTAACTTGAAGTGTCAAGACTCTTCGACACAGGATTGTCAAATTTTCGAAATGCAAAATGAAAAATGCATTTCGATTAACCTGTGGTCACAACCAATGGACATATGGGTTAGCTCAAGTGATTTGCCAAAGCTCTCAAGGGTTATTCTGTGCTGAAAAATTAAAACAGATGTATGTTCATCGAACGGTGTTGGTTAAATGTTTAAACTGATCATGTGGATATTGTTCGTCTTGATGCCTTGACCAATAAAATTTACTGTAAGGAACTTATTCAGTTATTGTAACTGATTCTTTGAAGCCTGAGGGTTCGATTGTACGCGCTAATGATACAGGAAGATCTATAAAGTGAATGTTGCAAGAAAAAAAAAAAGAGGATTATGGGAGATATATAGCTCTATAAAATTTGAGGAAGAGAAAAGACAGAGGAGGGAAGACACATACACAGATTGATAAATCTAAGTGGTCTGGTCAAGAATGAATTGTTCAGAGAGGATTTGAATGCTTAATATTTGATAGAGAAGATAAAGAGTTGGTTTGCAGGTTCTTAGTGACAGAGAATGATTTCAGGGTGGTAGGGAGGAGAAAGGGGAGACTGTTAAAGTCTCCTGTACAAGTTGGTGCTTTTACATCTGGGAGTTGTAGCTTCCATTCAGTAGGTGCTGAAGAAACATAGGTAGCAACCTCATATGGTTTGTAGCTCAGATAAAATAAGAATGCAAAGAGGAGTTGGAGCTTGCCTTTCATTCATAAGAAGAAGACGTTTTTCCCTTTTGGGTTTCCTCATGAAAAATCACCGTGTCACTGTTTCATTTATGTGATTGTATATTTATTGGTTAAATGTATTACTGCAAGTTAAATGTTAAAGGCATGATTTATTGATTAATAAGTAATCTTATTATAATATGAAAGAAATTTTATACAACTAATTCACCCACCCTCTCTCAGTTGACTTATCCTGTTCAACAATATCTTTATGTATAATTCATTGTCAATATCAAACCCATAATCCAAATATAGCCTCAATATAAATTAATATTGATCCTATGATGATTATAATTATAAATAATTATAATAATGATTATAATTATAAATTATTATAATAATGATTATAATAATTATAAAACTATAGGAATGATAATTATAACAATCACAAGTTTATCACCATGTTTGAATGTAGTAATGATGCCAAAAAAGTCCACATGAATGAGCTTAATTTGTATTTTCTCTTGAAAGAAAAACCTGTGATCGGTAAATTATATACCTAATTTCCCTTGATTAAATTATTGACCAGAGCAAAAACACTTCAAGTTGTAACACAGTTTGAGTCAACATAGAACAAGAGCTAACAATTTGTGTATTCGTACCACCATGTTCTATGACTAAATCCTAGTACTGGAATGAAGTCTGGAAAGTGAATTGAACAAGCAAAGGAGAGTAATCTACCCTAGGGATCATAATTATACTTTCAACCTACAATTATATTTTCAAAATATGATGTAAAAGAGTTCAAGCAAACCAAAATCTATTTGAGATGTAGAACTACTTATAAACAACAATCTATGAATATGCAATGAGAACATGTTGTCTTTTCCAAAAACAATTACTTTAAGTGAATTCTACTTAAAATGGCTTTTAACAACTAAACTAAGAAATCATCTTTACTTCTACAATAAGAAAAATAAGCAACATCATCTAGTTTTCACACTAATCTTATTGAATATGGTAAACTATATTATCTATTTCACACTATCTTGCTAAAGAAGAAAAACAACGTCAGATGAAATCTAAATATGGTGGTTGTGTCTACAATGGAGAATTATATCATGATGACATATAAATACGATGGATACGTCAAATGGAATGAATTCGACACTGAATTCTATAGAAAAATGTAAAGTGGAAACTCAACAATCTACTGAAAACTTTTCCATTCAAGGAATATCAATATGCTACGCACATGTTCTTGTCAGAATAAAAAATTACATTGTCACACTTAAACTGGAAATGTATTGACAAAGATGTGACTACATAGTCCTTTAGGGGTTAACTTAAAATATTCACAATACAAGTTAAATGAGATATAAACAGTCTTTTAAGGAATATGCACAATTATTCAAGTGATCAACCTACAAAGAAGATGTGTATACTTTCAAACATAATTTCGATGATTAAAAGAGAATATATGCAGTTGTGACATAGTTAGCAGAATGTCTGTAATTAATAAAATCAGTCTGAATAAGCAACCTGCAAACGAAAGAGTTAGATAAATATGAATGTACAACAAAATAAAAATTCACAAACTACTGGTGCCCCCCCCAAGTAGTCATACTCTAGCTTATAGAACAATCACAATTTAGCACATCAACTCAGATTTCATTAAAAAAATAAAAATATGTATATAATAGTGAGAAGTGTTTCAACAATATGACAATTATCTCATCATAGAAATCTCCTTTGTGTTTTGTAGCTTCAGATATATATAGAGTTTGAGAGGTCAACCATTGAAAGGGCCAACTCTCTCCCAAAACCAAAAAATCATTTAACTATTCTATTAATAGGCAATGAGTCTTAAAGTCATAGCTCGAATATAGCAGATAGATTTAATCGTCTAAATTGAAATACAATAGGATCCATAGCAAGAGGGCGATAATGGGTAAAGAACCCATGTTCTAGTTTTGCCCGAAAACGCCTGCAAGTATGGTAACGACCAAATATGTTGCACTCCAAGTTCCATAATAAGGGGAAGATGGAGGTTTGGATGTGTTTGTTGAACATTCAGGCTTTCAAATTAAGGAACAGATGAAGGTATGGATCTCATTTTTGCATTTTTAATCAAAATAACAAGTATTAAGCAATGAATTCATTTAATTAAACATAAATTTCACATTGAGATATCAAATAAATTCAACACATACCTTATTCATATCCCATATCGATTTGATGAAAATAAGCTAATAATGAGCTCAAGAAAGGAAATGGATATATGAAATGCATGATCGTTGTGTACAAAAAGAGACTTATAATAGGAAAAAAGTAGGCAAAACATGGAGTCATCATCTCCCCCACTCCTGAGGTTTTGCAGGTACCCTTGCAAAGAAAAATGGATTGCCAAAACATAACTATACTCCTGAGGTAGTGATATGATATTGAGAGAGGATATGGATTAATCCTTATGGGATTTTTCCTCATGTCCTGGAGACTTCTTCTTAGGCCTCTTCTGATGCTTCAACTTCATTCTTAAATTGTGATTGATAGTAGTCATATCATCAGCCAAACATTGTAGATAATTCACCTTGGCTTGTAGGACATCATTGTCATGTTGTAAATGACTATCCAATGTTTCATACTCTCCAAGACGTTGGGTTAATTGGGCATTTTCTTGTTGTAATTGTTCAACAGTTGAGGGCTGAGCATACTTTTCAGTAAAAGAAGGATTAGGATTATCAGTGGATTCGGAAGACGTGTCACACTTTGTACAAGGTTTATGAATTTGAGGAAAAGGCATCATAGTGGCCTCTTGAGGAAGAATAGGCATGGAAGGTTTAGATTTAGTTTCTTTGGCAGGATTAGAATCTCATGTAGAGCCTTCTTAGAGTTTCTTATGAGTACTCTCATGATCAAAGGATAATTGAATAGGGTCTGAGGTAATTGGAGGCTTTTTATTGAACTATCCAACCAGAATTTGAGTGCACATACGAGATGGTTTTCCTTTGAAACTATTAGCACCTCGCCTCTTTGTAGGAATTGGAGGAAACTCGTGGTGGAAAGAGTCCTTCATTTTCTTTTGTTTAGAGTCAATAGGAATTGAAGATAACTAAGGATAAAAAATAGGCTTCTTAGGCTTATTAGAAAATGAGGGAGTAGGATTAATTGGAGGGATTTGAGACTTAGGAGGATGAGGGTGAGATGGATTAGTAGTCCCAAAATCAAATGACTTTTTGGCTATTTTAACTATCAAATGAGGGTTCAAAAACTGGTAAAGGAAATTATCCTGGCTTCTATCTTGTTTTCTCAATTTTGAGACAACCACAAGTTTGATAAGGCCATTTTGAACTAGGATATGGATAGGTTTTTTCACATTCTTACGAACCTGGGAGAACATTTTCTCAAGACTCTTTAAAAAGTAAAACAAAAAATTCAAAGGTTTACCCAACTGGAAGTGAGACAAGAGGCAAAAATGGAAACCCTTGAAGGTGGAATAATTACCCTCACAAGTAACTAACCTAGTGATGATGACCAGAGGGTCAAGCAATTCATCTCTAATCCAGCCCTTCAAATAATCCTTATCCCCATAAATGTTATGATATTTTGGTTTTAAAACCTTATTATAACTCTGTCGTGGGAGTTGGTAACCCTTGAACCATCTATCTCCAAATCGTGGGAATTTTGTGTCAACAACAATAGACTCCTTAGACACTGGAAAAACAAGTGATCCAATGCAAGCAATCTCACCATTGAACCCGAGGGCGAACTGGAGGGAAACATCATCATTGTGCCCCTGCAAGCTGGCAAGGAACTGCCCCCATCCTACGCACATAAATATCTCTTTGCAATCTACAAACTCAGAGATAGATAACAATTCGACATATGAGTATGGTTCATGGCGATTCTGCATGGTGGCAACGAAAAATAGAGGAAAAACAAAGGAAATGCAGAGTACTCTATTTCCATAAATTGGAAATGTGAGAAAGTGTTTGAAATCATGGGTTTACTTGGGATTAATTAGAAACAAACACCATCATTAATGATAATGCATGCCACCTTCAAAATCGCTATTATTCGAAATAATGATTTGATCAATGTCCAATTCAAAGACTTGGAAATTATGATTAAAATATTTATCATGCATAGATTAATTTGAATATGTTAAATTATATATGTTAAACGATTTGATCCAAATTTATATATGTTAAACCACATATGTTAAACCATGTTCTAAGCTAGATTCCAGTTGATATTTACCTGAAGCATTGTAAATTACCCTTACAAGTTACAATATTTTTTATAGTACCTCATCCAACACTCCATCTGACACTTCATCAGGTTTGAAAATTACATAATAGTCAGTAGTAAGCCAGTAATTGCCAAAGTCATTGGATTGTAAGGCTCTTGTTTTCCAAAGTGGATGAGAGGATGGTTGTAACTAAAGTATCCATACTGATTTCTTTTATTAAAATATAACTGTAACTGAGAATGATTGAGGAAAGAGGTGTTAGTTTCTTAGCCGAGGTCCAATATATGTAGTGTAAAAGGAAGTTTATAACTATATAGAACATAACTATTGAGTTATGAACACCCCACTCTCTCTTAGAACAATCAAGCTATACAACTGATTTGATAAGTTCTCTCTTTTATTGGTCATGAGAAGAGGTCCAGAAACCAAAATTGTGATGTAGTACCAAGATTTTCATCTACACATGAACAAAGCAGTTATGAGATTACTAAAATAGTATATAACTAATAATCTTTCATCATCATGATATGCAACTATTAACAATTGATGACATATATAGCTTGATAGATTTTGTAAAAAAGAATGGTTTCATGGTATATGTTTTCATGGCAGAAATCATATAGCCATTTCACATAGAATAACTAAACAAATGAATAACTTTTGGCTCAATAAATCCCTTCCCTCCTAAGCATAGTATCATTTCCCAAATCAATCATATAGGAAACTGGTCAATCCTTCCAAGATCCTAAGATTTATAGCTTCCGAGTGTATAGGTAAATTTCACATGTTATCCTAGAAAAACGGTTAAGATCATGGCCCCACCTGTAAGACAAAACATATTACATATAGTTAAGAGGAATTAGACAAGAGGGCATTAATATCATCTTCAGGTTATCCCCCAATGGAAAGTGAATGGATTTCTTTTAATTTTAATTAATCATGCATACTCCGTTTCAGTCATGCCCACAAGTAGTGGCATACATCAAGAAAAGTTTTAAAATCAAAGACTTATTACTTATTATTTTTAAATCATCATCCTCTCCAGGCATAATTCCCTACTACTAGCAAGCATGTTAAGTACTCTGATGGGTTTACCTAGTCATACCATACACCGGTACTTGTTGTTAGAATACCTATTCATTATCTCGATGGGTTAGCCTCATACACCCTTTTTATACCAAGAGACTAATCCTTACCCTCACCTTTAATATTTGTATATGAATGTTGCTTTTTGCAAGAATATGGGGAGGAAGCTTTGAAAACCTTTTTACGGACTGGGATGGTATAAGGGTTGGAGTATGTTTTTTTTCTTTTATATATATTACCTTTATAGATTGTCCTAATGTAAGGGATACTTAAGTGAGTATAAGAAATCTGAAGATATGGAACAATTGAGCATTTTAATGTGTAGTGGATGGAACCATTGCAAAATATAAAAAATATATATGTAGTCCCTTCTCACCTTCTTCCATTGAAATTAAATTTATGTTTCCATGGCTAATCATCAGTTAGACCTTCTTGCTACTCTTTTATAAAAATACTCTACTCACCTACTCAGAGATCTAGATGGATTGTACTAGTAGCCTCTAGGTTTGATGAGATTATTGTCACTTTCTTTTAGTATATTTTCTGGTGGTTGAGGGCTATGAGAAACTGTTATAAGATATTCCCTGAAAGTCTAGTTTGAAAAGAAGATAGAATTCTTGTAAAAAAAACTTAAAATGACTAATTAAAACAAACAATTTTTAATCATGATGAAAGTATTCATTATTCAAATGTTGTCCAATAAGATAATGAAATTCAATCACAATAACATCTTCTTTTGAAGAGAAATACTTCCCTTTTTCTTTGTTTTTTTTTTTAAATTGTCCACTTGTTCTTAAATAAATACTTGCAAAAGTTTTAAAACTACTTGTCAAAAATACACCAAAAATATCTGCATATGTACAAAAAAAAAATAAAAAAAATTTCAAGAACAGGGAGAAGGGGAAGGAACTTCCCTATCCACCAATGCTAGTGCCTTGTCAGTTTACATGACTTGCATAAAATATTCCTTAGAAACATGCTTATGGTAGAGTTTTAGTCTATGCCCATTTACTACAAAAAAGATATGTTCATCATCAATTGTCTTTATTTTCACAACCCCATTATCAAACATGGTAACCACTTCATAAGGACCTAACCATCGAGTGGTAAGTTTACCTTTAAAAGTTTTAAACCTTGAATCAAATAATAGAGCCCAATCTCAAGGTTTACATTTCTTATTTTTAATGAATTTATCATGCCATTTGCTTCATTGGTTTTGAACTAAGACCATCCTTTGGATAGCATCCTGTCTAATTTCATCCAATTCATTCAGTTGTAAGATTTGTTTTTTTTGTGATTCATCTAAATATAATCCCAATTGTGAGAAAATACAAAATGTTCTTACTTGGAATTCAATAGGTAAGAGGACTTGTTTTTTGTAAACTAGTTCATATGGGGTATGTCCAATAGTGTTTCTCCATGTGGTGCGATATGCCCACAAAGCCTCTAGAAGTTTATCATCCCAATCTCTATGGCATTAGTTGGAAATTTTTAATCAAAATAGTTTCCAATACTTTGTTGGTTGATTCCACTTGACCATTAGCTTGGGGGTGGTATGGAGAGGACTTACAATGTTTTATCCCATATTTTTCTGTTAATTCCTTCATCACCTTAGAAGTAAATTGTGTACCCTAGTCTGTGACAATTTCATGAGGAACACCAAAGCGGGTAAAAATATCTTCATAAATAAACTCAAGAAAAAAAAATTCAATAGCCCTAAACAAGGCGTTTGCCTCTACCCACTTAGTGACATAATCTGTGCAAACAAGAATACAGTTATTTTTACGACACATGGGGGAAATTGGTCCTACAAAATCAAGGGCCCATTTATGAAAAGGTTCGATCATAACTTGGGTATGTAAAGGAATTTCATCGACTGATGTGGGTTTCCTATCCTCCGAAAACTATCAAAACTTCTTACATATTTGGAAACATATTTAAAAATTCCAAGCCAATAGTACCCTGAATGTAAAACCTTGTATCATGTACATTTATCGAAAAAATTACCACCACATGGTCCATGATGGAAATTTTTTAGGATTTCTGCTATCTCGTCTTCCTGGACATATCTACAAATAATCAAATCTGGTCCAATACGGAAAAGTTCATGGCCAACCCATGATTAGTTATCACTTTGTGTTATAATTTGATGTTTTTCATGAGGTGACAATATCACCTTCATGATTAATGCAAGAGATAAATTCATCTACTAAGTTCTCTTTTCCTAGTCGGTCAATGATAGTGATATTAAATTCTTGCAATAGAAGGAGACACCTAGTTACTCAACCATTGATAATAGGTTTGTTCATAAGAAATCTAATGGTAGAGTGATTTGTATGTACAAAAACCTCATATCCTGTAATATAATGGTGAAACTTGTTAATGGCATGGATGACTCCTAAGAATTCTTTCTCAATGATTGTATAGTTCATCTCAGCAGGAGTCAAGTTTTTACTTAAAAAGTAAATGACATAAGAATGTTGGTCTTGTTTTTGTCCTAACACTCCTCCTATTGCAGTATTAGAGGCATCATTAGATATATGAAATGGAAGGGACCAATTGGGTCCTCTAAGAATTGGTGTCGCAAATAATTTATCTTTTAAGTTTTCAAAGGCAGTTTGACAATGGTTAGTCCAAAAAAAGTCAACATATTTTGTGAGCAATTGGAACATGGGTGCGGCAATTTTCGTAAACTTTTCGATGAATCATCAATAGTAACTGACATTTCCAAGAAATCTTCTCAACTTCTTTGGACTCTTTGGAGGTGGGAGTTTGACAATTACATCAATATTAGCAGGATCCACTTTAATCCCCTCGGATGAAACATGATTCCCTAAGACTACTCCTTCAGTCAATAACATTTTACACTTCTCATGAGTTAAGGACGAATTCATCTCTTGACATCTGATGAGAAATTTTATCAGGTTATCTAGGGCTTCTTGAAAAGTGTTGCCATATACTGAAAAATCCTCCATATACACTTCCACACAGTCATGAATGAGATCATGAAATATCCCTAATACTGCTTGTTGGAATGTGGCAGGAGAGTTACATAGAGCAAATGGTAAGACCCTATAAGCATAAGTGCCCCAAGGACAAGTGAAATTAGTATTTTCCCGATCCTTAGGTGCTATTATAATTTGATTATATCCTCTATATCTATCAAGAAAGGAAAAGTGTTGCTTCCCTGACAAAGTATCCAATAATTGGTCAATGAATGGAAGTGGAAAATAATCCTTAAGAGTGGCCTTATTAAGTTTCTGGAAGTCAAAATAGATTCTCCATTTTTCGGTTACTTTCTTCAGAACCACTACAAGTGGGGATACCCATTTTCTGTTAGAAATTGGATAAATAAAACCAACATTCAATAGTTTATGTATTTCCTCCTTCACTATATCTTTTAGTGCCAGATTCATTTGTCTATGAGGTTTCCTAACAGGTGTTACATTTGCCTGGGTATAGCTATGATGGATACATGTGTTAGGGTGTATACGTCGTATATCGGTGTATTCCTAGGAAAATGATCATAATTGGTCCTTTAGGACGTTCACTAATTGTTCTTGTTGATCTGCATCTAGTCTTGAATTGATATGTAGGAATTTTCCAGGACTAATCTCATAAGGCATGGTATACGATCTAGAAGATTCATCTATTACAAAGATAAAAGATGTTGACGAAAGAGTTGATGGATCCAAATGTTATTGAAATTCTTCACTAAATATATAATCAAATTGAGGGAAAGATTGAGGAAAATCAACACATGTGATTGAATAAACGAATTGATTTAACACATTCTTTGTTGTTTTCTCCTGAAGTGCTAAGGAGTGATCACTAGGAAACATGGGTTCTTCCCATATTTCATTCTCATATGGACATTTGAGCCACCATATATTTTCCATAATAGGTTGGGCTAGTAGATATATCGTAATTTTCTTCATAGAAAGTCCATTAGAGATAGTCATTTCACCTTCTCAACAACTTATGAATGCATTGGCAATAGCTATCCAAGGTATTCCCAAGATAATGGGATGGCCTTTAGCAAGATCCTTTTAATGGATGACAAGGAAGTCTATCGGATATTCCCGTGATGCCAATGTGACTATGATATCATCCAATATCCCCATGGGTATAAATTTTGTTTTATCTTCCAATTCTAAAATAGTTGGGGTAGGTCGAAGGAAGTGTTTCAACTGTAATTATTCTAAGGTGGTGATAGTCATAACATTAATGGCCACTCCTAAGTATATGAGAGTGTTTCCAACAAGAATCTTATTAATGATTATAGTTATTGTTGTATTCTCGGGATTTGCATACTTTGTGACCCTAGGATGCTCTGATATGTATTCAAACAATTCTCCTACCAAATGCATTGTTGGAGGATATTTATGTTTTCTACCTAGATTTTTTATACACAATTCCTTAATTACCTTACTATAAATTGGGATATCCTTTATTTCTCGTAACAGGGGAATTCTGACACAAATATTTTTTAATTCATTTACAATGTCAAATTCTGGTCGAATCATTGGTTTTTTTATTGCTAATCTCTATGGATAGGGAGGAACTTTTGTAGTTTGCAAGGATTCACTTTGAGGAGGATTTGGTTCTTGATCTTTGGGAATGACAACATCTTCCCATTTAGTGTCTAATGATCAGGAGTTTTATCTTCATTTTCCTCATGGAAGACTATTGAAGGTTTCTGTTTATTCAAAATTTCCCCTGACCTTAGTTGAATATCATGTAATGGAACAAGAGAAATAACCTATGTCAGAAAAGTTTGCAACTCAACATTATGAAGAGGATGAGTTGGTTTACTGTTTGGGTTAGGCATCGGTTGTGCTGGTAATAATATTGGTCTTAGGGAATTTGCATTTTGAAATTGCTAAGGTTGTTGTGGAATTGGAGGTAAGGATAGAGGGACAAAACCTAGAAAAAATTGTTGGATATTTGGTGGAAATTGCAGATAAGGATGAGTGGGCATAGGAACAAGTGGAGTCAGAGTGTTTCCTTGGGTATGTCCTCCCCTCCATCCTTGTATCCAAGGGTGGTGTGAAGAATATTTTGGAGACCAGTTTTTCCAATTTGGTAAGTTCCATTGTTGTGGTTGTTGATAATAAGGCGGAGCTTGAGGTGGTGGATCCTGGTACATAGACTGACTCCTAAGATAACATGGCCTTATAGATGCATAAGAAGTTTCCCCAGAATCCCAAATTTTATAAATGGATAGTAAACTAGGAAGTGATGGGCATTTTTTAGTTGGATGATCTTCAGTACAGAAGCCATAGACTGAAATGTTGTCTAATGGGCATTCCCTTGAGTAATGCTTCCTCCTACACCTTGGAAAAAATATGATCATCGCAACATTCTCTTCCTCCTTTTTTTTCTTAATCTTTGAAGTGTCCAATTAGGAACCTATTGTACTTAAAATATCAGTTTTAAATTTTTTCTAATAGGTTTCCTATTTCCATCCTTGTAACCCCACTAGAACTAACTCCTTTTGAGTTTCTAATATATGTATCCCGAACACCCTTTCCAGTTTTAACCCTACTTCTCGAGTGGTTTCTACACATCTCACAAATATCAGCAAATGGTTTATGGGAGACATCTCTTGATGCCATGAGATTAAGTGTTTCCATATATTCTTCTGAGACCCCTTTAAGAAAAATGGTTCTTATTCCATCGTCTGGAAGGTCATTGTATTTTAATTTTTGTGAAATATAGGAGAACCGTTCCATGTAATCTTGAAGACTCTCGTCTTATAATTGTTGAATTTTAAAGATACCATTCCAATAATCTTTAGATTTGCAATAGTCTTGGTATTTCCTAAGGACTATGGTCTTCATATCTTCCCAAGATCTGATACACAATTATTTTAATCACATGAACCATCTAAGTGCAAAATCTTTAAGAGTGGCAAGGAATAGTTTTAATTTTTGAGCATCTTACAAGTAGTTATAACTTCTGCACAAGATTTCAAACTCAAACATGAAGGTGTCTAGATCCTCACTTCTCTTACCATAAATGATAGGTAGTGAAGAAGAAGGTGGAATGTTTTTCATATTAACATTTTGCATGGTATCCAAAATTGGAAACCCAAAAGTGGTTTATGCCTAGTTTCCTACTTCTTCTCCCTCATCATGTCTCACATGATTATGGTCCTCATGTTTATCCATATTGATATGATTACCAAAAAGAGAATACCTTAGAGGTTTCTTGGAGATAATGAGGTGTCCCAACATTCTTTTTCAGGAGAGATATTTCTCTGATGAGAAGAATTATTTGTTATTTGGATTCGAGGGACTTTGCTCAAGATTGTTGAAAATATTAGTTTAGAAGTTGTTGTTTCAACTTGTGACACAACTAAATTAACTGAACTTCCAAATAGGGCATTCACCTGTTCAGGTTCAATGACATCTATAAAGTTTGAATCCCTTGATGGTGGTAAAAAGGAAAAAGTTGTGTTGGTTGGTTCTGATGATGAGAAATTGGAAGGTTTGAGTGGTTTTAACTCCTTTCTTTCTATTGTTGGTTTCTCATTTTTTTCTTCTATGGTTTCCTCAGTTCCTGTCTCTATTGAAACCTCTTTAGCTTTCTGGGTTGAGATATCTCCTACTTGTACCTTCTGATACCATTTTGCAGAGTTTATAGATGGAGTATTTCTTCCTCCAAAAAGGTTAGAAGGACCTTTGGCTGGAATTTTTGGATTGGTTTTAACATATCTACCCTTTGGATCCCTAGGTTTGTTCAGGAAAGAAAAAAAAAGAAGAAAACTACCATTGTATTTTTGGGAACCTGTTGTAACAGATGCCCAGGTTCTTACCTCTTGTCTTAACATTCCCTCACCACCAAACTAGCACTATCTTAAAAAATAGTCTACTTCCTAATTGTTTTCTACCTTTGGACAACTCCACGATAACAATGCCAAAAATGATGGGTAAATTATATACCTAATTTCCCTTGATTAAATTATCGACCAGGGCACAGAAACTTTGAATTGTGACACAGTATGAGTCAAGATAGAACATGAGCTATTTGTTTGTGTATTCCTACCATATTGTTTTATGACTAAATCCTTCTACTCGATTGAAGTCTGGAAAGTGAATTGAACAAGCAAAGGAGAGTAATCTACCCTAGGGATCATAACTATGCTTTCAACCTACAATTCTATTTTCAAAAGATGATGTAAAAGACTTCAAAAAAACCAAAATATAATTGATATGTACAACTACTTATAGACAACAATCTATGAATATGCAATGAGAACATGTTATCTTTTCCAAAAACAATTACTTTAAGTGAATTCTACTTAAAATGGATTTTTAAAACTAAAATAAGAAATCATCTTTACCTCTACAATAAGTAAAATAAACAACATTATCTAGTTTTCACACTAATATTATTGAAGAAGGTAAGCAATATTATATAGTTCACACTATTCTACTAAAGAAGAAAAACAACGTCATATGACATCTAAATATGGTAGTTGTGTCTACGATGGAGAATTATATCACGATGACATCTAAATACGATGGCTACTTCAAATGGAATGAATTTGACATTGAATTCTATAAAAAAATGTAAAGTGCAAACTAAACAATCTACTGAAAACTTTGTCATTCAAGGAATATCAATATGCCACACACATGTTCTTGTCAGAACCAAAAATTACACTATCACACTTAAACTGGAAGTGTATTCACAATGATATGACTACACAATCCTACAGGGGTTAAGTTAAAATATTCACAATACAGGTTAAATGAGCTATAAACAGTCTTAAGGAATATGCACAATTCTTCAAGTGATCAACATGCAAAGAAGATGTATATACTTTCAAACACAATGTCAATAATTAAAAGAGAATATCACAGTTAGCAGAATTCTTGTAATTAACAAAAACAATTTGAATGAGCGATCTACAAATGAAAGAGTTAGATAAATCTAAATGTACAACGAAAAAAAAATGCAC
>JZKD02S2311238.1:46280-63305 GCA_000966675.3 Picea glauca
AGAACGTCAAAGATGGTCGGAAGCGGTTGTATTTGTGCTGTATGAAGTGGTAGCTCGAAGATGATGGGAGAGAAAGAGTGTGTCTATGAATTCAGAGATGGGTGTAACTGCGTATAAGGACCAGTGAGACAGATATGACAAAAATTGTGTAGTAATTTTTTGTTATGTTGTGTAATGTAATCATTAAGGGAGGGTGTTAGAATTAATGATTATGTTGAGTTGGAGATTGGTTTGAAGATTTGTAGGAAGATGTTGAGATATTCTCTCAACCTATCCCTCCAAGAGTGGAGTTAGTTGGATCTGAATCCAGCTATATATGTAGCTATGTAAGTGTGTAACAATTAAGTAATACAATATTATTTTGTGTGTATGAATCTGTTGTAATGACAGCTCTCTTGAATTCTGTCAAAAAAAAAAAAAAATGCTTGATTCAAGCTAATCATAAATGACTTGCACAATTATTTTACAAAATGAAATTGTAGTAAAATATTCTAGTATATATATATATATATATATATATATATATATATATATAACTATGAAACTATTACAAAGAATTCAAATATAACTTAAACTAACCCATTTGGCAGCCATAGACAACATGCTATTAGCTACCTATTATGCTTCATACTATCTCATTCTATTATCAATTATGTATACGTTGTCTCTACAATCCATGCCTTGAATAATTATATTATATTGTAAGATATGAGCTATCCACTGTCCAAGAAAAGAAACAACATTGTACAATTTCTGTACAATTTCTGACGAGATCCACATTAGCTCCACCTATGTATAAAATCCAAACGATTTTGTTATTTGCACAGGTTATTAGTTCTTATTAAGTGGCGCCACTGGAATCTTTAGATTTTTGTGTCTCTGCAATGACATGAAAGAAGAAATTTAAACAAATAGCTTGAATTCTACAACCAAATCGGTTGAGAAGACAAGTGCACAGTAGTTAACGAAGCACATTCATAAAAACAATTGTATAATATAAATAAAGAGACAGATTATACACAATGCAATAATGTTGTTAAGTATTTGTTGTTATAACACAATGCAATGATGTTGCTAAGTATTTGTTGTTATAATATTATGTACACGGGTTGAAGAGCAGAGTAGGAATTTAAACGTAATGTAACAATCATAACTGCATGACCCATATATATTTGATGGTAAATGACCAATTTCTCAATAGTTCACTTATCACTTCCTTTCTTTCATGGATGAAACTGGTAAAATGAAATGAAGTTCACTTATCACTTCCTTTCTTTCATGGATGAAACTGGTAAAATGAAATGAATTGTAGGGTGTTAATGATTATCTCCAAAATTTAAACTAACGAAAATGAATGAATGCCATAACATGTATCATAAGCCCCTCAACGATTGAAGCTAACTAAATAAATAGAATGAATCAGATCGAATTGCAGAGGGATTGAACCTAGTCAAATGTATCACATAGAAACAATCAATCATGAAACTTGCACCAGCTCACCAAGTCTTTCCTGAATTGAATTGAGTTTTAATACCTATTGGTTACTATATTGATCAAGGATTCCATAATTGTGCACTTGCATAAGGAATTTCAACTTACCAATGGTGATGGAATTGATCTTCTTGCAGTGGGATATGGCTTAATATGCACATTCACTTTTCTAAAAATGTATGTTCTCTTGGAAGAAAAACCTATACCTGAAAACAAAACAATATCAAAGAGACTTGGAATGAGAAGCACATTCACTTTTACAAATATGTATGTGCTCTTGGAACCAAAACCTGCACCTGAAAATAAAGCAATATCAATGAGACTTGGTATTAGCAGTAGAAGCACTTTAAAATCGTTATAAATAATTTCTGTTTGGAATCTAAAATTTTTATAAATAATTTTTTTATTAAACGAAGATGGAGCGTTGAGAGATTTCCCTACTCTTATAAATAACCATATTAGAGACGAAGAAATTTATTAAACTAAGATTGGAATGCTGATATCTTTTCCTACTCTTCCAAATAGCCATATCGGAGACAAGAATTCCTCTCCAGAATTTGTTTTCATTATGCAATTTCAACAAACAAAACTTTCATTACACCAATGATAAATCGTATTTTTTGGATTTGAACTTCAAAATCATTATAAATCACCAAAAGATTAATAAAATAAGACCGGAACTTCGAGAGTTTTTCCTACTATTATAATTAAACATATCGGACACGAGAACCCTATCTGGTAATGTTATCATATCACGAAGCGAAATCCAAAATATAACCATGGAGGTGGAACGTAGGAAGTTCTCACAGTTAATAATTTTTGGAATAAATATATGAGGGGAAATAGATGAATTTTTGTGGCCACACATTAAATTTGAACAAGAGAACTGTGCAAGTTGATTTGGACATTTTGCGATGGAAAAAGAGTGAATGAAGGATGTTTGAGGTCACAGAAAAAATAACATAGAAAAAAATTGTATAGTATGTTTACCATACAAAATATAAAGATGGAGTGGTCCTTTTCACTTTCAATACAAACAAAATGTCACTAATAAAAATATCTGTTGGTGGGTCCGCAGAGGTGTAGACAGACTGACAAGTGTCGTGTAAATGAAAGGAAATATGTAAAGGAGGTCTCAAATTTGATTCTCACTCAGATTTACCTTTGCTCCATGCTTGTGGGCTGTGTGGATGCACCTGGAAGTTATAGTGGTAGCAAACGTGAGTGTCCGAGTACGACGACCGCCCAAATTGTTGATTCCACCAGTAAAAAATATATATATGTTGGTGGGCCTATGAACTTTCGATACAAACTGCCTCTACAATTTCAATACAAACCACACACCACCAATAAAAAAATATGTCGGTGGACCTGTGCACTTTCAATACAAACCACATGGTAACCATAAAAAATTGTGTTTGCAATAGAGTTTGTGATTGTGTTTATGGTGTGGATTATTTTTTCCACGTTCTGATGCATCAAAATCTGAGATATGAATATCATACAATGTGTTGGCTCTATACTTCACATATTCGATGACTATAGATGGCATAGAGACTTTAAAGAAAAATAGAATAGATAAATATTGGAAGCATTATCAAGCTTGAGTTTGACAAACTCCCCTTCGTACATAACATGGTCAAGATCCCAACTTGGTAGGTATGGAAGATAACTATCCCACCAACTAGCACGAGGTCTTGATGATGACCAACTAGAACAAGATTTAATAAACGATGAAAACTTGGCAAAAGATAGCAAAGGAACTAGACTCGAGAGGAGGGAAAGTTTGTGCCTTTGCATGTTGCAGAGGCTTGAAGGGTTGCCACCTTTTCCAAGTTCTGCCACCATTGCTACACCTTCCTCTAGAGGAGGGAAATGTTGCATCTTTGCATGCTACAGATGCCTGAAGGGTTGCCACCTTTTCCAAGATCTTCCACCATTGATACACCTTCCTTGGTCAGTGTCTACTTCCCTTGCCAGAGGTCTACAATATTTGAATTGATAAAAGAGCGCCTTTGCCATAGATCCCTCGGCTGCACTCCAGAATTGTCAGAAGCTTTGATTGCCTTGACTGCATAGAAGGCCTCCATTGCAGAATTGCTAGCAATGATAGGGAGATGCTTCTTACTTAATGCATTGCATATTTCATTTAATTTAAAATCATTTTTGTCAGAACTCCGTCACCGACGCGACAATAATTCTTCAATTCTTTGAGCGAATAGCATTGAAAATAAATATGATTGATTAAATGTTTAAAATATTAAATTCCAAACTACGTTGAAAATTTAGGATAAAATGGAAATGTTTTAAAGTCAAATGAAATTAATATAAGGTCAAACGATGAACTCATCACTATAGTTCCACGACATGGACTAATAAGGACTTAGTGTATTACAAATAGCATCATTATTTTGGTGCAAATAACAAATTTCATTCATCATAGGGTTATCTCTTACTACCCTAAAGGTAATGGGTAAGAATTACAAACCAATAAGATATTAGTGTTTGTACAACCAAGGTTTTTGATCGGAAAAGGCCATATTGGGATGATATTGCATGGAACATTATGGATCTACATGATTGCATGGAGGAAAGGATCATGGCACACATTGTTTAGAATGGTGTTATATGATTCCCATGGAATAAGGGGTACTTTACTTAAGGATGTCAAGAAAGTATAAATGTAAAATTAAGTTCTCAATGAAAATCAAGTACTCAACCACCTAGAGACCTCCTACGTGTAATTCAGAACTCTTAACTACTCAAGCTAGCCCACCTGTGTGTGTGTGTGTGAAAAATCGAATAGCTAGGCCTTTCAAAATTTCCAAAGTGCATAGAGCCCTATTAAGGCTGTGAAAGAGAATTCCACCTTACCTCTCCTTTCCTAACCTCCTCTGAGTTCATGCACGCCATGGTTCATAAGCTATACCGATGGAGAGTGACTTAACTAGGCCTAGGGTTTGAATGTGTGTGTGTGTGTGTTTTACATGCACGCACATGTGTGCTCGCACACTCACACACACACACACACTCTTAAACATATATGTTTATGTGTAAACAACACTCACACAGACATAGAGACTGGTCGGTAGCTTCAGTGGTTGAGAGATGTGAATACCAAGTAAGTATATATATTACAACAATCAAACATATATATAACCCAAATTACAACCTTAATATACTCAAATGAAAAAAAAAAAAATCAACTATAGTAATGACTATAACATATGCAAGAGTAATGAAGATAATTGCAATATGAAACTAGGGTGTAATGAAGATAATTGCAATATGAAACTAGGGTGAAATGCCCATCACTACTAGGGATTTTTGGTTCATTCTGTCGGCACATGGTATGCAAATATCAATGGATTTTGATGCTCAAGGGTTGTTATTGGTTTCTTCATGTTCCATTATTCTTTTCCTCCCATTGTTTCCATGGATAGAGGAGCTCAAGGTGTTTTTTTCTTTCTTGACATGGCCTTTCCCAATTTCATGGCATAATCTAGATGTAAGCCTTTTACCCAATTAGGGGAACTTTTTCCTTTTAAACTACATGTTTACACTTTTTCCCATTTTTGTCCATTTGTAATATGCATATAATAAGGGAAGGGCCATTATACAATTGATTATACCATTCATAGAATGGTTAGTATTGATCAAATCTTGTATGGTGTTTCTTGCTTCGAGGTTCTCCATTGATTTCAATGACATTTGAGTTGTGGTTGATGACTTCTCTATGGTTGTGCCTTGGCTATCTAGAATTTTCTTTTCTACGATCAAGGAAAATTAGGTTTTATCTAATTAATGGTTAAGGGACTTCATCCCACGACTTTATAATTAATTCCATGGACTATTAATGAAAGAACATTTAAAGTTGGCCTAAGTTATGGTTTCTTTTGTCAACCGTTGCATGCATTTCTTGGTTTCAATCTAGGGCATGGGACCCAACCCATGATGTATATAGGTTTTCATTGAAAGATAACTTCTTATTCTTGATTTTGGATGATGTATAAGGGTTTGGTCTTCTTCTAGTTTAAGTGTTAAGGTAACATTATTTTTATTGAGTTCAAGTTTTGAATATTTTCTTTATCAACTAAATTTTAATTACAAAATAATTTCTAGACTCCTATTTAATGTAGAAATATGACCATAACAAGCATAAATGCATTGCCATTCTATTTATATATTCCATATGTATACATATAAAAAATTAAAAAAAATAGAGGAAAGTTAATTATTTTGAACAAACAATTAATTAAATTCACAGAATTAGGAATCAAAGTAAGGATAATATCTATATATTGATATCTACACACATGCATACATACATACATACAAAAAGTGTTATCAACAACATTTATATATATACCCTATTGCTTAATAACCTTCCTTCTGGAATTACAACTTCTATGGTAATTTTGTCTTTACATGTGTAAATTTAGAAAAATGTTTACAAAATACATATTAATTTTTGGTATACAGATCAGAGAAGGAAAAACAATTTTAGATATGGAGGACTATAATGTCGTTCCATACCAGTAGTATCATTTTCATGTTGTTCTTATTCCTTACCTGTAAACTATCTTGAAGATGTTGTCTATAAAGAGATATAATCACTTTCATATTAAATTATGTGCCTGATTTTGTACCACTCCATATCAATGTCATAAATATTCTCTCCATGATTCCCTAAGATATCCATTATTTCCCCAAAATGTTCATGTTGATTCCTCTCCAAATTGTGCATAGAGGCATACAAATTGTTGATGACATCTCTGCAATTTTAGGATACATACTAAACCTATGGATAGTTCATATATAGAAAAGAGACAACAAGCCTAGAGAAGTATCCAATACCTTCTTGAAAAAAAAGGGATAGCCTATGACAAGTCTAGACAAGAGGGATAGGTTAAGGGGTAACCTCCAATGATCCTTTACTCTGAAATATTCCTTGAGAAAACATACAACACAAAATCATAGGAACCAAATAGAGATCCGATGAAGGGTCGATTCTCCAACTAATAAAAAGCACCAGAACAAAGATAATGGAAAAATTTGCCTCCAAATATCCAACACAACAAAATAAATCCTTAAGAGGAAAGTGAAATTTAATTCTATTCTCAAACTAAGTCAGGTTAACTAACGAGTTCCTAAATTGGCATAATTTCAATACCTATATAATACCCTTTTGCTTACCATTTTCCATCGATCACTTTTTTTTATATACTTTCCTTATTCAGTTTTGCCTTACTTTTCATTAAGGTATGAATATTTCCCCATATGCCATTTATAGATAATTCTTTCATATTTCTTAAAGAAACTTGCTACTTTCATGTACTAATATTTCTACACAGGAGTAATACAGTAGCTGCAACTCCTCACAGTGGCTATAATCCAACTTTATGGTTGTGATTTCGGGCACAATTCAATTGTTGTAACTCCAAGTGCACTCTTTGTTGTTGCGACTCCGGACAATGGATGCAACTCCAAGTGCACTCTCTATTGTTGCGACTATGGAAAACTATTGCAACTCCAAGTGCACTCTCTATTTCTATGACTCTGGAAAATGACTGCAACTCCAAGGAAACTCTTTGTTGTCGTGACTCTGAGTCTACCGTTGTTCTTCCAACACAACAGTAAACACTACCACCGATAGTTAGGAAATGATCCTCAAATGGAAAGCATCAGGAAGAAAGTGGACAGCCAAAATATAAATCGGTTTGCCTAAAAATTGTCACTCAATTGATCGGAGTCGACACATACCCGATTCTTACTAAAATTCATCAATTTCAATGTAAATATATGAACAGATGATTCTCATGGATTTTCATCCATCACTTTGTTCTACTTTAGACATATGTTGTACTATGTAAAAACCCTAGCTCCCTTGAGCTAAGGAGGAATAATTATTCTAGCGATAACATTTAGTTGTTATTGTAACTTTCAGATATCTACAATATAATTTATGTTCTTCTTCTCTTTGTGTGTTGATGTGTCAGTGATTGTGCGATTCTGATTTTGTAGGGGCCCCATTCTTATTCAAGTATTGTCTGTATATTAAACAATAGGATCTAGTATTTCAATTATGTTCATAGTATTTCATAGTTACTTTCCTTTCATAATTTATTGCAATTCCAAATTCATAGAATAGTTCACAATGATTCAAGTAGGAACCCTTGACGTTCATATTTCCAATCAAATAAATAGTCGAGGAGACCACGATGAAGAACATCACCCATTTATCCTTGCCATACTTTGATGGTTTATCTAAAGAAGATCTTGATACCTTCCTCTTCGATTTCAATGTACTTTGCAAAAGCTACGATTATGTGACAGATGCCCAGAACCTGAAAATTTTTCCTGCCACACTCAAGAGCATTGAACTATGATGGTTCATGGGTATTAGAAAAGATAGCATCCACTCATGGGACCAAATGATGAAAAACTTTCTAGACAAGTACCAAGGGTACCGCAAAGATAAAGAAAGAAGAGAGAAATTCTTCAAGATGATGCGGCATGAAGATGAGATCCTTGAATATTATGTTGAACAATTCACCTATAACCTAGAGAGGGAAAAGCAAGGATATTTCTCTCTTGAGACACGACATTTCTTATTTATAAAAGGAATTTGAGATGATTGTATATAACTCCTTAACCTGATGGGAATGAGAGATGTTTCTCAATTAGAATACGACATGATCTTGGAACTTTGTCATAAGTATTCTAGAGGCACATCAAAAGAAGGAAAAGGACCAAGAGATATACTGGAAAGAATGAGAAAAATTATTGGAAATGGAGTCACAAGAGCATAAATAGGGAACATGTTATAAGACTTCAAGACCGATATACTTAGTTCCCTGAGCTCCCAACTAGATACACTGCAGATGAAGAAGGAGGAGGAGGTGACATAACGAGCTTTGGGTATCTTTTTCCTTAATTGTAAAACAAAGAACCCATGGAAAGAATGTCCATTGGATTAGATCAAGTTTTTTTGAATATGCAGCAAGGACCATGCTACTCATAATTTTCCATCCTTACCAAGACTAAAAGTTATCTACCAGAAATCTGAAGCACCAGAACAATTATGCCATGTCTCTTAGAAGTGACCCTGGAAACCCACACCACAAGGTATGATCCAATATCAATTTCAATATTTCAATTCATATTGGACTAAACCTTCCATTCAATATGCTTCTCAATCATGGGGTATGCCAACACAACAATAGGTAGCTCCTCCTCCTCCAAACCAGTTATGGCAACAAGGATGGAGAAACCCTACTATATGAGGACCTCAACAAACTATGACACAACCACCCATGCAATGCCTTCCTCCTCCCCAGATGCATGCATCCACATCCACTCCTCCTCAACCAAAAATACCTTCACAACCAATCCCTAACCCGAATAACGAAAGGCCAAGCCAACCAACACAAATTGTTGGACTTGTTACCTACCCGACTTATTCCATCTCTTCACTGGAATGAAATGATATTCACCTTTGATCAGGTAAAAAAATAACCAAGGACCAAACTCATATTAGCATTGAATATTTGAATGAGGATGTCCAAAATGAATAATTGGAACCGAAATAATCTCTAGAAACTTCAAAAGATGGGAATGGCCATCCCAAATGTTAAAACCGACCCTATCCAGAAAGGATAAACCTAGACAATCAAGGATGTTCCCATATATTCAAAATAAGTATGGGAACTTTGTTTGAGGAAACCCGGTAGGAAACCAAAGGATCTCCCAACCATTCATGTCATGGAAAAACTATCATATTTAATGAAAGGGGGACTTCTCGCAACTAAATACTCTGACCCTGGTAGTCCAATCGTTAATGTGCAGATCAATAATACACTTATTAGTAACCCATTAATTTACCTAGGGGTTTCCATCAATGTTATGATGTGTGATACTATGCAAGCCTTATGTATTACAGGCCTTAGGGAAACCCCAACCATACTTCAATTCACTAATAAATCAACCATTAAACCAGAGGGAATATTAGAAGATGTAGTGATCTCTGTGGATTCGTGGGAATATCCCACTAAATTCATGGTCCTACAACCAAAAACTTATATGGGTGGGTATCCTCTAATCCTGAGACGACATTTGTTGGCCACTGCCATTTCCTACATCGATTGTATGTCAAGTAACATAACCATCTCTCATAGTACATCCATAAACAATTAACCCTCTATCCTCCTACTAAACCCAATATAGATATAGAAACACCACTTTGGGTTGACAGAGGAGATATTTAGGAAGAAGGGAAAGACCATCAAGTCCTCTCCATAGATCAATACTTATCCATAAGAGAAAAAACAAAGGATTATGAAATCGAGGATTTTATAGCCTCTTCCTCTTCCTCAAGAAACACACATATTCTTAAGTAGGTTATGCAACCAGAAACAAATGCTTCTCTAGCTTCAATAAGCATATCACCCATTGAACATGAATCCCCACCAGAGAAAGATCAAGGGTCCTTTATATAAACCATAGAAATCATCCCAGGGAAAACCTCGAAAATCAACCAAGGACCGACCGAACAATAAAAAGAGATATTGGTTAAAGTGTTGCAAAAGAAAAATGATTCCTTCACCTGGGATTAATATTCCATGAATGGGATCCATCCTAACTTATTCACACATCACATGTATATTAAGAAAGTATCTAGGCCCATTCTCCAACCCCATCATCGGATGAACCTCGCATTGAAAGACATAGTCAAAGAAGAGAAACAAAAATTGCTTATAGCTCAGTTCATCTATCCGATTTATGATAGCGAGTGGGTCTCCCCTCTTGTCATGGTACCAAATAAAAACAATAAATGGAAAAATTTTGTCGACTATAGAGAACTCAATAAAGCAACACATAAACACCACTTCCCATTTCCTTTTATTGACTAGGTCCTAGACACGTTAGCAGAGAAGAAATAATTTTCTTTCCTTGATGGATCCAATGGATATAACCATATCCAAATCACACCTGAAGATCAAGAGAAGACAACTTCACTTATCCTTGGGGAACATTTTCCTATCGTTTCTACCATTTGGATTATGCAATTACCCCACCACCTTTCAACGAGTTTTTATTGGTATATTTTCTGATCTAATTCACGACTGCGTGGAAATATATATGGATGTTTTCACAACATATGGGGATGAATTTGACGAGGTATTAGAAAATCTAGAGAAAATACTGATAATGTGCAAAGAGTCAAATGTCTCCCTCATTAATGAAAAATGTGTGATGATGTTAAGTGATGGCATCATAATAGGATATCACATCTCAGCCAAAGGTGTTCAAGATGATCTAGAAAAAGTAAAAGTAATATTAAATTTTCCAACTCCAACTTCACAAAAGAAGGTATGAATTTTATTGGGATACACTGGTTATTACCGTAGATTCATTGAAACATTTTCACATATTACTTGTCCATTATTTTATTTATTTAAAAAATATACTAAGTTTGTATGGATAGAGACATGTTAGCATGTGCTTGATGAATTGAAAATCAAAATGTGTGAGGCTTTTGTTTTACGAGGACCTGATTGGTCCCTCCCAATCTACATCTCGACAAACGCATTAGACATCTTTGTTGGAGCCATTCTAGGAAAATTGGAAGGAAAGGATCCCTATGCAATTTTACTACATCAATAATAATCTCTCGCCTACATAATTGAACTATATGATAAGTGAGAAAGAGTCTCTTGTTGTTATTCATGCAATAAACAAGCTTAGGCACTACATTACCTGTTATTACATAGTTTTTCATACCGATCACGCTTCTATTAAATATTTAATGAACAAACCAATCACCAATGGCAGAGTCACTAGATAGTTTCTTTTATTACAAGAATTTGATATTACCATCCTAGATAAACCAAGAAAAATAATGTAGTTGTTGACATTATTTCTAGAATAATATCCAATGAGAAAGAACCTCTAGTAGAAGATTGCTTTACAGATGAGCATCTCTTTGTAGTATCTACTATCTCACCTTGGTTTGAAAATACTTATAAATTTTTTGCTACAGGAAAGCTTCTGCATCATTTGACTTGCAAAGAACGACAAAGTATAGTCAAGAAAAGTGAAATATTTTCATGGATTCACTACAAGGAAAAGACCCTCTAGAGGAACATTTTAGTGTTAAAAAATTGACAAAAATTGTCAAAAGAACCTCCGCGAAAACATCTATTTTTGGTAGCGGATGATTTTGTAGAGATTATGATGGAACTTCATTATAACTAAAAAAATTTGGGCGAGAAGAGGTTGTAGAATATGTTTTTCCATGTGGTGTGCTTCATAGACCATATGCACTAGTGCGCTTAAAACATTAACGCACCGGTGCCTACATTTCTTAATAGGCATTAGTCGATTCCTAAAATATTGGAGCCCTGGTGCATTTTTAAAAACTACAGCCAAACTCTTTAATAATAACAATCCATCGGTCGAATATGTTATCACTTCGTAAATCTACTTCGCAGATAAACAGAAGACGAAGGTAACTTTTTCCACCAACTTTGAGACCCAAAACTAGCCTTTCGGATCTGGAGAGGGCTATCTTGGGAGGCATGATCTCCACGTGGGATTTGGATTTGAAAAGTGGTGGCTAGATTTGGCACCTTGATGTGATGGGTTCTAGTTATATTGGTGCAAGAAAATAATACTTGGGCTATGGAGTCGATTTGAGGAAATGACAAAGACAAATGAATTAGTGAATGAACTTGGGAGGATAAGGCTAGGCGAGTAACAATCTTCAGTGTAAAATCGTAATGTGTGGTAGAGAGAAAACACATGAAGTAACTCGGAGCACCGTTGCAGGTGAATTTAGAGTTATATTTAGAAGAATTTTTTTTGTCTAAGTGGCATGAACAAGGGGTGTTGTGCAGCGAATCCACACGTTCAAAAATTCGTTCTGAAATAGACAAAAAATTATATGAATAAAGATAACAGGAAGTACATACGCAAAGAAAGAGGAACAATATATCTGATTTCTACAACTAGAATCCTTTCATCAACTTACATGACCGTTGCATTAAGTTTTGGTCAAAAAACGTAAATTACATACAATAGTTGTTGTCTACCAATTTTTCCAACCAACTCTACATACATCGAAATGATGAAATATATAAATGAGGGTGCCTCTTGAGATACCCTTTTCCTAACTGTTAGCTCTGAAAAACTAATAAATTGATTTGCATGCATCAGAGACTCTTCACATGGAATTTTCCAAAAATAGACAATAATCACGTTGGTTTACATATGACTGTTCGCGAATTCACCACGGGAATCTGGTCGTTGGGTAGGTTTTGATATAGAAAAATATGTGTCAGTGTTTCCCTTCGATCATATGTCTAAGCAGGTAGGTGTTAGTCAAGAACTCGCTATCTGTTGTAACGGCTTTGATTTCTGTTGTGCGCTCATTTGCTGGGAAAAATAGGCACGGCAGGTGGTTGTTTGATTATCATGGTCGTTACCAAAATGGTAGGGTGTTTTTTAGGGAAACATGTCCTTCAAAATTTTCCAAGATTTATCTTACGTTTTCAGGCACAAAGACGAACACCTGCTAAACTTTTTTTTATGCATGCTGGCGAGAGCCCCGCAGGCTTGCTTCTCGACTGCTTTGCATTCCCTGGACTGATTCACGTGCCTTTCCTCTGACCGCCTTTGTGCTTCTCGTAGTTGTACAATGGTGTATTGTGCCTCTTTGAGTTGTATTTTTATCCATGCCACATTCCCTTCGCGACCTTGTGTTGTTGACACTTCCAAAGTCTTTGATGCTAGTTGTCACCTCAACTCCATGTTTTCCTGATAGAGTTCAACGATAGCTAGATTTTCCTTCTTTAACTGCTGAGATGGATCCTGATCATTTGCTCTTGTGATATCCATTTTTCTTGTTCTTCTCCTTCTTTCATGGCTCGATCCTCCAACACGCTCTAGCCGGATGGTGCACATGAGTGGTTCTTCAACCATCGATCTGGCACGCGGCTCTTCTGAAACTCGAGCTTCCTCAGCTTACTTATTCTTCCTTGGCCCGCCTCTCCTCCAAGGTATTTGTTGTTGGGGAGATGAGACTTATATTGTCCTTCCTCCCTGCGCAAGTCTTTTTGTCTCGGGCTTCATGTGGTTTGATATGATAGCCTCTGTGGGTAAAGGAATAACTTGTTTCATGCCCTTGGGAATGTCAGCTGCGGGTAAGAAAAACTCCCAGTCATTTTGGGGCCTAGACCTAGAAATTTTGCGGCTCTGCATGCCTCTCCTTATACTCTGGGAAGTCGACATATTGCGACCAGTAGATACTTCGCACACAATCTATATGATAATTAAAAGGGAGAGAAATTTGATCGACCTGAAAAGGAAAGGGAAATCGCAAATAGAGTAAAAACTTGGTTTTGCGACTGGAATGGGCACTGAGCATCTGCAATTTATAACAAGTCGGGAAGAAAGGGAGATCGTGCTAGAGGACAGTAAATTCATGGCAACGGGATGTTTTGGATCGAACTTCAGGCTTTCCATGGCACATCCCCACATGTAAAACACAAACGATAAGGTTCGCAGGGTGTGCATGATACGGATGCCGTGATTTTTCCTTCCCTCAACCTTCATGATGAAATCATAATAACTATTGCACTTGCCGATGAGACTTTCATTAAATACCTGACTCGACCTGGGGCATGTAGGGACTAATTCCTAAGCCAAACTCGACTCTTTGGAAAAGACATACTTGTATTGCTTACACATTTTCGACTCTAACATCCCTTCCCGTTTCCAAGGGCCAAATGACCACTTGTTGACTTCAACCCCATGGTGTTATGTACCCGACTTCACATGTTTGGGTGCATGGGTCGTACTCATACTAAGACTGACTCTTAATGGAAAGAAAAATGGAGGTGCTAACAGAATCTATGATACCGAGCGTCGATGTGTTCTTGAACTTAAACCCTCGATGCTCACATGTCAACCAAAGCACTGGGGCATTCCAAGAAATATGGGGCACTGGTGCTCTTATAAACATAAATTCACAGGTGCCTTAATAGGAATAAAGCACCAGAAAAATCAATGATAACATGCACTGGTGCATTAAAAAACAAACAGGATCGGTGCATGATGTCGAGAAGGCCTCAATGTGGGACTGGTGAAAGAGAAGAACCGATGCGCTTATAAATGGAATGCACCAATAAGTCATATTATTATTATAATTTTTGGTTAAAATATTATTAATATCGGTGCTTTTTCAATTTATGTCAGCACTGATGCATATTATGTTACAACTCCAGTGCATGTTATAATTAAAGACACCGATTCTTTTTATCATTAAACATATTGATTATCATTTTCTCTTTTCAGAAGCATCGACTTGTGACAGTGCATAATTATTGTTATTTTTTAATTCCATTGTTTATCAAAAAATTGACATATATCTTACAATAGTATTCATATAAATTTATTTTTGATTAGTGTATTTGGATATGATGTTTGGATTATCTTGTTATATCATTCATGTTTGCATATCTTCGTTATAATATTTAATTATTCATATCTTTATTCATTGATGTAACATTTCATGGGAACATTGGACAACACAAAAGAATAAAACAAAACATATTTTCTTATATATGAATAAGAGGCTATTTTTCATACAAAATGGGACCCTTATTGATAACCCCTTGTCTTTCAATTGGGACAGTACTATGTCCATTAGATTAAACAAAATGTCTGATTTTCAAATACAATTATTTCAAAAAATACAACAACTTGCATTGATATCCAAATATATTGATCATCATTCTTTGCTCGAACTATTTTCAAACATGCTCGAGCTACTTCCATGAATTGGGTTATTTGGTCGAATGCTTTGTTGATTGGCTTGATTTTTTTCTCTTCTTCAAATTATTCCATTGACAAAAATAAAAAGAAAGTGTAATGAGTGTATCTGCATTGGTGAGAATAATGAAAATTGAAATAAATAATTTACATGAATGTAAATTGAAAAGAGACATACCATAGGAAGAATCGAGTCTTGAATGATACACATTTTTTCAAAACCAAATTTCATGCCTTTTGACAACAACTCTTCTGTTGGCACATTTCCATACTTCGTTTCCTGTAGTTTTAATATACCCCATAGTAAATTATAGATTTAATATAAAATATTTTTTTGTTCCATTAATTATAAAATGATAAAACTAAAACATAGATACTTACAAATTCCACAATTAATGTTTGATATGTCAACTTATACTCACAACCCTAACTTAGCCCAATGTCAATCAATTCTTGAGATGGCTTTTCTTTCTATGTCAACACCTATTTGAAGACATTCAAGGATAGTTGTTGTAAAACAACTTAAAATATACAAAAATGAAATCTTAAGTTACTGTTATAAGGAAATAACAATTACTCGCAAACTTTTCTATCAACCCTTTTATTCCTTTTCATCATGTGTTATGTGCTGAATGAGTTCCATTTTGTTTTCTTTTCTGGAAGAAAATACTTGAAAATTAATAATTAATGATAAATTATTTATTTATATGTACCTAATAGAAAACTTCATTGATTTCATACATTTGAACCACATTGTTGTTGATATGGCTCCTCCTGCGATGCAATTATGCCCATTTCGTTTACCATCTCCTTGTACACTTTTTTCGACATTCCTACTGGCATATTTCAGATATCAGTTCGTTGATCCTTTGGTATTTTCATAATATTCTTGAAAAAAGTAACATGACGATTAAATATTTTTATATTGATATATGAAAACTAAATATAATAAAATTGATATTAATAAATTAGGAATGATCTTGTAACGACCCCCATCGTTACGACTACAGGCGATGCAAAGCACGTGCAAATTTTTTTGTTTACCGTAGGGAGGTGACAACGACAAAAATTAATCAACACAACCTAATGACGAACACAATGTACGCAATTCAGGAAACAAACAACGATGACCCAACATACTAGCACATCATGCAACTAGATGAAACATGCGATAATCAACAAACAATAAAATATAAAAACAGCTACAATCCCCTTGGGAGGCGCCTAACCCTAAGCCATATTTCATGTGGGCTTATCAATTAACGCACACAATGATCCAAACATACGGTGTCATGTCACCACCTTGTGACAATTATGCCAGGAACCCAAGCACAAACAAAATAAGTCTAACCTTCCACCCAACATAAAATCCCACGTGCCTGAAATCCAACTTGCACACTCATACATTATACAATGTCATTAGAAGAAGGCGCTCTAACATTCAGGAATCACAAGATGTCGGGTGACTACACAATACTTTCAATTTTGCAACATCTAGATGTAATTCAATAATAAATTTATCATTAAGGACTCAATTATCACATAAGTAACTAGTCTCTAACTACAATAAAACATATAACAATCTCCCGGTATCATCATATCTTCCATTCAAGGTTTTAATAATCCAATAAATTATTTATAAGTTCTTAAATTTTTCCAATTCAATCAAGCAAGGAACCATACCATAGAAGGGGGACTTCT
>JZKD02S2311238.1:72124-93484 GCA_000966675.3 Picea glauca
TTATGCTTAATCATTGAAACCCTAGGGAGCCAACACACAAGTAGGTCGTGGCTTCATGTCCCCATGATAAAAACTTGTTTAGCCATTGATTAAAGAAGGTTCAGCCTAGCCATAGATACACTGGCCATTCTTTTTTCTGAGTTAGTTTGGGATATAAGTTGAAAAAAGAGGACGTCCTAGGCCTAATTGAGTTTACACCTAGGGTTTGGACTCTTATGGTTTGAGAAGCCTTGTCCCCAAGAAACACTTTTCAGCCCTAGACTTGTATTTTAAAGCTATTCATTTTGCTAAAGAGTTCTAAGGAAAGAGGGAGGAGCATGAGGCCTAGCTTTAGCTACACCAGAATGAGCCTCCTCCCCTTAGGGTTTTGAATTGGTGGCCCTGGCATTGTAGAACCATCAAGCCTAACTCTCCCGTCCTTAGATTTAGATTCTCCCAAGCCATTAGCCTTACTCCTTGACTCCATTTACCCTAAGGCACTATTCTAAGAACAAACGTTGAGTCTTTATGCTCAAAAACATCTTCCAAAACTTTCTTGATTTGAAACTATTACTAACCCTAGCATTTTTCTAACCCTAACCTTGATGACAACTTTCCTTATTTCAACTTTGGATGATTTAAAATTTACGACTGAGTCATCCATTGATTGACATTGATGTGTGGATCCCTTTTATTGGTTGAATTTGCAAAACGTTTACCTCTTTGCCTCTCAAACTAATCTAGGATTAGGGATGACTTCACCTGCATATCAGCAACAATATTGATGGCGTCCAACCTCTTTCTAACCCTTGTTTAAGTGTAAAAAACTGTGATTTGGTTGGCTTTGAAGTGTAGATTACTTTCTTTGCCCTTTTGGTGTAAAACGTTCACTTCTTTCCCTCCAAAAACAACATAAACTAGGGATGATGTCACCCTAATTCTGCAATTGTGACGCAGCAACAATATTTATGAGCAGATTTATGATATTTATGGCATTGTGATATAATAAGGATTTGAATTTATACATTAAATGCTGATATATTTTGTGTCTTTATTGAAGAAGTGATATAAAATATAAAGTGTTAGATAGTCATTGATATTATGAAGTACTAACCACTGCAGCACATTCTTTTAGTTTTATTTGCCTTGTCTCGCAAACAGGTGCCATTCAGTGGAAGATCTTCTCCTTGACTGTCTCTTCTGGCAGTAGTCTATGAAGGGAAAGATTATCCTAGCCTTTGAGTCTTTAACCTTTGTCCCTTTTCCTTCAAAGGCCCCAGATTACTAGGGACGTCTCCCTTGGGATTAGCCACCCTAAACAGAAAGAGCTCCCCATCAAGGTGACAGTGGGTGGGGAAGTTCCTGTTACGCCAGTTTGAGCCTTGACTCCAAGCTATCTAAACCTTTCCTACAAACTGTGCGATAACAGGTGGTACGTAAATTCAACTTATAAATCTCAATAACCTATCGTTGTCCATAATAAATCCCTCAAATTTTGATACCATCATTGTGTTTTGTCTGATAAAATCCTTGACCTCTTTGTACCAGTCATCTCCACGTTGTAAAGTTAGGGTATTTTTATGTAGATTTGTCTAAAGAGGCATCACCGAAAAGATGTGTGGTCTCTGACTCAACGCATACACCACTCTGTTCATTGTTCCTTTTATGTAAGTAATCTTGATAATAAATTCTGACCAACGTCATTGTCGCACATTCAAGTCGCTTTGCGTAAAGATGTGTTGTAGTCCTCAGTGGTCCGTTTTTGGTTCAATTTTTCATCCAATAAGGTAGTGTCTCCAAAATATCAAGGCATAAACAATGGCTAACAACTCGAAATCATGCGTTTCATATTTCTCCTCATGCCTTTTCAACTTTCTCGAGATGCAAGCGATCACGCAACCGTCTTGCATCAAGACTCCATCTAAGCCTTCTTTGGATGCATCAGTGCATACCAAGAAGTCTGCGTCTATGTCAGGGACCTTTAGTATCAATATTGTTGTCAACAGCTCCTTGAGACTCCGAAATGCTTCCGCACATTTCTCCTTCCAAACAAACTTCTTGTTCTTCTTCTGCAATTCCATGATCAGATTTGCTATCTTCAAAAAACCCTCGACGAACCATCGATACTATCCCGCTAAACCCATGAAGCTACACACTTCGGGGACATTTGTCGGCACATGCCATTCCATAATAGCCTCGAATTTAGCTGGATCTACAATGATACCTTCATCCGAGATGACATGCCCTAAGTAATGAATCTTTGATTGATAAATCGAGCATTTAGATAGTTTCCCTAACAATTTGTTCTCTTGAAGACATTTGAGAACTAAGCACAAGTGCTCGTCATGCTCCTCCATCATCCGAGAATATATCAAAATATTGTCAATGAATACTTGGATGAACTTGTCCTAGTATTCGCGGAACACCCCCTTCATCAAACTCATAAATACCCCTAGGGAGTTCGTCAGTCCAAACGATAAAACAGTAAAATCATAATGTGTGAACCTCGTCTTAAAAGTCATCTTAGGGATGTCATCCTCCTTGATATGAAACTGGTGATACCCTGATCTCCAGTCAATTTTTGAAAACAATGTCCTGCCTTTCATCTGATCAAACAGATCATCAATCCTTGGCAAGGGATATTGATTCTTGATCGTTTCCTTGTTCAATTGATGATAGTCAATGCAGAGTCTCCATGACCCATATTTATTATGTATGAATATAACAGGCGCACCCCACAGTGACACACTTGGACGTATAAGTCCTAGGTCCAAAAACTCCTTTAGTTGCATTTTCAACTCCTGCAACTCCAGGGTCAACATATGATAACGCATTCTTGCTATCGGTTCAGTCCCCGGTTTTAGGTCTATGGTAAATTCCAACTCCCTCTCTGGCGGTATCCCAGGTAACTCCTCAGGGAAGACATCTGCAAATGCTCTCACCACTGGAAGGTGTTCTATAACTTATGCTACTCCCTTCTCATTTAACACAAGGATCGCATAAAGCTTACATCCCTTGTGCATTCTCTTTTGTAGTTGCAAGGAAGAGATGAACCTCAGGGAAACTCCCTAGTTCCAACCTACAATCATGTGTCTCTATCCCTCATCATTGACCAAGCTCAATTGTTTCATCTTATAGTTGAGTATCACCTCATGTGATTCCATCCAATCTATACCGATCACGACATTGTAAGATCCTAATATCATGACGTATAGGTTGGACCTAGTGAAAAACTCTCCCAATTTAAGGCTGCAGCCCGTAACCTTCCAACCAAACTTTGTTTTGGTTCCTGAAGCCATTTTTACAAAGATAAACTCATCCTGTTCGACTGCCTTTACCTTAATTATTTTTAGCGTTTCCCTAGAAATGAAACTCTCTGTAGCACCTAGATCTATCAAAATACTAAGGGTTTGGTTAGGGATGGTACCTGACGTCTCAAGCATAGTCGACTGGTGCTCTTCCTGGCAGTTATTTACCACTGCATGAATCCAATGGGCCTTGCCCAAATCTCCCACGGTAGTGGGTTTGACTGATCCAGATGCTCTGTCCCTCTCCACTAGGAAGTCATGCTGGTAATGTGGTTCCCCACATGTCCAACACCCTTTATTTGGTTCAGTACTCTTGCTACCCAAAGTAGAAGTTGATGGCCCATCGGCTTAGAACCTTGGTATAGTCTGCTGAACATGCCTAAATTGTTGTTGTTGTGGTCGACGTTGTTGTTGGTGTTGTGGTCCTTGGTAAGGAGTCCATTGATGAGGTGTTGGTCACCGAGGTGTAGTGAAAGTGGATCTTCTCTAGAAGCCACGATATTCTGGTGAATTTCTATCTGGTGTCTGATGTTGCTACACACCAGATGACACCTGCCCCACTGATCTCACTGGAGTCCTGCTCTGAACCCTGCTGATAAGACCCTCCTTTTCTATGAGGTCCTTCTGGATGACATCATGCAAGGTTTGAGGCATCAGAATCCTAACCCTCAGCACGAATGCTGCCATTAAGGCCAAACACGAACCTGTTGACCTTAAGTTTCTCGGTATTCAGCTGCAGATCATACTGAAGCATATCCATGTAACGAGCCTCGTACTTGAGCACTGTAAGATAGTCCTGTCTCAAGGAATTGAACTCGTTGAGCTAGTGCTCAATGAATTCCTCTAACAGATACCTCTCCCAGAACCATTTCTCGAACAGTTCCCATGACACGTCTTCGACGGCCATGTTCAATTGCGGCAGGAGCATCTTCCACCATAAAAGAGTGCTCCCCTTCAGTTGAAATACTGCCACGTGGACCTTCATGTTGGAGGTATAGTCGCGAAGTGAAAATTACATTGTCATATTCTCCAACCATGCCTCGATGGCTATGCCATCTGGGGAACCAAAGAACTCGAGAAATTTGACCTTCTTGAGTTCACGGTGAATGCTACCAGTACCAACCGAAGTGCGCAGTGGACCCTCAGGGGGTGTTGGGTCCCTGGCCTTATCTCTATCCAAATGGTTGATCAGTTCCTCATACATCCGCTGAAAGGACCTCATCAGCCCAACCACATCACCCACAACTATATGTTCCTTCTCGAAAACATGTTCGTCTCCCTGGGGGTTAGACCCCTCAGGCCCGGATGATACTAGGGGCAACGCACCTCCTCCCCTAGCACCCCGTCTTCTGCCTTCGCGATGTCCTCTAACCATAATTACCTACACGAATACAAGTCAACTTAATTAGCAACATTATAATCAATTATCAAATCAATGGAAGCCGCAGTGATCCCAAGTCCCAGGTCGAACCTGCTCTGATACCATATGTAACGAACCTCATTGTTATGACTACACATGATGCAAAGCAAGTGAATTTTTTTTTTTGACCGCAGGGAGGTGACAACGACAACAATTAATCAACACAGTCTGACAATGAACACAACTTACGCAATTCAAGAAACAGACAACAATGACCCAGCTTACTCGCACATCATGCAGCTGGATGAAACATGTGATAATTAACAGATGATAAAATATAAAAATGACTACAATCCCCTCGAGACGCACATAACCCTAAGCCAGGTTTCATGTGCTCTTATCAATTAATGCGCGCAATGATCCAAACATACAGTGTCACGTCACCACCTTGCGAAAATTACGCTAGGAACCCAAGTGCAAACAAAATAAGTCTAAACCTTCCACCCAACATAAAATCCCACGTGCCTTAAATCCAATTTGCACACTCATACATTATACGACATTGTTAAATGAAGGCGCTCTAACATTTAGGAATCACAAGACTTCGAGCGACTACACAATACCTTCAATTGCGCGACATCTATATGTAATTCAATAATAAATTTATCATCAAGGACTCAATCATCACATAAGTAACCAGCCTCTAACTACAATAAAACATATAACAATCTTCCAGTATCATCATATCTTCCATTCAAGGTTTTAATAATCCAATAACTTATTTATATGTTATTAAATTTTTCCAATTCAATCAAGCAAGGAATCATACGATAGAAGGGGGACTTCTATCTAATTTATCCTTCATTAACAACAAGACTAGATGAGTCGATTAGAAGATTCCATTTCTTAATTAAGAATGATCCCTTCATAATCTCTATTATAGTTTCAATGAAACAATTCTACTATACTCTAGATTGAAATAAAATTCCATCAACTCTACTATAACCTAGAATTTAAAATAAATTCTATCAACTCTACTATAATTAGAAATTAAAATGAAATTCCATCAACGCTACTATAATCCAGAAATTAAAATAACCCATCAGACTCTACTATAATTTTGAAATTAAAATGAATTCCATCAACACTATTATGATGTCATTCCAACAATCCTACTTAATCTAGAATTGAAATAAATTCCATGTAAGGATTCTATGGAAGAGTTTTCCTAGAAACAATTGGTAGGCAATAAAGAGTAATAACTTGTATAAACCTTTTTTCATAAATATTAAAAAGACATAAAAAATTATTGGAAAGGTTGTTGATGCTACAATTTCATAATATATAATTGATGTGTTAACCTCCATAATAAACCCCAGCCATATTCCAACTGCCAAAATCCCAACATAGTCCAAAATTTACAGTAGTAACAAATGTCTATGGGATAAGAGAAGAATTCATTGCATTGAAGTTGCGCTACAACAAATATGGATAGTAATAAATCTATGTGTAGTTTTAATTTAAAATTTTGATAGAAATATAATCCCGGTGTATTAATAATTAAAAATAATGGCAATAAAGTCTCTGTGTAGTAATAACTGCAATGAAATTAGCAATACATTTATGTGTAGTAATAATTAAATTCGATGGCAGTAAAATCTATGTAGTTATAATTGCATTTCAAATTTTATTCATTGTAATCGCTATTTCAAATGTTATTCTCTTTAATCGCTATTTCAAATGCTATTTTCTTTATTCTCTTTATTCGCTTTAATTGAATTTCAAATGCTATTCGTTGTAATCAATATTTCAATTGCTATTCTGAATGTTATTTCAAATGTTATTCACTTTATTCTGTTTATTCACTTTAATTGAATTGCAAATGTTATTCAATGTAATCACTATTTCAAATGTTATTCACTTTAATCACAGTAGTAGAAATAAAATTCCAAATCAATCGCAATAGTAATGATAAAATCACAGCAGTAATAATAAAATCGCTAATCAATGCTAATCAAATCAATTCTGATCAAATCCATAACTAAATCATTGTGTAAATCCATAACTAAATCGTTGTGTAAATAACAATAAAAATCCATAACTGAAGAACAATAAAAATCCATAACTAGATCGCGGTGTAATAACAATAAAAATCCATAACTAAAGAACAATAAAAATCTATAACTAGAACGTTGTGTAAATAAAAATAAATATCCTGTCTAACAATGATAGTGCATGCGCATTGCGCACTCCAAGTACTACCCACTCAGTCATCACGCAGTCATCCGAGATCTGGAAACACAAAGCAATGAAGTGGTAATCCAACAAGATATCTGGAACGCAATTGCGTGGAAACACATAGCAATGAAGTGGAAACGCTGTGTAAAGTGAGGGTTAAAACAAGGTGTAAACGCACGGTGAAAAATCAGGTAAAAAGAGAGGGTGTCGAGATTACAACTCAAGGGAAAATGTAGAGGAACTCGTTCCAAATAAACATTGGGCAGAGGAATGATCCTACACTTATTATCCATGCACAGGAAAGTAGGGCATTTGAATCTAAATATTTAACATTGGAGTGAAAGATAGACGATTCGGCTCATGGCTGACTACTTAGGCATAGACTAATAACTTAAAGGATTAAGGAACAAAGGATAAAAACATAAATCTGCATCCAGATCTTCTCTGTGAAGAATAAAATAATGAAATGAAAGCACAATCAAGAAATAAATAAAACACGGGCAGGAGATACAAAATCGTAGGAAAGGTTTTGAGTTCGGGGCTTATTCTAACCACGCACAAATATACATTAACTCATAAATAAAGGATACTATGGACAAGAAGGGCTCTTACTGAATGCATCAAACAACAAGGGGATTACAATTACCGTAGAAATACATGTGCAAGGAAAGCTTATAGCAATGAAATCTTCATCCCAGTACAGTAAAATAAACAAGTGTAAATTAAATTTCATTGCAAGTAAAATCTTTAACAGGCGTACCTTAGCCAAATGTTAATGCTTCGAAGTCATTGTCCCATGCATGCTCTGTCCAGCTCCCGCTTGCCAACCGATGTGACCTCACCAATACCTCCCAGCCAATGCTAGGGGTACTCTTCTTCCCCCTGAGCCCCCCGAGTCACAAAGTGGCCACGCACACAATACTAGAGAATGCTAGCACCCATCTTGCCTCGCAAGGTCGAGCTACCATTTGTTATGAGAGTTGGGTATCCCAACTCCCACAAGAGAAAGTTCAGTCAAGATAAAATTTCAACAGTGTAACGTTACGCAAGCCAAATGTGATCCATACTCCTCCTCTGCCATCCTTTTTATAGAGTTTCTTAGTCATTAGTTTCCCAAACCCTCATTAGATTCATTTTTCATTTATTTAATTAGAAAAAACTTCCCCCGTACACATGTCGCTCGATCCCCTAGTTGCACCAAGAAATCAATTTTATTAATTAATTAATTATTCCTATTTCCCTCACCCACTTAAAAACGTTCCTAAAAATGCTCTTTGGTGTCCCAATATTCCCTTACAATTTTTAAATGACTTACGCCTTACTTAATTCTTAGTTGAGTTCATAAATAGAAAGTTCCAAAGGCTAGATTCCTTACTAAGTTAGACATTCATCGTTTTCTTTAAGTTTCCCCTTTTCCTTAAGTTTCCCTTTTTCTTTTAAATTTCCCCCTTTTTTCTTTTTAACCAAATATCAATTTAGAAAGTCTAGATAAAAACAACCATTTACCATTTTAATAAATTTAATCCTCCATTATAAAAAAAATTCTTTAATAATTAAGTTTGAATTTCTTACCCCCCCTTCTTGTTACATGTTTATTTATTTTTTCTTTAGCCACACGTTCTACTTAGACCTAGGTTTTTAATTTCACTAGGTTGGGCGAAATTTGTTAAGGGAACTTTTAGTTATTAACTTTACTCATACCATCATCTATTTTAAGGCCGACCAAGTCCTAAGGAGGCATAGTTTTCTAGGCACTAGGTTTATTAACTTATCATAGTTGAAATCGCGACGTTCCCTTCAGGATGCACTACGTGATCCAAGGGTGTCACTCACCTCTTTTTGTTTTCTTTGAATGACGTGCCCTTCAATATGTGCTCTAAGGGTACCACTCACCTCTTTCTATTTTCTTTGTGTGACATGCCCTTCAAGACGCACTACGTTCTCCAAGGGTGTCACTCGCCTCTTGACTGAATTTGGCAGACGTCAAATCCCTGGAGTCAATACTCCATTAGGTGATCTTGTGGGAGACTAAGGGCCTCTAAGGAATAAGGAACATGCCTTATTACACATCCCGTAGAATCATCGTGAGCAACTATCACAGTCTTCCCTCACAGCATCGTGGGTCTTCTCGAACTAGGTAATCGTTAACCTATAGTTAGAGTCATGGAGGGAGTGCTAGTAGTTTGTGGAAGGGATGTTGCCACACCTCTCCCTCAATGTCTCTGGTCGTCGTGTGTGACCCCTCTACTCCAAATGTGAGTCTGGTCGGCAAGCTACCGTCATCCTGCATCCATCAACGAATCATGTCAACAATAATAATCAATCATCATAACATCTAATCATTTGTACATATGTCATATCAACCACATTCCAACCCTAGCAGTCCACTCCTTGACTCGATCCGAAGTCCAACGGGTTTCATCGATGCCTCTGCATCCTCAATTTCCAGAGCCTTGCACACTCAGGAGAACCCAGTCAATAACACATGTCTATGTAAATACAAAAAAATAACATATCATCAAATCCACACTATCTCATAATTGTAATCAAAACAACCAATAGTATAATAATCCGGATCACTTGCACGCAAGTGTACTCAAAGAATAAGTTCGCTCAGTGCGCGCAAGAGTGGGATGTTACAAATTTGTAGTAATATATACATATTCTAGAAAAACATTTTTAGGAATATTACTTTTTGAGTAATTCTTTTTTGTTGTTGTATGTTTTTGTTATTGCAAGTCTTACAAGTCTCATTGACCATTTCTCTGGAAATGCTTCTTGTAGTTTAGATATAACCCATTTCTTTGAATCATTGGATTGATTTTTGTATTGTAAGTGGAAAGTATGTCTATACGTTCATTCCACTATATCCCTCATAGTTTTGTGAAATTTCCCCCCCTTTCATTAACTTCCAACACCACTCCAGATGAGCTAAGGACCAATTCATCATCATTTACATCTTCTATAATTTTTATTTTCTTAGGACGACATTACATTCCTTCATTGTTGGTCCCAACTGTAGAAAATTAAACATATGTGAATTAATAGATTGTTTTGAACATGTTATCTAATATTTTTAAGTAAAAAATTAATGAAAATTAAAAAAAAAAACACTCATTTTGAATAGAAGTTTTGCATTCACCTAGTTCATCCTTTTGCAATTTTCCCATCAAGATTTTACGCTCTTCTACACTTAGATCACAAAGAATCTTATCGATATTCCTCATTTTATGGCTCTACAGGACACACATTAACCAATACATATTAGTTAAACTTATGTATAGTTCAAACATATTAATTTTTTATAGAATTTACAAAGAACTTGACTTTTTAACATATTAATTTTGTATAGAATTTAAAACGAACTTGTCTTTTTTTTCCTTTCTGGATGTGCTATATTTGTATCCATCATAATTTTTGTTACTTGAACTATTCTCATAGATTTTTTTTATCAATTTACAACCTATACCATTCAATACAAAAGATAGTAAATATATTTTATAAATAAATCACATAATTTTCACGAAAAAAAGTATCATGGTGCATTGTATTAATATTAAAGCACTAGTGCGTTACATGTTATCAAACACACCGCTATAAAAATGATTTAAAAGAACAAAAATTAGAGCGGTGCACAATATATCGTTAACACAACCGATGAGTTTAATGTTAAAATTGCACCAATATAAAATATTTCAAAAAACATTAAATTACCACGGTGTGATAAGTATTGTTAACAACATCACTCCACTTGAAAAAAACGTAAATAAAAGAATACCATAAACAAATAAATTTACACATGCATGAACAAATTTTTTAAATTATTTGTGGCATAGTCAGTGAGTTTGTATCTGTAAGCGCATCGATGCATTATATTACACAAGACACACCAAATACTTGAAATGTTTTGTTTTTTTAATGTGATAGAGCTGAGAAAGTTTGGATCCGATGCATCACATGTCAAACACATTTTATATGGAAACATAAACCCATTAAATCTAAAAACCTAAAATGAAAAACTATAATTATGAAGTGATAGAGGGAGTTAAACCCTAAGTTGAAGTTTTGCAGTCACACAAACAAGAATAAGCAAGGGTTTAAGGTAAGTACAATTTTTTTTTTTTTTTCTGAATCACAAAACCCTTCAATTTTTTATTTTCTAAATAATTTTGTTGCTCCAAAAGAGTTTTGAATGAATTATCATACCCTTCCAATTCTGATCTTCTAAATAAATATGCTTTCAAAAGTATTGATTTATTGATCCACAGTGCTCTCATCCATGTCTCTCTTGCAAATTTGTACCATGTAAATGTTGGAAAAATAATAAAATATTGAATAGCTTAATACCCATGAAAGAAATTATGAAAATTGTTTTAAATGAATCACCATAGTTACCTTCAAATTCTGATCTTCTAAATAAATCTTGTTGTTCTAAAGTATTATGTTGCTCCATGGTGCTTTCCAATATGGCTCTCTTGCAAATCTTTCCATTGTAAATTTTGGTAAAATAATGAAACAGTGAATAGATATTTACTATTTAAATGACTTTATGAAATTAGATTTTAAATTCTTGCTCATTTTTCAACTGTAAAAAAACAAAGTCACGCTTTTTTTTAACATTTTCGAAACTTCGGTGTGTTTATTACTTTAACGCATCGATGTTGATATGCATATGATGCACCGGTGCGTTTTAAAGTTTTGGAGCACTGATATTGGATAATTATTATTTTTATTCTTTGAATTCATGGGACCGGTGCAATGCATAAACGCCTGGTGCTTTACAATGTTATAGATGCATCGGTGCGTGTTTGTTATAGTAACACATTGTTATATTTTCAAATTTATTTGAATTTTTATTTGCATAGAAAATAGTGTATTCATCTTAAATTATTTTTCATGAAGCATCCACATGAATTGTAGTACATCATAGTATACATTTTGTGCTTAAAGTCACCTTATTCTTAAAAATAATTTACTATTGATTTTGCTCCAATGCAAGGAGAGAATTTTACAATATCAAATGGTCAATTCTTCAAATTCCAGCTTGTTCTGTATTTCTCAAAGGTCATCGCGGAGTTCTCCATTTCCATCTCGAGTAAGTTTGGATTTTATTTATATTTCGATTATCTAATTGAATTTATGTTTGTTATCCATATCAATCTGAATGAAAATGTATCCAAATTTGCAAGATCCTGATTCATAATCAAGTTTAGATGCAGATAATATTTCATAACCAATTCACAAACATCGAAAGCTCTTATCAAGAGCAACATACCACAAGTAGTTGGTAGATGAAAATGGGCAACCACTTTACGTTACCAATAGTAGCATGCCATATTCTAGCTGCAATCCTAGGTCAGTGATGGTAATAATTGTTTTGTATAATGTGATTTAAACAAACCAATTGCATTGTGCTTACCAATATCATCGATGTACTAATATTCGATATTTTTGAAATTAGGATTCTAGTGATGATGAGCGACCTACCTATCATCTTTTTTTGCACCCCACTAAAATGTCGAATCAAGAGAAGGCTATAATAAGATCACAATGCGGAGAAGAAGCATACCAAGAATGGTTGAATCAACCACCTATTCAATTCCCACCATGTCTAGATTCACCAATTAGAAATGACTACAATAATAGTAGTTCTTCACAAGTTGGAAATGGAGTCAATGAAATAGAGTTTAGTATGGATGATTATTTATGGGATACACCTTCCATGGAGACAATGTTGTTAGGTGCATTCCAGAATGATGAGCGAGGGGATGATGCTCATATCACTGATACCTTATTCAAAAGTATGGAATTTTCTTCCACCACCCYTCTATTTGGACCTATCTAGTCAAATTCTACATAATTGGGGACAACAATGTTACTGTACAACTTGAAATCAAAGTTTGGCATGGAAAATGCATGTTTCTTGGCAATATTGAGGTAATTGATTATCATTAAGTCCCTTATAATTTGAGAAATCTTGTCACACAATCAACATTAAAAATGATCTATTTTATGAACATTAAATAACATTGTACATTTCTATTTTCCACTAATTGTAGTTTATTCAAATATAAGGTTCTTCCAAGTGATAATGTCTTGTCTGGTAGATGTGAAGAGGCAAAGAAAATTTTGAAAATATTGGGTGTTGAGTACATATCATATCATGCATGTCTGAATGATTGTATTTTATATAGAGGATAATATGCATACAAAGAGATATGTCCAAAATGTGGGCATGATAGATATCATAAATCAAATAAAAAGGGTAAATCACATGGTCCTGCTCATAAGATATTGAGGCACATGCCTATAATCCCAAGGATTCAAACGCTCTTATATTGCAAATAATTAGCTATGTTGCAGGGATGGCATGCCTCACACAGAAGTGAGTCGAGAGTTATGTGAATCTCAACAGATTCAATAGCCATGAAGCATATAGAGGATACATAGCATGGAAAATTCAAGGATGAAGTATGAATTCTCCAACTCAGCATAGCCATGGATGATGTAAACCCATATTCCCTCCAAAACACCAACTATTATGATTGTCCTGTAGTTGAATACCAAAAATGATACCTTTATTGATAGAAAACAATGTTCACTTTCTTATTCGAGGGGGAAACCTCTAACAGATAAATGTTCTATTACAATAATTCTCAAGCCAAGGATTTTTTTGTGTCACCTACTCTTATTTATACTAATTATATCTTCTAAAGAAAATTCTATAGGAAGAACTTTCTAGAAGTGAAATCTTCTATTAGGTCTACTTACATTGACTTGTTCACATTTATTAAATAGGCCTTATTAACTAATGTTGTCCTAGTGATCAATAAAAATATCCCCCCATGGTTTAGAATGAACATCTTATGTAGGCTCTTATAGTCCCTGGTAGAAGACAAGTGAAGAATATGGATGTCTACCTACAACCATTGGTAGATGAATTGAAAGAATTATGGGAATGGATACATGCATACAATGTATCAAGACCCATCGCACCATAGATGAATTTTATATTTTATGGCATATGTGCTTACACCACACATGATTATCCAGGATGAGGAGTTTTCTTTGGTAAATTAGATGTCTATTGATTTTTTTTATATATGTAACAATATTTTTTGGCATATTTAATTCATTGCGATTGTTCTAGACTTCGACGCTAACATGCTCTACTATATACATTAATAATTGCATAGGTCTTGTAACAAAATGATATCATGGATGTAAATGTTATGGACCTTCTCTCAAGGATAGGTGGTCCAACCACCTACGAAAGCCAGTGTATGACTACTCCATGGTATTCCTCCCAGAACAACATCCTTATAGAAGAGAAACATCAACTTTCAATGATAAAATAGAGAGAGGTCAAAGGCCTGCAATATTGACACCAAAAAAATGGATTGGAGAATATGAGAGAGAGAAGGAGAAGGAGATTATATAAATATTCGATTCAAATGGGGAGCCTGTGTTCGATGATATTGAATTCTTCGACAGCTATGTTGAGAAATTTCCCATTGGGATGAAAAATAAATTTGTCTTTTATGAGCTCCCATATTGGATGCAAATATTCTTTATGAAGGCACATGCCATCAAAATAATGTGACACGTTGGTTGTTAGGAGAGATCTCAATTCTTAAAAAATTAAAAAGAAACATATGTGGGATGAAGCTAAGGATTCTTATGTTTTCCCAAAACACTTCAACCAAGTGTTTTTTCCCCCGGATGTGCTGGATAGAGATTGGTGGTTCATATTAAGACACGACCCTAGATCAAAACATATTTTTGAGAACAATAATGTTATCATGCCAAGCAAGGAAGATAATGAGGCTGATGACAGGAAAGAGTGATATGTACATGTTTTATTTCATCTTTAATACTGTTGTTGTATATTTTTGTTATATTCTTTATTTCACTAATTATATTGTTTTTTATTCATCTTATGAAAGATGAAATGCTAAGTTCATTATATCAAATCTTTGAAAACTTTTAGTTGGTTAACAATTAGTTTGATCTGTAATGTGTTTGTCTTTCAAATTATTTGTGATTGCATGGAACGATATTTATTTGAACATGTTTATATATCGTTGCATATATTTAAAAATGTTTCATCTTCTTTAAGTATTTCCAATTTTGAAATACTGAAAAATGTTCAATGTTCAATTGAACTTTTAATGGGATATAAAATTCTACTTTTTATGTTGATATAATTAGGTGCAATGATATGGTTGATATGCATGTTTAATAGTACAACATTTTTGAGGATATGTTAACATGATGATTCAAAAATTGAGTTTATGTTCATTTATTTTGTAGATTTAAAAGTAAGATTAACAAAAAAATGTGGTTTATAATTAAAAAATTAAATTTATAACATGATTTTGTGATAATTTGGTTTTTAACTACAATAGTGTTTGTTACTTTACATACTTTCGCTTTTGAAAATATTTATAAAATTATGCCCTCAATGTTGAGTAAAGCCACAATTGATGAAGTAACTTGAAATTTGACAGCAATCAACTTATGAAATAATGACAAAATTAACAATAGGAAGATTTGCATCCATAAAATTTTAAATCCAATAGAATGTTTATCATTGGAGATCATAAATTTTTATAATGACAATTTTTAGTGTAGAAAATTCTTTTTAAAAAGAGTAATTAGTACAATGGAAAATAATATTTATTCATATGTAATTTGTTTTTTGAAAAAAATAATAATTAGAATGAATATGTGTAATGAACTATCTATGCAATTATAGTTTCAATTTTACAATTATAGTTTCAACCATATTGAACTTTGTAATTTATAAAAATAAACATGATGATGATAACCATCTTATAACAAACATAAACAACATCTAAAATACACATTTATATTCACTAGCTAACATCATCTAATTATATAAACCTCTAGCACATATAAACATCATTAATTAGCTAGCACACATATCTAATAATTTAACAGGGCATCATCATTGTGATCACATCTAACAAAAGAGAAGAATTTTCTAACATCATCATCACACACATCTAACAAGCATCATTTAACATACACATCTATCAATTGCATTTAACAAACATATCTAACATGACCTAACAATATACACATCTACATCAACATATAAATTAAGTAAATCATCAACATGATCAATAGAAAAACAAAACACCATGATCACAGACAAGTCAAATAATTGTTGTAACATACCAGCCGGTGGGATAATATGCATATCTACAATAGTAGTGGTGTCCTGGTCTGTAGTGGAAGATGATGGATGATGAATAGGTCATGTATTCTCATCTAGGTGAGGTGAAAGAGGAGGACTAGGAATAGGTCTGGCATGCTCATCTAGGTGAGGTGAAAGAGGAGGAGGAGGAATATGTGTTGCCTCCTGATGATCTGGGTAAGGTGAAGCAGGAGGAGGAGGAGGAATATGTGTTTACTCCTCATGATCTTGGTGAGGTGAAGGAGGAGGAGGAGGAGGATATGGAGAAGGATGATCATGAACACCCTCATCAATTGATGGGGTACTGGATGAATGGGTCGTACTAGAAGAAGAGTTGTGCCTATCATAGGGATCCATCCTCGCTGCTAGTATCCTAGAACTCTGACAATATGATGCATAAGAGGAATCATATTATGCGGCATATCCCTCCAAATATACAAGAGTGTAGGATCTTCCCTGATGTCTTGCATCAGGGTAGGGCTAACTCCCACCACAATCAAAAGTGCAGAGAGTTAGTCGGCCAACTCCAACTTGAATATGGTATCAAGCCTACAATGCATGTCATCAGGTATATGGACCTGAGGACTCTGACCCACCGTGGCCTCAAGCATCATCTCCTCATCATCATTTGTTGGGGGGGGAGGAATGTGCCCAATGAAAGTGTTAATATCTACAAAATATATAGTACAAAACAATAGTTACATAGTTAATTCATTAACAAGTTAATAAAACAAGTTAAAGAATGTGTTAGAATTAATTTTTTTCTAATTAAGTAAGACAATAAAATGAAACTAGATTAATTTAAACAAAACACAAATGTTACCTCTATATTCTAGTGGCTCATCCATTGTGAAGAGGATGTTTGAACATCCTCGGCAATCCAAACCCACGTAAGGACACATAACCATGATGAACATGTGATCTGCCTCATTGGATAGTAGCCCCAATGTGTCTATCAAAATCCTAGTCAGAAAATCAGGTTGGCCTCTCTTGGGAAACATATCCTCCCACATGTGCATCCACAACTTAGTCCTCGGCCTAGTAGGATGACGGACAAAAGTAGGCCTCATCTCCGAAAACTTCTCAAAAAATAAGAAAAACAACTTTGAGGAAAAATAGAAGTTTGACCTCCCACGTATCATATCAAGACATCTATCTAGCGCTATACAAAACTACCACAAACAAATGGTAGACCATATGATACACCATGGCCTCTATACCAACAAATCAACATAATACAAAAGATGGAAACTAATGCGTTGTTCATCACTCATAAAGTGTGTTGTGGTCATCACTAACATTGAGAGGCACCTAACCTCCTCTGCACTGAAAGAGGTGATCCGCAGTTATCCACGAGACACCTAGAAATCAGTCAATGATAGTACATCAACCCCAATATATCACTGAGAGTACATGAGATGACTCTCAACTACCACACCTAATGGGACATCTGAGAACTAGTTAAATACTCTCCTCTCCTAGATAGACCAGTGATAAAGTAAATATCCTCCTCATTTGGATGGTACCACTGATCCAGACCCATATGAAAATCCTATCGATGGACATCACATCGACGGATAAAATGCACCAACAACCCGAAGTGCCCCTTAAGGGATGTAGCCTCCTCATAGTACTTAAGGAGGCCTACACTCCTTAAGAGAACATGAGTCACTGCAGTAATAGGGTGAGGGTACAAATCCCTCTCCCTCGCCTCCCATTCTCATACAATATTACATAGGTCCACCCTCTGCTCCTACTCCTATTGCTTCTCTTTCTACTCATGTCTCTACATGATTAACATATGAAATACATCAGCCTCACTCATACATAAAACATAAAAAAAAAACAACTGAATGGTAAATTTATCTATAAATAGGGAAAAATAACTTCCTTCAAAAAATAACTTGATTGCATTACCGATGTGCCCAAAAAAAAGTCACGCACCATAGATGGTGCGTATATATTGTGATCACCATCCATGGTGCGTCAGTGTAAAGTAACGCATCGAACAAACTATGTTATACTATGTTATGCAGTGCGTTGTAAAATAGTACCACACTGGGGTGCTACACTACAACACATACGTACCAATGCGTTACATTTATCTTATGCACTGCTTAAACAAAAATAAATAAAAAATCTTAATGTACGTAAACATTTTTTTAGAATTAGAAAACAACGGTGCATATACGTTCACTACACACACCGGTGTGTGAAATGAATGTCGATGCACCTTCACATAAGCTTTTCCAAATTTTCAAGTACTGAAATTTTTACGGTGCAATCCAATTGTTAATATTGCACTGTGTATGATGCCACCAAAAACTTTAGAGGGTGCACCGCAACACAATGTTACATTTCTTAGCGGTGCATTTGGTAAACATGAATGCCTCGATGCACACATTTACCAATGAACTGCATAAAAATATATTTGATAAGGGTGGTGTACCATGTAGTTTAATGACCTGGTGTGTTATCTGTACTTTGATGCACCTCCCTACTAATTATATACTTTTCTTCGGTGTGTCATTAAACAGATGCATCGGTGCATTTATGTTTACCAATGCATCACTGAGAAAGGTAACAAAGTACACAATGTGCCCTGTAAATTTACAGGTCGCACCGTAGGCAGTGCAAGCCGAGCGTTTCGAACGCATCACACTATTTTTTTATTTTTTTTACACTTAAAATTTCATTCAATTTTAAATTTTAATATGGTGAAAACTTAAGTTATGAAGAATCAAGGACATTACCTAGACATTTTGTCATCGAGGAGGCATGGTTGTGATGTACTCAAAAAAAACAAATTTTCCCACCGTTTGGAAAAATTCAGAATTCACAGACCGAGCAACAAACGAAAGGAAGGAAAGAAAGGAAATCACAGAGGGCATGAAAATTCAGATAGGCAAAGGTTGCACTGGTGCTTTTGAGCTCTACAACATTGAAAATGGCATTTTTTACTGACAGTTTTTTTTTTTATAAAACCCTGTTCCAGTGCGCCCGATGACCAACATTACTGGGGCGTACATGTTTACTGAGTGCACCGGTTATATTTTAAAAAAAAAAACCTACCATGGTGCGTGTGTTTTCTGGCACGCGTGTGCTCTGGTGCGTTTACTACTACATAGCACACCATTGTACATTTTTTGAAAAACTACATTGGTGCAACATTTTTTGTTTAAGCATGACATAGTACGGTATAATAATGGATGCCCCAATGTGGCTGGTTTTATATAACACATCGTGTAAATTTGAAAATTAACCCTAACACTGTGCTCCATATTGGAGAATTAGTGTGCACTAGTGCACATGATACAATGGAGTGCACTGGAATAGTTTTTTGACACTATCTTACATTGGTGCGTAAATTCTTTTTATTTAACCATATAATGGTGCACTCTACTAATAGCGCGCGAGTTCTTTGAGTGTTAAGTTGCACACCAGATAATTTTTAAAGAACACTATTACGGTGTGGTTATTGATGTAACACACCAATATTTATTTCTTGGTGAATGAAAAGAAATCGGATTGCCTCTTAATGAAAAAAAAAATTCCCTCTCCCTCTCCCTCTCCCTCACCTCTCAATCCCATAAAACATTGTACCAGTCAAATCTCTATTGTTTTTGTTGTTTCTCTCTCTACTGACATCTCTGTATGATTAAGATTATGGCCGGTATTTGTTTTTATTTAACACTTGTACGGTGCGCTAAATAATTATCTTCACTAGTGCGTCTATATTTACTGAGCGCACTGATTTATATTTTTTTAGAAAACCTATCCATGGTGTGACATTATTTGGGAGAAATCGTCCTTCCCGGTGCAATTATTTAAGTAGCAAACCATCGTATATAAATTTTAAAAAATAACCTGCAATAGTGAGCAATTGTGCACTCCGATGCGTTATTGTTTCCATAGCGCACAAGATAATATTTTTTATTTGAAATAACCATGCTACGATGCGCTAGTTTTGAGAGTATCTATGTGCCTGTTGTATAAAACACATCAGTGTGTTATGTACTTATAAAAGAACCAACGTAAAAAATCCGCTAAAGCCTCCACCCACTCGCCTTTGCTAGTATCATCTGCTATAAATGGAATTTTCGGCTATTTTTATAGGGGATTTTGCAAAACCTTCACTAGAGGTTCTTTTTCTTGTAGTAATTGGTGGCTAATTCTTCTACACTAGGCCTGTTTTGATTATCATAAAATGTGTATGAGAGGAATAATTCCATGAGATACTAAAAGCTTGTCATGATGGGCCATGTGGGGGCCATTTTGTAGATAAACGTATTGGGTGCAACGCACTCCATCATGGATATTGTTGTCCCATACTTTTCAAAGACACCAAAGAGTATGTGAAGAAGTGCAACAAATGTCAACTGTAACATCCCGCTCTTGCGAGCACGTGTTATTGACTTATTCTTTGAGGAAACTTGCGTGAAAGTGATCCAGTTATAGTACATGGTTATTTGCTTCACTTATGGATTATTATGTGTTGGCAAGTTCAATTAACAGAAAGAAAATTAGTGTATACTTGTCATTGATGGCAAGTACAGTTGTGGGGGCGCAATTATCGGGAGGAGAAGAGTCAGTGACCGTAGGATCTTATTCAAATTTCCCGAAAGAATAATAGCCGTCAGATCTACAGAATTTGCAAGGGAGATAAGCCATCGGAGGTTCGGGGATCGGGATTTCATAAGGCAAAGTTCACTCTACAATGAAATCCCCGATTTCGCGATATGCGAAATCCCGACGGAATCTGAACCGTCATATCAACATCGACTCGATCCATGTCAACAGACCACGTCAGCTAAGCGACACATGGCACAACCAGGTAGTGACAAGTGTCAGACAGATTCAACACTTCAGACACATACATGTAATGAATCAGAGTGACACGTGGCAGTGTTTCATACGTGTCGAATCATGTGTGATGACAGCGCAGAGGACAGGTGGCATCGGAGTTTCAGGGATCGAGATTTGATATGTCAAGAACACAATGCATCAAGATCTCTGAAATCGCGAAATGCGATTTCGCGAAGTGATCACAGCCGTTGGATAAGAATGAATCTGATCCATAGATCACAGCCCTGTTCGGAGTTTCGGGGATCGGGTTTTGGTATTGACAAAAACTCTGAACATCAAACATCGCGAAATCGCAATACGTGATTTCCCGATAAGGCATATAGCCTGTGGGCCACCCAGGAGTCAGTGGAGGACAGGTGTAAGGAGTACAAAGGAAGTCGGGAATC
>JZKD02S2311238.1:93494-103846 GCA_000966675.3 Picea glauca
AACCAGAGAGTTGGAGCTCTCAAACAAGTTGAAGCTTGTAAAACAGAGGTAGCAGCCTCACATTGAGTTGGTGCTCAATTATAGATGATGTACAGAACTGAAAAAGATTGCCTATGATTTCGAAGAAGAAGAGGTTTTCTCCCTTTATGGGTTTCCTCGTGAAAATCTGTCTCTGTGTGTATTTTATGTGTGACTGATGATCTTTACTCTTACTATCCATATGTTGTAAGTTGCTTGATGACACATGAAGAAATATTAATAATTTTCAAGAAGGTGTAAAATTGTTTAAGCTTATAAACAACTGATTCACCCCCCTACCCCTCTCAGTTGTTTTAGTATTTCCAACATTATGATGATGTTGATGGATTATGATTTTATGTTATTTGTTATATGTCTATTGACAGATGCTATTGACAAGTTTCCCTGAGTGTGTAGGAAACTTGACGAATTGTGGATGCCTAGGGCATCAATGGACCTCCTTGGACTCCAGATTGATTCAGGGAGTGGAATTTTTTGGTTTGAGTATTTCATTTATGCATATGTGACATATGATCGATTATAGTATGATTTTATATATGGATCATTGACATTGTTTCCTTGATGGATGCAGGATGATGAATGATTGATGATATGACTCACATAAGGAGTAAAGGGGTCATGCACATAGACCTAATATTGAGGGAAAGTTGTGGCAGCGTCCCTGTCATAACCTACTAGCACTCCTATCGTGGCTCGAATTGTAGGTTAATAATTACCTAGTTCAAGAGGTCAACGATGTCGTGAGGGAAGATTGAGACAGTCGCTCACGATGATTCTAAGGGGCACACAATAAAGCATGGTCCTTATTCCTTAGAATACCTTAGTCTCTAAAAATGTCTCCTGAATGGAGTGTTGACTCCAAGGGTTGGACAACTACCAAAACCAGTCAAAGGCGAGTGGAACCCTTGGAGCACGGAGTGCGTCTTGAATGGCACGTCGTGAAACTAACACTTGAGTCAATGAATCTTGGTGGCCTAGAAAACCTTGAGTGAATAATTAAACCTTGTAAAATATTTAAACATTGTCATATTTAATTAATTAATTAAGGATTAAATTATTAATTTTACATCCCAAATGAAAGTGTAAGCCTATTCAAAATTTAAGCCTAAATCTAAGTTTGGGTAAGAAGACTAAAACTAAATTATAAGTTAAATAAAAAGGGGATGAAGTAAATCAAGCTAAGATATAAAAATAGTGAAATATATCTAAAGATTTGATAAGGCACATGTGTGCAAGAAAATATTAAAAGGGAGTTCTAAAATGAGAAATAAATAGAGATGAAAGAATGTGTACGCATAGAAAGGTATTTAGAGTCTAGTTAACACTAGTCTAACTAGAAGAAGACTTCTATGTTAACTCAACTCAGATTTAATAAGACGCTAGTTATTAATTGGAAATAAGGGGAATAAAGAGACAACTAGGAGTGCATTTAGGATGGGTGAGGGAAATTGACTTTAATTAAAATAAAATGTGGAAGTACTTGTGAAACTTAGGGAAAGGGTGACAAGTGTAAGGGGGAAATAATTCTAATTTCTCTAATTAAAAAGTGAATAAATTGTGCAAGTGGGGATTTGTCATTAAGGAAACTCCTATAAAGCAAATGGTAAAGAGGGGAAATGGATCACACGGGTTATGGGTAAAGTTATGCTGCAGAATTTTTGACTGGTTTTATTTGTGAGAGTTGGAATACCCAGCTTGAGAGAGAGTGACAGCTCTACATTGTGAGGCAAGATGGGAGCTAGAGGATTTATGTTTTGTGTGTGCGTGGGGCCTTTGTAGCTCGGAGGGATAAGGGGGAAGAAGAGTATCCCTAGCGTTGGCTGGGAGGTACCAATGAAGTCCTTGGATTAACAGGAAAAAGTTGGGAAAGGATTAGCGCAAGTTTCTGTTGACGTTCGACATCATATTTAATTCTTCTTCTCGTTACGATATTCTATTTTCTGTGTATAAATATGATTAATGATTTCTCAATTATATTTCTGTTAAATTTTGAAATAGGTTACTATTTCAATTCGCATTGATTATCCACTTTTGTATTGGATAAGTGATTATTAGTGATACAATTTTTGCAACCCAGAATAAGTTTTATCTATGTCGCATATTGAATAAGCTACCACTTCATGCAAATCCAATCATTCATTGAATAATGTACATTGTAAAAAAATCTATCTCTTTATGGAATGAATTGCTACGATGCTACTGTGTACAGATGTGATTTGTGTAATTTCAAGCACGATTAATTTCCCCAATTGATTTCAGAATAGATAATATAATTTTTTATGTACTCGAGAAATAAATCTTGTTGCTAAATGACCTCTTCCTAATTTAATCACTTCTGAAAAACCATCGACCTTGAAATCCTCCTCACAATGTAAATGTTATAGTTGCTACAGGTTTCTAGTATCCTTACAGTTCATGAAAGGTGTAGTGATTTCGAGTACATTAAACTATGTTTAAGCACCCTTGTAAATATGCATTTATACACCAACACATCATAACTACGACTACTGAGAATGAATACTTGTTTCAATTTATCCGATGAGAGATTAAAGAAATCAGTCAATGATAGTACATCAACCCCAACATATCACCGAGAGTACATGAGATGAGTCTCAACTACCACACCTAGTGAGACATCTGGGAACTAGGTAAATACTCTCCTCTCATGGATAGACCAGTGATAAAGTAAATATCCTCCTCATTTGGATGGTACCAGTAATCCGGATCCATACGAAGATCCTATTGATGGACATCACATCGACGAATAAAATGCACAAACAACCCAAAGTGCCCCTTAAGGGATGTAGCCTCCTCATAGTACTTAAGAAGGCCTACACTCCTTAAGAGAACATGAGTCACTGCAGTAATAGGGTGAGGGTACAAATCCCTGTCCCTCGCCTCCCATTCTCGTACAATATTACATAGGTCCACCCTCTTCTTCTACTCCTACTGCTTCTCTTTCTACTCGCGTCTCTACATGATTAACATATGAAATACATCAGCCTCACTCATACATAAAACATAAAAAAAAACAACTGAATGGTAAATTTATCTATAAATACGGAAAAATAACGTCCTTAAAAAAATAAGTTAATTGCATTACCGATGTGCCCAAAAAACAGTCACGCACCATAGATGGTGCATATATATTGTGATCACCGTCCATGGTGCGTCAGTGTAAAGTAACGCATCGAACAAACTATGTTCTACTATGTTATGCAATGCATTGTAAAACAATACCACACTGGGGTGCTACACTACAACACATACGTACCAATGCGTTACATTTATCCTATGCACTGCTTAAACAAAAAAACAAATTAAAATCTTAATGTACGTAAACATTTTTTTAGAATTAGAAAAAAATGGTGCATATATGTTCACTACACACACTGGTGTGTGCAATGAATGTCGGTGCACCTTCACATAAACTTTTCCAAATTTTCGAGTACTGAAATTTTTGCGGTGCATTCCAATTGTTAATATTGCACTGTGTACGGTGCCACCAAAAAATTTAGAGGGTGCACCGCAACACAATGTTACATTTCTTAGCAGTGCATTTGGTAAACATGAATTCCCCGATGCACACGTTTACCAATGCACTGCATAAAAATATATCTGATAAGGGTGGTGTACCATGTACTTTAATGACCTGGTGTGTTATCTGTACTTTGACGCACCTCCCTACCAATTATATATTTTTCTTCGGTCATTAAAAGGATGCATCGGTGCATTTATGTTTACCAATGCATCGCTGAGAAAGGTAACAAAGTACACAATGTGCCTTGTAAATTTACAGGTCGCACCGTAGGCAGTGCAAGCCGAGCGTTTCGAACGCATCGCACAATTTTTTTATTTTTATTTACACTTAAACTTTCATTCAATTTTAAATTTTAATATGGTGAAAACTTAAGTTATGAAGAATCAAGGACATTACCTAGACATTTTGTCATCGGGGAGGCATGGTTGTGACGTACTGAAAAAAAAAAAAAAATTCCCACCGTTTGGAAAAATTCAGAATTCACAGACCGAGCAACAAACGAAAGGAAGGAAAGCAAGGAAATCATAGAGGGCATGGAACTTCATATAGGCAAAGGTTGCACTGGTGCTTTTGAGCTCTACAACATTGAAAATGGCAATTTTTACTGTCATATTTTTTTATTTTATAAAACCATGTTCCAGTGCACCCGATGACCAACCCTACTGGGGCATACATGTTTACTGAGTGCACCGGTTATATTTTTTTTTTAAAAACCTACCACGGTGCGTGTGTTTTCTGGAACGCGTGTGCTCCGGTGCATTTACTACTACATAGCACACCATTGTACATTTTTTGAAAAACTACAATGGTGCAACATTTTTTGTTTAAGCATGACATAGTACGGTATAATAATAGATTCCCCGGTGTGGTTGGTTTTACATAGCACATCGCGTAAATTTGAAAATTAACCCTAACATTGTGCTCCATATTGGAGCATTGGTGTGCACCAGTGCACATGATACAATGGAGTGCACTGGAATAGTTTTTTGACACTATCTTACATTGGTGCGTAAATGTTTTTTATTTAACCATATAATGGTGCGTTCTACTAATAGCGTGCGAGTTCTTTGAGTGTTAAGTTGGACACCAGATAATTTTTAAAGAACACCATTACGGTGTGGTTATTGATGTAACACACCAATATTTATTTCTTGGTGAATGAAAATAAATCGGATCGCCTCTTAATGAAAACAAAATTCCCTCTCCCTCTCCCTCACCTCTCAATCCCATGAAACATTGTACCGGTCAAACCTCTATTATTTTTGTTGTTTCTCTCTCTGCTGACATCTCTATATGATTAAGATTATGGCCGGTATTTTTTTTTATTTAACACTTGTACGGTGTGCTAAATAATTATCTTCACTAGTGCGTCTATATTTACTGAGCGCACTGATTTATATTTTTTTAGAAAACCTATCCATGGTGAGACATTGTTTGGGAGAAATCGTCCTTCCCGGTGCACTTATTTAAGTAGCACACCATCGTATATAAATTTTAAAAAATAACCTGCAATAGTGAGCAATTGTTTTGAGCAATTGTGCACCCCGATGCGTTATTGTTTTTGTAGCGCACGAGATAATATTTTTTATTTGAAATAACCATGCTACAGTGTGCTAGTTTTGAGGGTATCGATGCGCTTGTTGTATAAAATGCATCAGTGTGTTATGTACTTATAAAAGAACCGATGTAAAACATCCATTAAAGCCTCCACCCACTCGCCTTTACTAGTATCATCTGCTATAAACGGAATTTTGGGCTATTTTTATAGGGGATTCTGCAAAAACCTTCAGTAGAGGTTCTTTTTCTTGTAGTAATTGGTGGCTAACTCTTCTACACTAGGCCTATTTTTATTATAATAAAATGTGTATGAGAGGAAGAATTCCAGGAGATACTAAAAGCTTGTCATGATGGGCCATGTGGGGGCCATTTTGTAGATAAACGTATTGGGTACAAGGCACTCCATCATGGATATTGTTGTCCCATACTTTTCAGAGACACCAAAGAGTATGTGAAGAAGTGAAACAAAAGTCAACTGTAACATCCTACTCTTGTGAGCACGTGTTATTGACTTACTCTTTGAGGAAACTTGCGTGAAAGTGATCTGATTATAGTACATGGTTATTTGTTTCGCTTATGGATTATTATGATGATGATGATGGATTATGATTTTATGTTATTTGTTATATGCGTATTGGCAGATGCTATTGACGAGTTTCCCTGAGTGTGTAGAAAACTTGATAGATTGTGGATGCCTAAGGCATCAATGGACCTCCTTGGACTCCAGATTGATTCAGGGAGTGAAATGTTTTGGTTTGAGTATTTCATTTATGCATATGTGACATATGATCGATTATAGTATGATTTTATATATGGATCATTGACATTGTTTCATTGATGGATGCAGGATGATGAATGACTGATGATATGACTCACAAAAAGAGTAAAGGGGCCATGCACATAAACCTGATATTGAGGGAGAGTTGTGGCAGCGTCCCTGTCATAACCTACTAGCACTCCTATCGTGGCTCGAATTGTAGGTTAACAATTACCTAGTTCAAGAGGTCCACGATGTCATGAGGGAAGATTGAGACAGTCACTCACGATGATTCTAAGGGGCGCACAATAAAGCATGGTCCTTATTCCTTAGAATCCCTTAGTCTCTAAAAAGGTCTCCTAAATGGAGTGTTGACTCCAAGGGTTGGACAACTACCAAAACTAGTCAAAGGCGAGTGGCACCCTTGGAGCACAGAGTGCGTTTTGAAGGGCACGTCGCGAAACTAACACTTCAATCAATGAATCTAGGTGGCCTAGAAAGCCTTGATCGAATAATTAAACCTTGTAAAATATTTAAACATTGTTGAATTTAATTAATTAATTAAGAATTAAATTATTAATTTTACATCCCAAATGAAAGTCTAAGCCTATTCAAAATTTAAGCCTAAATCTAAGTTTGGGTAAGAAGACTAAAACTAAATTATAAGTTAAATAAAAAGGGGATGAAGTAAATCAAGCTAAGAAATAAAAATAGTGAAATATACCTAAAGATTTGATAAGGCACATGTGTGCAAGAAAATATTAAAAGGGAGTTCTAAAATGAGAAATAAATAGAGATGAAAGAATGTGTACGCATAGAAAGGTATTTAAAGTCTAGTTAACACTAGTCTAACTAGAAGAAGACTTCTTTGTTAACTCAACTCAGATTTAGTAAGACACTAGTCATTAATTGGAAATAAGGGGAATAAAGAGACAACTAGGAGTGCTTTTAGGATGGGTGAGGGAAATTGACTTTAATTAAAATAAAATGTGGAATTACTTGTGCAACTTAGGGAAAGGGTGACAAGTGTAAAGGGGAAATAATTCTAATTTCTCTAATTAAAAAGTGAATAAATTGTGCAAGTGGGGACTTGTCATTAAGGAAACTCCTATAAAGCAAATGGTAAAGAGGGGAAAGAGATCACATGGGTTATGGGTAAAGTTATGCTGCAGAATTTTTCACTGGTTTTATTTGTGAGAGTTGGAATACCCAGCTTGAGAGAGAGTGATAGCTCTACATTGCAAGGCAAGATGGGAGCTAGAGGATTTATGTTTTGTGTGTGCGTGGACCCTTTGCAGCTCGGGAGGATAAGGGGAAGGAAGAGTATCCCTAGCGTTGGCTGAGAGGTAGCAATGAAGTCCTTGGATTAACAGGAAAAAGTTGGGAAAGAATTAACATAAGATATTTCATTCTTCTTCTCGTACTCTATTTTCTGTGTATAAATATGATTAATGATTTATCAATTATATTTTTGTTAAATTTTGAAATAGGTTATTATTTCAATTAGCATCGATTCTCCATTTTTGCATTGGATAAGTGATTATTTGTGATACGATTTTTGCAACCCAGAATAAGTTTTATCTATGTCGCATATTGAATAAGCTACCACTTCATGCAAATCCAATCATTCATTGAATAATGTACATTGTTAAAAAATCTATCTCTTTATGGAATGAATTGCTACGATGATACTGTGTACAGATGTGATTTGTGTAATTTCAAGCACGATTAATTTCCCCAATTGATTTCAGAATAGATAATCTATTTTTTTATGTACTCAGGAAATAAATCTTGTTTTTAAATGACCTCTTTCCAATTTAATCACTTCTGAAAAACCATCGACCTTGAAATCTTCCTCACAATGTAAATGTTATAGTTGCTACAGGTTTCTAGTATCCTTACAGTTCATGAAAGGTGTAGTGAGTTCGAGTACGTTAAACTATGTTTAAGCACCCTTGTAAATATTTGTTTATACACCAGCACATCATAACTACGACTACTGAGAATGAATACTTGTTTCAATTTATCCGATGAGCCATTAAGGAAATTGATACAAGCAGTTAAGCTAGTTTCATCCATTCACATTTGAGGTAGGATTTTTGAGGTAAAAATTCACTTCCATTAGAAATTCGCGCAAGGGTTCCTAAAGACTGTGGTTGTCGAAGTTGGCCCTTGGCGTTGGTGTGTTGGTGTTTGCATATGTTTTGGAGTCGAGCTGGAAGAGATCTGGAATGCGCCTCCCCTATAACAAAATTCTTGTAGCGTATTACCTCATAGCCTTTTTCTTCTTCCTGCAATTTTTTTTTGGGGGTTCTTCTCCCAAGCGTTTTCTTCCAGAGATTCTTCTTTCAGAGAGAGATTTAATCGAGCTCTCTCTGCCATGGTGATTTTTCTTTCAGATATTTTCCAAGCGCCTTGAATATGCTCACTATCCAGTAGCAATTTTCTCCTGCATTGTATTGTTTCTTCCAGCGTCGGGTTGAATCTCTCTTGGCATTTTCCTTCCTGCAAATTGTTTCCTCCAGTGATTTAATAGATTCTCACTTGCAGTGATACCCTTGCTCTCTGACCCTATCCTTTAAAATTAAATAAGAAGAAATTAATGCCTTAACGGTAAAAAGAAGTGACTTGAATTTCGGTATTTGCATGCGTTTTATTTCTTGGGGTACATCCTTGGCGCCTGGTGCGCAGACGCTGCCTGGAGACTGTCTTGTTAAGTGTTGACTGCGGGTAAGTTGTAATTTTCTCCTGGAGTCATGCAGGGATACGGTCCCTCACTTACCTGTTCGCTGCCACGCGATGGTATCCTTGCTTCGCTGCTTGTTCCATTAATCTCCAGATTTAGAAATTGGTGCCTACTTCACTTATTTAAAGTGATTGTCATGACTCTTAAAGAGTTGGCGAAGGGTAGTCGGTGAGAAATTTGAGGCCCAAACTTTTAATAAATTCCTCCGCCTAAGGAACCTTCCACTTAAAATCGTAGTAACTTGTGAATACCCACAGTAAGACAATCCTAATGGGATAAGACATGTATTTGACATTGGCGCTCGTGATGACCCTCGATGGTTGGTTTAATGCGTTCGTTTCTGAAATAAAAGAAAACAAAAACCTTTGATTGTTAAAGTATATGAATCCTTAATGCGTGGGGATGAGTGGAATTTAAAAATATTGTAAAGGATAAAGGTTGGTAGTCACTTTTGAATAAGAATAGAGTTGTTAACAAGATCTAATTGAGAATTCCCCTTCTAGGATGGTTAATTTATTTGATTATTGGCATTAAGGGAACTCACATGTTCCATCTAGATTAAATAGAATATATAATAATGCTCCAAGTCATATTGGAGATATAGAAGAGCCTAGATTAAGTGAATAAATTGTTGTTAATTCATTTATAAATAATATTATATTAATTGATTGTTTATTGATAAGCTTTGAATCTAGCCAGGATATAAGTTGCTCCCTACAATAAATCTCAAATTTCTTGGATCTATATTCTCCTTTATCCCAACTATCAATTTTGCATGTCTTAAATGATTTCCTTTAAATGATTTTAATTTTAAAAAAACATTCAAAGACTTCAAAACTTGGTGCTAGGAGGTAGATCCAGAACTTGACTAAAGGTAAGTGAATATAACCCACCACTCTTGACAATCGAATCATCAATCCTCATAAGTTAGTAAGCATGAACTATAAAATTGATTATTTTAACTTAACAAGATTTATGTCGAGAGTATCCAAAGTCATCTCCATAATATTTGTTAGTGATAGTCCAAATTGTCACTAATCATTGAAAGACTTCAACCAAGCCATTAATAATGATCACTACCAATTCCTTCCATATGCAATGGTATATTCATTCATCTATTTAATTGCTAAGCGAAACTGTTTGTTCTCCTGTCATTTAATTTTAAGGCGGTGTTGATGTATGATTGATTGAGTAAATAGATTATCTTGCTCCATTAAAATGATGTTGATGTAAGATTGATTGAGTAATTAGATTCTCTTGCGCCATTAAAATGATGTTGATGTAAGATTGATTGAGTAATTAGATTCTCTTGTGTCATGAAATAACGTTGATGTATGAACGATAATTTAGACTGGAGTTATGATTTGTGATTGATTAAGGGAATTAGACACCTCCTTGTTCCTCAGAATAGTCACCAACCATGAGACCTTAAGTGTTCAACATCAATCAGATGAATCCTTGGCTTGAGCATTGCTTATGTGTCATGGAGGTCCTAACCATGCAGGATAGGCTGGGCAAGTAGTTATTTTAGCATTCAGCACATGGTTGATCATTATTTGTAATTTGCTTCAGTTGATTATGATGTGTTGAATGACGTCACTATTTATGTTTATGTGTTGATCATGTGTCGCTTTTAATTATGATGCTATGTTGATTATGCATTGCTATGAATTATGTGATGACGTTAATTTCCTAATGCTAAAAAGAAAAAA
>JZKD02S2311238.1:128752-163602 GCA_000966675.3 Picea glauca
GTAGTATTTTTGCTAGTACTTGGCAAATAACTCTCTGGAGGTCGACACTTTGGGGGCATCATCTATATATTTAAAAACAACATAGAAAAGTTAGTGTGTATAGAAAATATAAAAAACCCAATAAGAAATATTACTAAAATTCATGACATGTCGATTATTACAGAGATACATTAAATATTGAATCCTCTTACCAAGGGATGATATTCATAACCCCCTTCATCATGCCCCTTCTCCCTACAATGTTTTTGGGTTGTTGTTATTAAAAGTATTATATTTTGCAAGCCTCTACAATCATAGAAAGGGAAATAACATTTTCCATCGCCCCTCGCCTCTAATTCCACTCTTAACTGAGCAAGCTTCCTGTCATTTTCGCTCATTGTGACAAATCCTTGTCCTGACAAGTAATTGTCTTACCTACACCATACCAAACATTAAGTTGTCATTTTTTTATATTTTGGCTACTCCTTTCGATTATGATATCTTTATTTACAATGACCTACATCTTTATAATAAGGTCAAATTATTTATAATAAGGTGATCATATGTGTAGAGAATCAACATCATGACAACATAGATAACATCTTTATAATAAGGTCATATGTGTACAAATGTTTTCTTTATATAATAACGAAATATATACCTAACATAAGTTTAGGGTTAGTGTTTATGTATCTTATTAGTCCCTGCTAAAGAATAGAATATAGCAATCAATTAATATCATTTCACCGATCATGGTTGAGTTTCAAGAGCAATTCCATATATTTATTAATAAAAAGAGAGAGAGATTATAGCTACAATTAAAGGGAAAAGGGTATGTGGATTCCATAAACCTAGATAATTATGGAATCCTCATACCCTTTTCCATAGAAAATACTAACTAGATCCAAAAACCAAAGACATGAAATATGGCACTACACATATTATAATATATTATCAAGGAAAAAACAAGCTAAATACAATTTGGAAATTTGAAAAAAAAATTACAACTTAAATGAGTACATCAATAAAAAATAACCTTGCAAGTTCAAAATCTGAGCTATGTAGATTGAGAATTGGATTTGTTCAACCGGTGGATGATGGAAAAAATAAACAGCTCAAACAAAATCCAAGAACAGTGTCGCAACTATAGCAATTGTGTCGCAAAGTCTCTTAAAGTCACGTATATATAGATAAAATAGTCAACTAGTCGTTAACACTGACCAATGAGATAGGCAATTTTTTTGTCTCTATTGCCACGAAAGTTTGTCGCTATAGCGAAAAAAATCCCGACTAGGTTAAATTAAGATTTTCGTCGATATTGCAACGAACGTTCATGGCAATATCCACGAAAATGCCTCCCTATTTAAAAAAAATGAGGAAACTAGTGGAAGCATGGAAAATTTTCATGGAATAATCCACCCATATGTAGTAGTGTAGACTCCCCAAATCTTTATGGGCCTACAGAACCACCTGGAGAACTACTAAAAGATGCACACCTTATGAGTTAGTATATGGGAAAAGAGTATTATTTCCCATTGAGACATAATTACAGACACTTAGGACAACAATACAACTTGGGTTGGACCTATTAGAGGCTTAGAAACAAAGACTGCTTCAAATTAATGAGTTTCATGAGCTACAAAAGGATTCCCTACACCGATCCACAATGATACAACACCAAAGGGCCAGATGGCACGATAATTTTATCAAGAAAATGAAGTTCAAAGATGGAGACTAAGCATTACTATTTGATTCTAGTTTCAAGGAATTTCAAGAAAACTTTTGCACCATATGGATTGGTCCATACAAGATTGATATAGTATATGACAATGGGGCCATCAAACTATGTACCGTAGATGAAGACATAATTCCTTTAATGGATAATGGACATAGACTTTACTTATATCATCGACCCTTATCAAAGGAAACATTTTTTAGGAAGATTGCAAATCGATGGCCCGATAGTGATTTGGAACTCGTTCAGGAAGGATGAATCATGGCTAGATAATATATATTTCTTAAAAACAAAAGAGGGAGAAAACTATTCTAGCTGGTACATAAAAAAATCGAAATAAACAAGAAGGGAACTTCACGATTTTGTGATGGTTATGTCAGGATCCTTCTCAACAAATTGTAATAAATCCTTGATTTTGTTTAACAATATTTTTTTTAGGATATTTAGGGGAGAATAATGTTGTTGCGACTCTTGTTGCTGCAATTATTATTACTGCAATTCCCTTTTCTGCAATTTCTTTATCTACAATTCCCCTTGTTGCAACTGTTCCCATTGCTACAACTCCTTTTGTTGCAATTCCCTTTTCTGCAACTATTCTTGTTGTTATAATTCTCATTGTTGCAATTTATTTTGCTGCAACTCCCTTTTCTACAACTACCCCTGTTGATTTAATTCCCCATGCTGCAACTATTCCCATTGATCAACCTCCTTTGTCATTTATGTTTTTGCAACTCAGTTGTTGCAACTCCACTTGCAGTTTTACTTTATTTTCGCACTTCTCTCCCACACCCTTCATCTTCTTCAACGATGCTACAATTATCATCTACATGACTGAGGCTACACCATTGGTTGTTGCAACTCTTAGTGATGCATCTTTGTCTCCGTAACTCCCAACACTGTGACTACATTTGCAACTTTCACTTTGTTAGCATCATCGTTACTGCACTTTTGGTCTACAAAACCAATAATGTCAATGATGTAATTCTGATTAATACCATTGATGTGAATCTTCCTTCCTCCGTTGAAACTCCATCAGCACCATGCTCATACCACTACATGAGTAAGAACAAGACATGAAGCAGTTCCAATAAGAATGTGTAATGAGTAGTTTTAAATGGCATAATTTCTATTATCATCCCACTAACTTCCACCTTACACCATCATTACTAAATATGGTGGCCTTGCACTCTCATTACCATATCCACCATGGTTATTAACGCAATTCTAAATTACCCACCTGATTAACACCCGTCTCTAATGCAAACACAAGAAATCAGAGTTAGCAAGAAGAAGAAACCATCGAGGGATCATTGATATGCATGGAACCTATAGAATCATTGTTTCTCGAGGCCTATGATAACATTAGAGAAATTATGTAACAATGCGGTTGGATGGAATATGTGCAACACTTATAGAGATATGATGATCAAATAGCTTTGGAATTCTCCTCAAATTACAGATTCAACCACTCCAGAGTAGAAACTTCTCGGGTAGAATTCACCAAAGAGACACTAGCAGATGTCACCATTTTACCAAGGTCATGCGAAAGATGGTACACTAGAAGGACTTCGTAGCTTGAAATTTCGAGGCAATTCCTCGAACATGGAGATGATTTAGTTAAGAAAGGTACATGATTCGACTGTCGATCTCTGCCACATGCCTAGAAATATGTGTCTATCTTCATGTAACGATATTTCACCTAAAAAGGCCACTATGGAACTATCTATGTCCAATATTTGGTTTCTCGATCATCTCCAACACAATAATCCAATTAATACGCCATACTTCTTGTCCAAAATGATATAGATGATGGAGGCACTCGTTCAAAGGGAAAATAACCCCAAGGATGTCATCTCACACCACAACCTTATAAATATATTGGTGGAGCATGCACTATGCAAAGAAGGTCTTACTTGGAACAATGTCGTTCGAACCCCCGTTATACTCTCTAAAGACGAGGTGGCTACACTTCTAGCACCGAAAGAGGTCGTGGCTACAACGACTCCTCTAGATAACCATTCCATGGACACATTAAGCCTAGTTGTTGCAACTCATCCATCAAATACATCCAGAAGGATGACTAGGAAAAAAGGGCATCCTATTACAACTTCGGTGAAGGAAGACCATGACAACAATATTGAGGTAACCGCTACCAAACCCCATACAAATAGAGTCAGAGGGTTTAAAAATAGGCAAACCCTTGCTCCAAAGAAGTGAATAGCCATACATGTGGATACACCTCAGTGTCAGAGGATAAAAACTATTGTGGCGAAAGAAAAATCTTAGAAAGAGGACCAGGAAATAAAAGAAGTAGATATCAAACCCTCCACTAACACACAAGAACTAGTGGAGGGTATCAACCTGAAAGATGACAAGGCCTTTTTTGACACATAAGAACCAGAACAAGGAAATCTAGGAGAATGGATTATCTCCCTCCTTGCTGCATGTTTATACGAAGAATAATTATAAGAAAAAACTCCCATTGTCCCACAAGAACCAATGGGGAGTCTTTCTAAAGAAAAGGTTGCAAGAGAGGTAGAGGATACAAAACAAAAGGAAGAATCATAGTAGGAAGAGGCTCTCATTTATACTCAAGAAAAAATAGAGAAAACTCATTAGGAACACTCTTCCAAGTCCCAGGAAGAACATACGAAAGAATTAGGGAACTTTGTCGACCCATGGGCTCCTCTATAGGAACTAGTGCCTCTTGTTGAACCAACAAGAGGCACTCTTGATGAAATAATTGCTAATCTATAAAGAAGAAATAGTTATAACAAGAGGCCCCTATTGTTACACAAGACCCATTAGGAGGAAATCTTGGGAAATGACCTATCCACTCATAGGATTCAGACAAGGAAGAACGGGAAGTAGAAGATTTTGATCCAACAGGAAAAAATTGTGGAGATGACTCATTTGATGCACAAGAACTAGGGAAAAAAGGATCAAATAAGAATATTGAGCCTTAGGGGAAGCTTACTGCCACATGGGTAAGAATCCCAAACTCCTTACCCATTTATGCATATATGGTCAAGTAAAATAAAATGTTGAGAATGAAGAATTGGAAGCTACAACTCAATCTAAAAAAGTTGAAGGATGAGATTGATGAACAAAGGGAACCTAAGAAATCAGGTTACCCTACAACAAGTCCTATTGTTGTAGGGGAACCCTTCATCAGATCATGAGAAATAGATCAAATTAAATAAATAATGGAAGTAGTTTTCCAGGCTACACATTTTTTGTTAGTTGATGAGGCTAGTCAGACAAAAATAGAGATGGAATTAGCAGGAAAAAAAAGGAGTCACATTAGATGATGACACCAGTGAAAAGAAGGAGGAAACAACAGAAGATGAACATGGTGTTAGTGACCTCCATGGTCACCATGGTCCTATAAAATCTAAATTATTTTAGGCTGGGGGAGATGATGGGTGCTTGAATTGGCATACTTTCAACACCCGTCTAATACCATTTTCCATTGATCACTTCCTTTTTTATACTTTCCTTATCCAGTTTTTCCTTAATTTTCATTAAGGTATGAATATTTCCCCATATTCCATTTATATTTTATTCTTCCATATTTATTAAAGGAAATTTCTTCTTTCTTGTACCAATATTGCTATACATGAGTAATACAATAGCTATAATTCCTCACATTGGCTGCAATCCCTCTATGTCGCTACAATTCTTAGCACAATCCAACTTCACTCTCTGTTGATGTGACTCCAGACAACGGCTGCAAATCCAAGTGCACTCTTCATTACTGCAACTCTGAAAAACTGCTACAACTCCAAGTGCACTCTCTGGTGTTGAGACTTCAGACAATAGTTGTAACTCCAAGAACACTCTTCATTGTCGCAACTCCAATTCTACCATTGCTTTGATTCCGAGTACAAATTCTATCAGTGCAATGGTCAACACTACATCCAATAGTTAGGAAATGATCCTCACATGGAAAGCAATGAGAGGAAAGTGGACAACCAAAAGTGAATTGGGTTTTCCTACAAATTGTCTCTCAACTAATCAAAGTCGACACATGCCCGATTCTTACTAAAATTCGATAATTCCAATGTAAATGGATGAATAGTTGACTCTCATGGTTTTCCATCCATCCCTTTGTTCTAATTTAGAAATCAATTGTATTGTATAAACACCCTATATCCCTTGAGATAAGGAGGAAGAATTATTCTAGCGATAACATTCGATTGTTATTGTAACTTTCATATTTATGCAATATAATTTATTTTCTTCTCTTGTTTGTGTGTTGATGTGTTGGTGATCTGTGATTCTAATTTTGTAGATCAGTGCCTTGTCTAGGGGGGTAGGGCCCCCTATGTAGTCAGGCACTTCCTATATATGAAACAATAGGATCTAACATTTCAATTATGTTCATATTATTTCATAGTTGTTTTTCTTTCATAATTTACTGCAGTTCGATATTCATAGAACAATTCACCTTAATTCAAGTGTGGCTGATATTTAGTTTCTTTATAACGTAAGTTTCAGAATATTAAGTTGCAACTATGTTCTTAATTCAATCCTTACAAGTTTTCAATCACATACGCTTCTATAACTTTTGTTTTTCACATTGTTGTAACCTTGGTGTTGTAGTTCTCTGGTTGCAACTCTAGATTGTTGCGACTCGCATCGTTACCACCTTCTGGGTTATATCTTTGTTGTTGCAACTCATTTTTTTGTAACTTTCACCACTACCACTATTGTGGTGTAGCTCATGTCATTGTAATTTCATTTTCATTTAAGCTTCGTTGTTGCACCTCGTGTTGTTGCAACTCATGTTGTTGTGATTTATTTCGTGTTGCAGCTTCATTGCCACAACTCCGCTTGAAACTGTGCTTTATTTTTATTTATTTTTATTTTGTGATAGCTTTAATATTCATCATTTTGGGATTAATATTATATTGGATTTTTGTTGAATGTGTGAACATGTAATTGTTTCAAAATAGGATCATTATTATACTTGATCAATTCACTAGTAGATCATAGCGTAATTTTACTTTTGGAAGAGTGATTTCCTTTTTGCAGGTATGATTTAATTTCCACAAGTGTAATTTACTTTCCACAAGATTGATTTAATTTCAGAAACTTTGATTTACTTTCTACAAGTGTGTTGTAAATTCCACAAGTGTGACTTTTCTTTCCTGAAAGAGTGATATTTACTTCGCTACAACTCGGGAAATAGTATAGTTTGGTGACTTAATTAAGTATCTTAAATCTTTTATAGTTGTGATTTTTAGTTGTGATGTCGATTCTTGATTTCCTTTAGGCTCATAGATGACCACTCCAAATCCTACCACCCCTTAATTTCCTTTCAAAGATCTTTCAAAGGAAAGGATATATGATTTCTTCTCATGTTTCCATGCTTCAAATTAATTTCCCCCAAGCCTAATTTTCTAAGTGAGGGGGGTGTTATGGAAAACAAATTCATATGGATATGGGTTAGGGCCACAACAAAGAGATGCCCTAAAAGACCACTCTCAGACTCAAATCAAGCAATCAATTATAAGTAACTACTTTGCAATAACTAATTTTCAAAGGAAGGAGAAGAGAACAAACCTAAATTCCAACATTTGAATTCGATGTTGCTTGAATAATTTTCCTCTATAACTCTTTCACAATGATCCTATAAAACCTCTCATGAACAAAGAGACAAGAAACTACAAATAGGTATTTATTTGCTAACTAACTAAACATGATCATATCAATTTTCATAATAGATTCAAAACAAGATACAGGTAATCTATTAAAAGCATGAATCAACAAATGAAAATGGATGAGAACGAGAGATACTTTATTATGAACAACATAAAAGTTGGTTACAACATGTAATTGTTGCGGCACGGTCCTGAAGCTGGGCTCCAAGTTCCTCCACCCAAGGCACAAGATTATAGACAATACCTCTAATACTTTGTGTTCAAATAGGTCCAAGGAAGGAAAATGATTTCTTCCTAGCAATAGAAGAAGAACACAACTTCTGAAAACAAGGATTTTCATATGGGAAGGACAATTTCAGATGCAAGGGGAAAAGGGGACTTGCAGGACTATAATGAAAATTCCAGCATAAGGATGCATTTCTCTATTCTAATTTTCCTCCACCCTAAGGATCTAATTTATACTCCTTTTTTACAGTTGGAGTAGTTATGTACAGGCTATAGGAGGTTAGGAACCTGAGGAACCCATCAACTCCACCCATCGGGATTTATTATTTTTTGAACCAAATTAACATGTACATGGGTTGCTAACTAGCAAGGCATGTATGCACATGAGTTTCCTTAATGAGAGTTTCGTACATCATGCAAGATGGGGGTTTTAAGTATTTTTTGGGAGGAAAAGGGGTATTTTGGTCCTACAAGTAGGGAAAGGGATATAATTGAGGCCAATGAGTCATTATAAGAATATGTGGTGTCAAATGATGCTATAAAATATTCCCCCTAATGTGTGAGGTTAGAAGAGCAAGTGATGGTAGAAATACATTAAAAAATAGTCATGTGATTGTGGAGGGTCCTTTGTAGGAGTATTTGAAGACCAGTTTTGGAACTGTACCTGCAACAAAAAAAAGTAAGATACTCTCTTCTCAAGTCAAGAATACCCATGCTCAGGAGTGATTTAAGCATGGCCGCCAAATCAAGTACACTACGGATCCATGAGCAATGAAAAAATAATTGATGTCCATGGCCATGAAAAATGTACACATTGGATCCAAGTCATATATAGAATTAGCAATCATGGCCACAATAAAAATACACAATGGATCCATGAAATTGTAGATTATAGCCAATAATGGATACATAGTGGAGTTATGTCTCAGAATCAAATAGAGGATATCTGGAGCTAATGAAGTGAACAAATTGATCCTCTGCAAATACCAATTTTGAAGAGGGTGGTGCCATCAATAAAAGTCAGGTAGGAGCACAAAATAGGTGATGTTTGTACTTCACCTAAGGTCTTCAAAACAACCCATTGTGGTATGAGTCTACACTATGCGAATAGATGTGTTGAAGTCGAACACAATGAGAAACCTTTTCATTACTAGTCATTGATGTATACCATTAACAAACGTGAGACAACCCACTTATAATGATAATGGGTGTCAAGGAACATATTTTTGTAGTTTCTATGATTTGATTGAATATCAATATATTTCTAGATAACTGTATTTTCCATATTATATATTTGGGTACAATTTCCCATATCCATCTAAAAATGCATTTCAATGATTAAATACTTCATTCCAACATTTTGAAAAACAAAATCTATGTTCTAATCCTAAGAAGGTGATGTTCCAAACCTGTCTATCATAGGAACATTCCAAAAAAATGAAGTTGACATGTTTCTTCTAAATTTCTACACATTGCACACCTATTTGGACCATTGACCCCTCTTTTATGAGGTTGTCCAATGGTACAATTATTCTATGCACAACATGCTAGTAGAAGGTGTTAATTTTTGGAATACGATCCTAAAGCCATATTTTTCTCCAAATCATTGTTCGTTGTGGGAGAGGACAAGAATATAGTCGGTAAAATATCCATCTTTAACAAATAAAATAGAGGACCCTCAGCCACATGGATCTAACAACCTTAATTTGTAGGGTGCACATCCTTTCATATGATGGGAAACAAAAGAAATAAAAGGATGAAGTAAGTGGGTTAAAGCATCAAATTTCTACCAAAGTGAGTTTTTTCAGATCGCATACCAGTTTGAAAAGTCAAAGATTGTATTGGTATCTCTTTCATCCATCTAGGCCTTAAGAGGAAGAAGGTCCAAGAAAAATTCCAAGGATTGTTGGCCCATTATACTTCCTTTCTAAATTATTGTTTCTTTGTCATTTCCTAGAATCCAAGTTAGTTTATCACATATTGTTGGAATAGCATCCTTCATTAAACTCCAAATAGCTGACCCCCTCTAGTTATATATAACTTATTCAACACAACACTTTTGTTTCCCCCTAAGATATTTTTCCATGTTTCCAAATTCCATCAATCTTCTTTACCAATTATTATTCTCCAAACAAACTTCCCACCCAAAGCCAAATTAAGGAGATTTGGATATATGATACCCAACCAACTTCTCTCTTTTGGAGACCTAATCACATTCTAGCTGACCGGGTGGTATTTTTTGTTGTTTGATTTCCCCCCTTTCCATAAAAAATTTATGTGATCTTGAGTGATTCTTTGCATGACTCCTATAAGTGCTAGTGATGTTGAGCACTGGTATACATAAGAGAAAAAGGACATATTTAAGTAAAAATATTCATCTTGAGAGCTTAATACTTTGACCACCCCATCATTGTAATTTTCCTTTTATTTTATCAAGAATATTTTACCAAGATTGTGTCGAAGGATTGCTTATTGACAAAGGCATGCCAAGTTATTTGAATGACTGACATTGCTCCCGAAAGGTAAATTTCATAATTCAAGAAATATGTTAAAGTAGTTGTGCGTACATTGCACCCCAAAATTTGGCCCTTATGATTATTGACTAAGCTACTAGAGGAACTGACGATAGCCTCCAATACCACTTTAAATATATTCATTATAATGATTGAGGCTCCCCCAATTAAAATAGTATCATTAGAAAACTGACTGTGATTGATACTCTTTACCCCCATGAAAATTTTGATACTGGGATGATTACCAATTAATCTTTCTTTTTCAGGTTTTTTGTTGAGATCTTTTTCCATTATAATGTATATCAAGGGTGAAAGAGGAAAACCTTACCTTATCCCTCTACTAATATTAAAAAAATTAGCAAGTCTACCATTTACTAGAGGGGCTATCCATGGAGTGAAAATGCATGCTTCCACCCATCTTATAAACATGGAGTTGAAACCAGATGTATGCATAAAATCAAATAAAAATAAATGTTGCACTCTATCAAAGGCATTGACCATGTCAATTTTGATTATCATTCCTTTCTCCTTATTCATCATGATGGTGTGAATTATCTCTTGGACTAATATGATGTTGTATGTTATATGTATTTTCTACATAAACCCCCTTTGGTTTTCAAAGATTATATTTGGGAGAATCAATCTTAGTCTATTAGCCATTATCTTGGTCAATATTTTGTAGGACGTGTTTCACAGTGAGATGGGTCAAAATTTGTAAAAAGAGGAAGGATTTTCTTCCTTTGGGATCAAAAATAAAAAGGAAGAGTTTGTATTCCCCCCCAATATGAACGATTTATTCACATATCTTATCATTCTAATCAGGTCATACTTAATCAAGTCTCGACATCTTTGATATAAATGAATGTTGAAATCATTAGGCATGGGCGCTTTATCTAGTTCTAGACTCAAAATTGCTTTGACCACTTTGTCTTCTTAAATATTTCCAATTAACTTTTCATTTTCCCCTGTTGTTACCAGCATGGGGATATGACTTAACAATCCAATAGTCATCTCAAGGTGTTCCCCCTCTTGTTCAATATAAATATTTCGAAAAAAAATTCCTACAACAAAATTTATATCCTCATAACTTTCATATTTGTTGTCGTCCTCCCTTATAATATCATTAAAATTATTTATTTTCCTTCATGACTTTTCTTTTTGATGGAAGAAATATGTAATCCAGTCCCCAAATTTGAGCAAAAGACTCCTTGACTTAAGTCACCACATTTCTTCTTCATTCCTTAGCACCTTGTGTATGTTTTGACTTATTGTTTTTTCTCTCCACTGCAATTCCTTTGTCACATGTTCTTATTCTAAATGAGTCTAGACCATGTTTAGCTAAGATAGGAGGGAGTCTTTCCTTGATAAAGAATATATGTGTGTTTTCTTGACCTAATATTTTGTTTGACAAAATATGGTATTCCAACGTAGGAAAAACACCTTTAGTAACCACTCACCCAACTAGATCAAAATCAACACACTGATGTTTTCACATGGTTAAAACCATTAAAGAGGGAAACAATCCAGAGCCCCATCCAACATGGCTACTTGAGGAAATATATTAATCCAAAAGAAAAATATTTTACAAGAGAGTTTCTCACAATCGATCATCAACAAATGACCCTCCATGCTCTTTAAATAGAGATCATGGACCGATCGGGTGTTAATCCATGGATCAATTTAGTCGTTAGGATAAAGGAGAATATGATTCATCATATCATTCTATGTCTAGAACATATAGTGACCGTGGAACTATATAACTAGAAATGAATACTAATGCATACTAAAGAAACACACTTTTACCTAAAGACACATTTGAACAAGTTGATCTTAACTAACTATTAAGTGTATAATTATCCTAACATCCCACCTTAAGAACAACTTGGGATAGGATCGAAGGATTTACAAAGGTGATGCAATAGGATAAGGAAGGAGGCATTAGAGCCTACCCTTCCTTAATGACAACTTCGTGAACTCCTAATAGAGATCAAATTTTGGAAAACTTCACTTCTGTAAGAGAATTTTTGAAAATGTCAACTTGATCTTCTGTAGGGAAAAGATCATTTCAATAACGCGATCATGAATGATATTTCTGATAAAGTGCATGTTTAGCTCGATGTGTTTTTTTTGTTGATGTTGAAATGGATCTTTGGCAATCTTGACGACACTCTAATTGTTGCACCAGAGGGTGGTCAGATGTTGCTACTGTAATCCAAACTCTGAATGGATCCATCGAAGCCACAAGGCTTCTTGACTTGCATTAACCACTACTTAGTACTATTCTTATGTGGAAAAAAGAGAAAGAGTTTGGTGTTTCTTACAAGACTAAGTGACAGGTCTGGAACCAAGGCTAAAAACATAACCTATAGTAGACTTTCAATCATCAAGGTCACCATCCCAATATGAATTAGTGAAACCAACCAACAAAGGATTCTCCCTTAACTGTATTGTATCCCAAATTGAACTATACCCGAGACATACCAAAGTATACTTTTTGTTGCATTCTAATGGATTTGAAGGAGTTTTTGCAAATAAAAAGAAACAAGACCAACATCAAAGTAAATATCAAGATGGGTATGAGTCAAATATAATATGCTACCAACTAATTGATGGTACAAAGTAGCATCAAATTCAAGAGTAGTACATGTGGCGGCAAGTTTGACTCCAGCCTGGAAGGGAGAAAGGGTTGGTTTAGAATCTTCCTTGTGAAAGAGGTGAATAAGCTCGCAATCATACTTATACTTGGAAAAGGAAATACCTTCCTTAGTTTGCAAAACTTGGAGGCCAAGGAAATAATGCAAATGGCCTAAGTTTGTCATGTCAATTTTTTTTTAAGGTTGGATTTCACATGGGTTAAAATTTTAGGGTCACTACAAATGAGGATAAGGTCATCAACATAAATAAAAAGGATTATGAGATGGATTCCTACTTTCTTGGTGTAGACAGTAGGGTTAGAGTGACATATAGAAAAGTTGGTGTCAAGAAGAAAGTGTCCATTTTGGCATACCAAGATCAAGAAGCTTTCTTAAGAGCATAAAGATATTTCTTAATGAAACAAACAAGGCTAGAGTAATTTTGTACATAGCTAGAAGGTTGTTCCATGTATATTCATTCTTGAAAATCCCCATGCAAGAAGGAAGATTTAACATCCATCTGATGGACCTCCCATTTGTGTGAGGCAACAAGGGAGAAAACAAGGTGGATGGAATTCATTTTGGCTATAAAGGAAAAGGAGCCATTGTAGTAAATGCCTTGAACATGAGAGAATACTTTGGAAACTAACCAAGCCTTGTATATTTCATCAGTTCCATCTGATGCATACTTATTTCTATACACCCATTTACATCTAACAAGTTTTCTTCCTTTCAGAAGAGGTATAAGATCCCAAGTATCATTTTCCATTAAGGAGATAAACTCTTCATTCATTTTTTGTCCTAATATGTATGGACCGAAGCTTCTACAAATGTGTTTAGATCATGAGTCTTTGAAACTTGAGCCAAAAGAGGAGAGGCTTGTTGTAATTGTGAATGTATCTAATGCGGATTTGTAGCATCATTGACAATATCACTAACTTCTTATGAAGTTGAATGAACCCATCTAGGAAGTGGTGGAGTTGGTGCAGGTTCATGTTCAATGGACTCATCTATAGGAAGGTGAGTAGGCAGAGGTGTATATTCATCCTCATTGTCATCATATGACGACGAAACTTGAATGGCACAAATTCTGAGGATGGAACAAACACTGAACTAGGATTGTAGGACAAGATATTCTCATCAAATTTAGCATCTCTTCTAATAAATATTTCATTTGAATGAGGTTAAAGAAGTTGATAACCTTTGACATCTTCAAAATATCCAACAAAAATTTACTTCTCACTTTTAGGCTATAATGCTTTCCTTTACTCATCTGAAATGTGAGCCCATGTTATACTACCAAATACACGCAAGTGGCTTACATCTAGATTAATTTTAGTCCATGCTTCTTCTAATGTGATATTTTTTACATCCTTTGTGGGCGTGTGATTTACTATGTAATTTGCACAGTTTATGGATTTATCCCAATAATAAAGAGTTAATCATTCACATTGGATCATACAATTAGCCATTTCCTTTAATCTTGACTATTTCTCTCAGCAACACCATTTCGTTAAAATGTATATGGAACAATATGTTGCATTTGAATTCCTTATGCAGTGTAGTAGCTTGTAAAAACTTTGTTCACATATTCTCCTCCATTATTTGTTCTTAACCTTTGAATTTGATGTCCAGATTGTTTTTCAACAAGGTCCTTGTAGGTCAAAAACATGTAAAACATTTCACTCTTATTTTAAGAAGTAAACCCAAGTGTGTCTGGAGAAGTCATCAATGAAAGTTAAGAAGTACTTGCAGGAAGAAAAAGAAGGAGAAGAAAGTGAACCACATGAATCACTATGAAAAATATGTAAACGGGTTGAGGCATGTCAAGAGGCGCGTTTGTCAAAAATGTCTCGATGATGTTTTTCAAGAAAACAACCAACACAAACACCATCTCTGCAAGAAACGAGAGGAAGGCCAATCACCATATGTTGATTACATAGTTGTTGCAATGAGTGATAGTTTATATGACCAAACCACTCATGCCAAAGTTTTCTAAAGTCACCACTATGAGAAACAAAAACTGGTGGAAAATATAATGACCCAAAGTTGTCAAATTTGTACAACCTAGTAACATCATTAATGATTCCAATTGATAGGAAATGCTCAGGATATTTTAAATCCTTGATTACAACTTGGTGAGGTGAAAAATCTATGGTTTTACCTTAACCTAAATGAGTGATTTGATACACTGATAGAAGGTTGTAGGAAATACTCAAAACAAATAATACAACATTGAAATGACCATTATCTACCTAAATTGTTCCAAACCTTAAAACACTAAGATGTATATCATCACCAAAAAATATTTTCTTGGTGTTACATTCATTAAGAGTAGAAAGAACGGATTTATCTTTATCCTTTTGATAATATGCTCCAAAATTAATAAGCCACTCATTAGAAGACAAATTAGAAGTTACATTGAGAGAGAAACCAAAATCAGAAAGTGCATGTCCATGCAGAGAAGAGGAGTGTTGAGGAAAAGATATGAAATTATCTTACTCAAGCATTTTTAGATTCTTCTTGGCTAAAGAAAAATAGATGGTAATCTCACCCTATTCTTATATCCAACAAAAATAACATCCTAACTCACAAGTATTAATTACCAGTGCTTAGTCTAGTTTTTTATCAATAGAAAGCTTGCTAGAATTTTACTTTTTATGTAATTTTGTGAATATAACAGTTGCTGAAATAAATGTAAAGACAGAATTAAAGACACCAAGATTGTAATCAAGATAGATGAGACATAAAGCAATCCTTTGTTTCATTCCAATTCACCAAAGAGTCATTTTCTTTACAAAATCTCATACAAAAATTTTGGACCAAAGTCAAACTTAGACATCCTCGATGGAACATACAAAAGGACCTCTGACAGAAAACCGAAACTGAATTCTAAAAGTTGGATCATCTTTCCACATACTGCTTCCCACTCGACTTTGTACAATAGCCTTTGTCATTCATGAAAACTATTTCACAAATAGGCAAGTCTACACAAACTATCAAAGATAGATCAACACCTCTGAAAAACAAGTGTCTGAATGATGTAATTTAGCCCTGAATATTCCTGTCTACAATAAGACCCTGCTATCATAAAAGAGAATTAGGATTGTGATGAATGAATGAATGAATGAAAACTGAACTATCTCAACATAAACTCAAATAGAAAACCTTAGTATGCTTCTGCTTCTATCCTCCTCTTGTTCCTCCCTTTCCTTTTTCCTTTAAGAAAATCAGAATTGGTCGAGGTAGTTGAACCATCTCAATAGTTAGGTTAACTAAAGATTCAACCAACTTTTTAGTTAAGGGGGGAAAAGTAATAATCATAATAAGGGTTATAAATAAATAATAACTAGTAGGTGGTACCCCTTGTGACTCCCTTTAGCTCATAACAGTCATAACATAACTAGTTAGTTAAGAGAAACACACCTCCTTGTGACTCCCTTCAACATATTTACATTTGACAATTTAGCTCATGATATTTGGAATTATTTTCCAAAACATTGCTCATATATCCAAAAGAAAACATGTTGTCCAAAAATTTCTGAAGTCAAGTGTCATCAACAATAAATAAAATAAAAACTCAAAAACCACATTTCCCACTCTAAGATGCAATATTTCCTTGATTGCTACTGTCTCCTTTCGATTTTCTTGAATTTCCCTTTGGCTGCACTGAACCTTTAGGCCTAATCTCACTGATCACATGGGAACAATCGTCCCTCAAATGCATTTGATAAGACATGGATTTTTCAGAGACATTAGAGGGTGAGGAACAGGCAGCAACGGATTTTCCTTTGGCAGGAGCATGGTGGGCCTCAATTTTCAATATATTTCTAGCATGGGAGGATTTCAATGGAAAGTGGTTAGGGGAAGCTTGGACAATCTGGTTGTTAGGCGGAGGAGCAGGCTAAAACAAATCCGTCCAGACATGATGTTGGGAGACTGTTGGGTGGATAATCTCTTGCCATCCGTCATTTTTGGGAACCTCAGGTTGTAATGAGACATGAGGGGGTACAAGAATATCAAGGGCTTGTGGAACTTGGAAGGGAGGCCTTTCCGGCCTAGGTTGGACCACTCCTTTCCCAATCCAATTAAAAAATCTGGCATGAAACAACTAGCCAAACTCTTGTGAGTCAGTGTCAAAATGTATGGAGAACCTTGGCCTTCTTGGGCCTCTGTTCCAATTACCTCTCCCTTTGTTGCTTCTACCATGGCTACCTCGACTGAAAAAATTCATTCTGACATGCATGATTGATTAGCAAATAGTATTTTAAATAACCATACACGACAACTCTTTTAAAAATATTAAATAGATTTTGGCTCAACAATGTATCGGAATCATGCAATCCAATCCATATAAATTGTTAAACTATTTTTCAATGAGAAGGGGGTGAACAAAGGGTTGTGGGATATGCAAGGGGTTTGTATTGAGCGAAACATGATATAATGAGGGGGAAAAGAACATGGTTACTGCTCAAATACAACAAACAATCAACTGTAATGCAACCAAAGAAAACATCACTGTAATCCAACCAAGATAACGCTACTTCCAATTTGCTTAAACACATAAATTTTCTTGATTGTAATCAATTTTAGAAGAGGGAGTGAAAATGAATGTGGGAAGGCGAGGGGGTTGTAATTAGCGAAAAGTGAAATAATGGTAGGGAAAAAGAGTGATTATTGTTCATAAAATTAAACAAGTGATCCATAACCATTCCGTAAAAAGAACCACCTCAACCAAATGACCAGTGAGACCCAAAACAATTATTATGTAAAGTTCAACAATTATGTGCATCAACTTACTCACTGTAATCAAATATTTAACATAGTGTCGTCAAACCAGACAATATGTGTTCCACAATGATCTGTAGGGGAGTTTTGTTCCTCTTATTTACCCAATTAACATTTTATAACAATTCCAAAATGTATAAACAGTAACCATTTCCACTATGTTCATCATCAAAATCAACCACTTCCCACACATTACTTCAATCATAACATACAACTCAAAAGTCGAGTTTCAAAAATGCAATGAAGTTATACTATTGCTGCACTCGTGCATGTCATTGTTAAAATGCATGAAATCCCTTAAACATACAAGGTGGATAGTCAACACTACCATTTATACCGAAATTCCAAGATCCTAACTTGCCATTTAAACATACAGGAAACAACTACCACTTCAACTCACATTATGCTGTGGGATACACAAAACAATTCAACCAAACACAAGCATATTTTTGTGACTGTATGAGTCCAAATTTATTTGAATTTAAACATTCAAAATGTTGGGCTATCTATCCAATATAACGAGGCATCAACAACATGCCCGATTTTACAACACAATCGATCAAATTACAACAAGACATTGTTCAGAAACCCATGACCCTTCCCAATGGCACAATCAATTAATATTGATAACAACACAATGGGAAATCATGTCATAATCACCACGACTGAAACATTCTCCTGTGAAAATTTTAAACACACAGTCACGGTATCATTAACTCAAACTATCATGTCGAATTATCAATCCAACACAAGGAGATAGCAACAGAATTTCTCAAATCAATCAAACTGTAGAAAATCATACTATGTAAGAACTTGTGCCCATTCTTGAAGACGCAATCAAATAACCATAACGTATATAGTGGGTGGAAATTCCATAAGCACCCTGATTTCAATAATCATTTGGCCACACAGTTACAGTAAATATTGATTCATGTTTAGGAACACCACTCATACCAATACATCAAGTGCGAAGCGTCATTGTGCCTTAACCAATTTTAAACAGTGTCGGGTTATCCATTCAATAAACACAAGGAGGAAGCAATTGTGTATTTTATTTAACCATTCACTCTAATTAACCATATTGGGATTATATATATAATAAAACAATTGATGTGAATAGATGCCGAAACCAAAACTATTATCATACAATCAATAGGGCGAGCCAGTAATCAACACTACACCAATCCATAACAACCAACAATAAACCCGACAGGGCACAACGGTCTCCTCTATCAACACTCGGGCTTGAGGATTCAAGGTTTTGTTCTATGGATCAACACAGGGAGGCTAGAGTTGACTTCTCTCAATGGTGGAAACCTCCGAGACCAACAGTGCACAAACGAAGATAATCCACAATTTATTTGTGGACAAGGTAACAAATCCCGCGACAGGAGGGGCCATGAATAGAAAATAAAAGATCTAATTTGTCTTGGTAATGATATTTAATATACACAGGGTATAACCCGCGTGGCTCTCCAGCCAACCAAATACAACGCTGAGGTGAAAATAGGGTCGAGAAAGAGCAATATAACCCACTGTGAGACCATTTATAGTGACAAAAACCCAATGCCCAAATGAAAAAAACGTGGTGACATAGAGTTCTTCCAACCATTAAAACCCCATAAAATCCAAAGACTGGGTAAGGTGATACGAATGCGTGAAGACAACGAGCCACCCAAGACCAAACAAAAACCCTCCAACTAAACCAATAAGGATAATAGAGAGCCCTTATGGCTGCAAACACCCAGGATGACCAATAATACTATGACTTCAACATTATTGCAGAGAAAACCATCACACCTCATTCCAAAAATCACAATTTTACATAGTTGCAATACTTAAGGAAAGAAAAACCTATACATTCGATCCAATATACATTTCATAATAGAGCAGACTCATGGATGGCCAAAAAATCCCAATTTTACATAGTTGAAATACATAAGGAAAGAAAAACCTATACATTCGAGCCAATATAAATTTCATAATAGAGAAGACTCATGGATGGCCAAAAAAAGAACATACCTGTAACCCAAGAACTTTAAATGTGAGCTGGTTGGGTGGTTCCTCTCTGCTAGGAAGTCAGAGCATAACCACAACAACAAAGTTGAACAATAGCCCGATTAGGGTGGCAGTGAGCGAAGGAGTAAGGGAGACATGCAGTAAATGCACGTCACCTCCATCCAAAGTCCATTAATTCCTTAGTACATGCCAGAGCACTTTCCATTAACATAATTAATCAAACCATGTATTGAAACCATCACCCATTAAAAGCCAATAGCATGACCATATCACATTTCTAGCTTATGCCATAACATAACCAATTGTGTTCCATATAACTCAATAAATCACATAACCATTAACATCTATCACTTAGTCAAATGCACCATCCACATCTTATCCTTCCAAAATATACCATATGCACATTAACCATATAACTCAATCAAATTGCATAACCATTAAATTGCTATCTAGGATTTTAACATAATCATTTTAACCTTTCATGCATGCAATATAGTATATTTGTAGAGTTAGATCCCTTTTTCTTTTACATTTGTTATAGTGTTTTTGCCTTTTTCCAACTATTTTTTATGTATTGTTACTAACATGTATGTTGTGCAAGTGTCCCAAGAACAGATAGCAATGGTAATGAATAGCATAGGTTGTAGTAACATAAAGAACAAATACTTCATAAGCCCAATCCATAGCCAATAAAAACAAGATCTCATCAACCATGTAAGAAGTGTCAAACATCAGCACAAACATCAAATATGAACCAGATCTGATCTCCAATCTACAAGGGGGTCCCACCTACTAGTATTATTTAGCTTTTATAATAATAGGCTTTAGCAACACTTTGCGGGAAAAACTTCGTTGTGATTTTAATCGTCAACAAAGAGGTCGAAGAAGAAGAATCAATATTGATGTTCTTCCTCTTCATCATTGCTTCTAAGGATTCCATATTTAAAAAAAAATTAGACTTCACATGACCATCTCACCCACAAAAGTTGCAATTCATGTCATTCTTATTACTTTTATGTTTTGTTACACCCCAGGTTTTGGAACCCCATTTTAAATAATGTATTTTTACGATGGTGAGAGGCCAGAGTGCCCAAACAATTATTAAAAGGCCAGTGTACCCAATACATGTAATGTTTTTATCATTATTAATAATAAATACATCATTGGATGCTAGATGGACAAGGACTAGAGTTATAGGGGGCTATGATTCCACAAGAGAGGGGGCTTGAGAGGATAAATGTTTATTCCTATGTTAATTACCTTTTTTCCTAAAGGGGGGATTGGTTACATGAGCTTCTTGGGGAGGCCAGGAGGTTCTTAATTTCCCCATGAACATACTTAAATCCGCCTCTGGTCCGAATATTGGGTTGGTCATTGTCTTGTCCACTATATCACATTTGTGTTACCTCATTCTTTCCCTCATGCACTCCCATGCACTTACCTCCTTCATCCATCCTCACTTACGTATTGGTCTCGGGAAGGGGGGCCGAAGTGCAACAAAATTAGCCATGGGATAGTTGGTTGTAGTGGTCGTTGGTGTGATCCAATCATGCCTTGAGGCCTACATGTTTGAGGTGCAGTGGCCTGTGTCCAGCATGGCTCATAGCTGCGAGTCCTGAGAGTTCTAGCATTGAGATTCTGGACCAGTTTCCCTGGAGGCCTGAATAAGGAGAAAGACTGCTTGAGGGACTGCGTGGCAGAGAAAGGTGGAGGTTCATTCTCTTGGGTGTTACAAGCTGGGTAGAAGAGAGTTGGGTACTTGGATTGTTATGAGTGTTGGGAAGCCTGTGAGCGCTTGAGAGCGAACTGGTTTGGGAAGCCAAGTTCACTCTGGAACCATCCTTGTGGATTCATAGCCCTGGTTCGGGGGTGATGCTACTGTTGACATTTGGAGAAGTAATGTATACGGTTGGGTGGAGTGTCCTTGTTATGTAGCCAATTGGTTTCATATTTCATAAATATAAGTGCTCTCTGTTGTGATATTATTATCTGTGTATGAATGCTTTTCCATTGTATATTTAATTATCGTAAATTCAATCTTTCGAACATGCATGTTTGTTGGATATTGTTGTGCATGTCCTTAATTCTCTTATCTTATGCATATTTATTAAACAAAGAAGGTATTGAAATGAAAAATATGTATAAGGGTAGTCTTCCAGGTAGCATACCCCAGCCTGTGGTTGTCTAGGTATGTTACATATTGGTATCAAAACTTCTGGTTGAAACATCAGGCCGATATGGGTCAGGTCTGTAGGTCAAAGTCTCATGGTCTAGGTCAAGCTCTGACCATTAAATTGAAAATATCAAGAGGAATGGTGTTGCAAAATCTATGCAGGAGACAAAACGTCATAGATCGTCTATAAGGGTTCGATGGATCACGATTGTTCCTGTTGAATTCGGGAGCGATTGCCACTGTAGGATCAAGAGAGATCTGAGATATTTGGATCAGAGGATAGGTGAATAGGGTTTTTCCAATAAAAAGGAAGCAAGGATAAGGTCATGACCATTGGATCCCATTGGAGAGCGAGATCAATGGCCAGCAGGCATTGCAGGGAACTGAGTTGCATGTGAGTTAATTTCCCAAGGCGATTCCGCAATCCAAACCATGGCTTCACCAAGGGTTTACATGTCAGTGTCAAGAGAATTGTAGGGAAAAAATGGGGTTACTCCAGACTATCGATGCGCACCCCTGCAAATTGAAAGGCATGAAGTGATGTCACATGTGAGAGTTCGAGCGACGAACCTCTGAAGAGATGAAGTAGATGGGAACCGTTGATCTGTAGGAGGACACGTGTCCACAGATCACGTGCTTTAGATAAAACACTCTGGGAAAAAGTGAGTGAGGAGGGGGTTTGAATTTTGAGACTTTCGAAACCTGAAGACCCGAAAGGATCTCGGCCATCGATCTGCTGAGAGCCATGTGTCATGAGATCTAGGGCTTCAGATTGAATCCAGTGGGGGCAGATAAGTTTATAAAATTTAGATTTCCAGAGTCCGGAGTCCCAAAGAAATCATAGCCATCAATCTGTGGGAGACATGCGTCATAAGATCACGAGCTTCGAACAAAAACATTTTTTTATGAAAAGGTTGAATTTTGAGATCTCCAAATTCTGGAGCCCCGAAGTAAAAATATAGCCGTCAGATTTAGGAGGAAACGTGGAGCATATTTGTGAACTCTGGGTGAAGACCCGAAGTGAATCTTAGTCGTCTAATACAGGAGGACACATGCTGATAGATTGGCCAGTTTGGAATTTGAATTTTGGGAAAATTGGAAGTGTGCTAGTATGAAAACTCCCGAAGTCCCAAATCTCAAAGAGTCGAACTGGTGGGGCATGTTGATGTCACCTGAAGGTGATTAGGACCCCATAATTATGAAGTGATGTGTCTTGCGGACATCACCTGGGATGACATGGACACATGGGATGTCTGTCACCTATCAGTAAGTTTTGAGCATTTGGAGTATTGAAAATTCGATTAGAATGTGACACATTTCACCTGCCTAATTGGGCCACGTGTCTGCTTCCAATATTTCACCACATGGCGACAGATCGTGAAGTCCAGAGATTGGGCACACCAGAGGGGAAATATTTGATAGGATTCATTGGGTCGAAAACTTTTAAAGGTCAGAGTGCATCTCGACCATTGATTCCAGAAGACATGCATCGATAGATCATGAAATCTGGGTAAAAGAGTTTTGGGAGGAGGCAAGTAAGGAAAGTCGATACTCCTGAAGTGCGGAGTCCCAAAGTGGATCTTGATCATTGATCGTGAAGGAGGATGAGGACCGTTGATCTGGTCCTTGTTGATGGTTCCGAAGTCCTAAATCTTCGGACAAGAACTTTTTCAGATTAGTGTAGGGTCATGGTCATGGTCATATGCAGATTGAGAGCTGAGGGAAGGAGCGCTAAGGTCTGAATTGGTTGTCTTCGAGACATAAAAATGCTAAGGAAGGATTTAACTGCGATTTATAGTCATGGTCACCTGGGAAGGTGGTTGGAAGGAAGCGCCTGCGCAGGATGAAATTATGTGTCAGCCCAGGGATAACAGGACACTGTTATTTTCGGAGAATGGGGATATTATCTCCATGAACAAAAACAAGAAAGACACCTATAGCATGGTTTGGAAAAAAATTTTTATCATATGCATAATTCTAACAAGATGATCGCTTTCACATTTTTCAGAATTAAGAGGCTTAAGAACATCCACTCATGATGCGTATTGAGGAAATGGAAGAAGGCAAGGGAGCCTCCAGTCATGATAAGGAGGCTGGAGGCTAGAATACCAGGGTTGGAAATGCAGAGACAGAGTCCAATGGACGCAAGGAAAAAGGATAGAAGGAAAAATTGATAGAAATGTTAAGAATCTTGAAGATGGAAGTGAAGAGCTACAAAGCAGAAAACGAGAGACAAATGAGAGAGGAAAGTCAGATAAATTATTGAGTGTTGTAGAGGAAAACAAAGAAGGGATCAAACTCAAGACAAGAGGAAGAAGGAAGGTGTTATGAAAGGAGAAATGATCATGGAAGAGATGGTTATTCCAGAAGTGCTAGCAAATCTCATGGACACCACTCACCTACTTACTCATAAAGAAATCTTTATGCATCGGATGATCCCGTAAGTAGCCCAAGGGTGTCCCCTGTCAGGAAACAAAGAAGGAAACAAAAGGTAGATAATTTGCAAAGAGATTTGAGGAAGCTCAAGCCACCTTCCTTCGATGGTGAAAGAGAAAGGGAAGATGATGTCGAATCATGGTTACTTGGGATTAGGAGATACTTTCACTTGCATAACTATTCATCAAACCTGGAATCCAGGATTTCAACCTACCATTTACTCAGGAAAGCTGCAGTTTGGTGGAAACAACTGAAGCAAGTGCAGTATGTTAATGAAAGTAGGATCGCTTGGAAACAGTTCAATAAGTACTTCCAGAATGAGTACCTCTCAAAGAATTTCTATGACAAGAAATGCAGGAGTTCTTTGAACTCAGGTTGAGAAGCATGACTATGTCCAAGTACGAGAAGAAGTTATTTGGATTGTTAAAGTATGTCAGGTTCATTGGTGATGAAAACGTGAAAATACAAAGATTTCTAAGCAGATTGCCAATATTTTATAAGGAAAAGATCAAGTATGATGAACCCAAGACCTTGACTAAAGCCATCAAGAAGGCTAAATACCTGTATGAGCAAGGCCAAGGAAGTGAATCCCTGCAAAAATATTTGAAGGAAAAGAAGAATGTGAAGTCTGATCAGAGGAAGAAAGGATTCAAACCTCCCTTCAATAGGAATGAGACTAATATAAATCATCATGATGAGTATGCTAAGGGAGATTTCAAGAAGGAAGATTCCTTGGGAAAAAGGGGAAGACCACCAATCCAATGTTGGGGATGCAAGGAAGATCACTTGTACAAAGATTTCCCACACAGAAAAGACAAAGTGAATATTGTGCACAACATCCAAGAGGCTACAACATTCAAATATATGGGAAGAATCTATGCAGCTTTAAATGATCGACAAACAGAGTACCGGTCCAATATGATCAAGGTGGAAGGTAAGATCATAAATCATATTGTTGATATTTTGATTGATTCAGTAGCAAGTCATTGTTACATTGATCCTAATATAGTGGATAGATTACATTTGGAGAAAAGTAAACTTGGAAAATCAAGTTTGGTTCAGTTATCCACTGGAACCAAAAGAAGAATCCATGATATGGTCAGAAGTTGTTCCATAAGTCTTAATGGCATGAATAATAGTAATGATCTAAATATCATACCATTGGGGTCTTATGATGTTCTAATTGAGATGGATTATTTGGACAAGCATCATGTTGTCCTAGATTTTCATAACAAGACATTTACATGTCTCGATGGAAATGGAAAATAGAGCACCATGAAAGGAGTTCCAAGACCCATCTCTATAAGGGAGATTTCGGCCTTACAGCTGAAAAAATGTTTTAGAAAAGGATGTAAACTGTATGCATATCATGTGGGAGAGCCAGATAATATGAAGGGTCCAAGCCTTGAATATTTCTTGGTACTACAGGAATTTGAGGATGTATTCCAAGAAATACCCGGATTTCCACCAAGAAGGGAGATAGATTTATCAATTGATTTAGTGTCAGGAGCTACCCTGGTGTCGAAAACACCTTACAGAATGAGCACACCAGAGTTAAAAGAATTACAAATGCAGTTGGAGGAATTGTTGAAGAAAGGGTACATATGTCCAAGTGTTTCACCTTGGGGAGGACCACTACTTTTTGTCAAAAAGAAGGATGGAACCTTGAGGCTTTGTATTGACTTTCGATAGTTGAACAAGTACATTATAAAGAACAAGTATCCACTACCCCGAATTGATGAACTCTTTGATCAACTAAGAGGAGAAAATATATTTTCAAAGATTGACCTCAGGGTACGATACCATCAGGTAAGAATCAAGGAAGAAGACATTCATAAGACAACCTTTAGGACTAGGTATGTGAATTATGAATTTGTAGTGGTGCAATTTGGATTGACCAATGCACCAGTTGTCTTCATGTGCTTAATGAATGGCACATTCAGAAATTATTTGGACAAGTTTTTCATAGTATTCCTGGATGACATACTTATCTATTCTAAGTCTGAAGAGGAGCATGAACATCACTTAAGATTGGTATTGCAAGTACTGAGAGAACATCAGTTTTATTCCAAGTTGAGTAAGTGTTTTTTTTTTATCAAAAGAAGATCCATTACTTGGGACACATTATTTCAGAGCGGGGCATAGCAGTATATCCATAGAAGATCGAAGCCATTAAAGGGTGGCCAACACGCAGAAATGTGTCAGACATCAGATCTTTTATGGGATTAGCTGGCTACTAAAGAAGGTTCATAGTAGGGTTCTCTAAGATTGCTCATCCCATCACTTCTTTGCACAAGAAGGGAACTAAATTTGAATGGACACTCAAGTGTGAAAATAATTTTAATATGTTGAAGGAATTACTTAATAGTGCGCCTGTGTTAAATATTGTTGACCCAAATGAAAGTTTTGTGGTATGTACAGACGCTTGTAAGGAAGGACGTGGGGGAGTCCTCATGCAAAATGGACATGTCATTGGATATGAGTCTAGAAAGCTTAAGGAACATGAGAGGAACTATGCCACGCATGACTTTGAACTTGTTGCCATTGTTCACGCCTTGAGGATATGGAGGCATTATCTCATGAGGAAGAAATTTGAATTAAGAACATACCACATTAGTTTGAAGTATCTTTTTGAACAGTTGACCTTGAATGCCAGGAAACCCAGATGGCTGGAATTTTTTAGTATGACTTCGATATCAAGCATATCAAGGGAAAGGAGAATAAATTTTTCTATGCACTTAGTAGGAGAGTGCATCTCATGCATGCTACTATTGTCAGTATGCATCAGTCAGACTTAAAGAGCAGAATTTTAGATGGCCTTGTTACATATCAGCATTACCTACAGGTAAAGGAAAACTTACAACAAGGATATGCACAACAAAAAATAAAGGAGTATGAGACAAAGGAAGATGGATTACTCATGCATAAAAATAGAATCTGTGTTCCTAGTTCGGGATAACTGAGGAATGTGGTACTGAAGGAAATGCATGATGTTCCTTATGTTGGACATCCCAGTTACCAGAAGACAATTACAACAGTAAGAAGCCAGTTCTTTTGGTTGGGAATGAAGAAGGATGTTTCTTATTACATCGCTCGATGTATGGAATGTCAGAAGGTGAAGGTTGAGCATAGGCACCCAGTGGGTTTGCTACAGCCATTGCCAATTCCAAAGAATAAATTGGAAGTGATCACCATGGATTTCATCACAGGATTACCCAGAACAAATAAGCATCATGATTCAATCATGGTGGTGGTTGACAATTTAACAAAGGATGCTCATTTTGTGCATGTGAAGACAACACATACAAAAGCTAATATTGCAGAAATTTTCATGAAGGAAATTTTGAGGTTGCATGGGATACCTAGAACAATCATCTCGAACAAAGATACGAATTTTACCTCCAATTTCTGGAGGGGATTGTTTAAAGGATTTGGCACAAATCTAAACTTTAGCACAGCTTATCATCCCTAGACAGATGGGTAAACAGAGAGAGTCAATCGAATAATTGAAGACATGCTGAGAATGTATGTGATGGATAAGGCATCTAAGTGGGAAGATTACTTACACTTGGTTTAGTTTGCATATAATAATGGGTATCAAGCTTCATTAATAATGATCCCATTTAAAGCCTTGTATGGTAGGAAATGAAATACTCCAGTGAGTTGGGACAACCCAACAGATGGAGTGGTACTTGGGCCAGAGTTGCTCAAGGACATGGAAGACCAGGTGGTCAAGATTAAGCAGAATTTAAAGGTAGATCATGATAGACAGAATGTTTATGCAAACAAGAACATGAGAGCTAGATAATTTAAAGTAGGGGATCATGTACTTTTGAAAGTGAAGCCCAAGAAAATATCTTTGAAATTGGGGAGTTGTACAAAGCTAGCAGCCAGATTCTATGGTCCATTTGAAATATTGGACAGAATAGGGCTAGTTGCGTACATGCTTGCATTTCCTGCTTCCATGAATGTGCATAATGTATTTCATGTATCTTTACTAAAGAAATATGTACATGATCCTAACCATATTATTGATTGGCATCTGATTCAGGTAGAGATAGAGGGATATTTTCAGGTTCAACCAGTATGGGTATTGGACATAAAGGTAAAAATGCTCTGGAATCAATTTATAGAGCTAGTAAAAGTTCAGTAGACCTACTATGGTCTTGAAGATTCTACCTGGGAGCATGAATATGCCATGCAAGAAGAGTACCCACAGATTTTTGAATAAATTTGAGATTTTAATCTCTATTTTTTATATGCACTAAGGACAGTGCCAAAATAAGGGGGAGGAGATGTAACACCCCAGGTTTTGAAACCTCATTTTAAATAATGTATCGTTACAATGCTGAGAGGCCAGAGTGCCCAAACAATTATTAAAAGGCCAGTGTGCCCAAGACATGTAATGTTTTTATCATTATTAATAATAAATACATCGTTGGTTACTAGACATACAAGGACTAAAGTTATAGGGGTCTATGATTCCACAAGAGAGGGGGATTGAGAGGCTAAATGTTTATTCATGTGTTAATTACCTTTTTTCCTAAAGAGGGGGATCGATTACATGAGCTTCTTGGGGAGGCCAGAAGCTTCTTGATTTCCCCACGAACATACTTAAACCCTCCCCAAGTCCTATTGTTGGGTTGGTCATTGGCTTGTCCGCTTCATCACCTTTCTGTTACCTCATTCTTACCCTCACACACTCCCATGCACTTACCTCCTCCATCCCTCCTCACCTGTGTATTGGTCTCGAGAAGGGGGACCGAACTGCAATAGAATTAACCATGGGATAGTTGGTTGTAGTGGTCGTTGGTGTGATCCAATCATGCCTTGAGGCCTGCATGTCTGAGATGCGGTGGCTTGTGTCCATCATGGCTCATAGCTGCGAGTCCTGAGAGATCCATCATTGAGATTTTGGACCAGTTGTGTCGGAGGCCTGAATAAGGAGAAGGAATGACTGAGGGACTGCATGGCAAATAAAGATGGAGGTTCATTCTCTCAGGTGATGTAAGCTGGGTAGAAGAGATTTGGGTACTTGGATTGCTCTGAGTGTTGGCAAGACCATGAGAACTTGAGAGCTAACTGGTTTGGGAAGCCAAGTTCACTCTAGAACCGTCCTTGTGGATTCATAGCCCTAGCTCAGGGGTGACACTACTGTTGAGATTCGGAGTGGTAGTGTCTACGGTTTGGTGGAACGTCCTTGGTCTATAGCCATTTGGTGTCATCTTTCATAAAGATAAGTGCTCTCTATTGTGATATTATTATCTGTGTATGAATTTTTTTTCGTTGTATATTTAATTATCATAAATTGAATCTTTAGAACATGCATTTTTGTTGGATATTGTTGTGCATGTCCTTAATTCTCTTATCTTATGCATATTTATTAAACAAAGAAGGTATCATAATGAGAAATAAGTCCAAGGGTGGGCTTGCAGGTAGCATACCCCAGTCTGTGGCTAACTGGGTATGTTACAGGTTTTCCTCCTTTATCACCATTAGGAGTAGTAGTTGGGTGATAGGGTTTGGGGCCCTTGTTTTACTTGTTGTTGTGGTGAGGATGTTGCCTCTTGGGATGCTTGGATTTATTTTTCTATTGGGCCACTAAGGCTTTGTTAGATCTACCTATAGTGTAGATCACTCCAAGTTGAAAAATATTATCTTTCTCTCTAATTGGAGAATCACAAAAAGTTTCAAGAGTGGGATTTTGGTAAGCACTCCCTTGAGCTTCTTTGGTGGAATTAAAGTTAGATACAAGGAAAAAATATGCACTACCAAGATTAGCAAGAATAACATATATGCATCGGTCATCCTTCATATTTATTTGACAGTCTTTACACAAAGTTCTAAGTTTTTTAAAATTAGATAAATAATATTCATTGCAAGGAAAATCATTGGGACTTAAATTCATTAATTGATTTTTGATCTGGTGGGGCTCGAATCACATTGTGTTTACCAAACACAACTTCAATAGTTTCCCAAGATTTATCTAGGCCATCAATTCCTTGAAGATGAAACCTTAAATCATGAGAAATGGGCATTCTGGTTAGTCCACCAGCTTCGTCATTCTTATTATCCCATATATATGGATTTATTTTTGGCATCAGTGGGGGCTTGTTCTTTTCCCAAGGTAATCCGATACAATCATTTACTTCTGATTACATCCTCCATATGGGATTTCCATGAGAACTAGTTGGTACTGGTAAGAAAAAAATCACTTGGAGAATCCATATTAAAATATGCAAACAATACGGATTAAAAATATGAAATTTATGGTCTATATGGAAATCTCTCAAAAAATTTGTCTATTTAGAAAAAAAAGGCATTGAAAACAAACTTCATATGTGAAAGCTATGCCCTTTTAAGAAAAATGCATAAATAATAACCAAAGAGCCCCATGGAAAGTAGAAGTTGGTCCATTTGGTGATTCCCCTCCTTCCGTAAATTTTCCTATAAGCTCACTTTTATGAATAAGTTACTTATGGAGTGACCCACCTTTATAGAATAAGTGAGAATCACTTTAACAATGAAGTTACTTTATAAATGAAAGTTGCATACAAAAAAATAAAAACTTAAAAAGAAAACATTACTGTTATTTTATAGTGATTCACTTTTATAAGTTAATTGAAATGCACTTTACGATAAAGTTATGAGATAACTCCTCGAAATCAATACCTCTTATTAAATAAAGTAACTTTGAACCAAGTGAGTTAGTGCAAAACACATTATAATTATGAAGGAGAATGAGGGTGTTGTTGTTATTGTTGGATCTCTACCTCAAAGTGCATGCTTACCCCAAAAACCTTCTTTTCGACCTACTCATACAAAAACAAGTGAAATTTTGGAAAAAGAACCCAAATATCAAGAACAATGAGGTTAGATCTTAGTTAGTTTACCGAGAAAATGCATTTTTTCTCTTTTTATTTTTATTTTTTAGGCTTTCATACAACCCAAAGAAAAGAGCATACAATGACAATAAAACACTTTACACTTTGTTTCCAGATTTGTTGAGATCACATAGAACACACAAAAAAGAGACTACGTGGACCAGAAAGAGTAGAAACCTAAAAATAAAAACAGAAAAACCGAAATATTAACTATGTAATTTTTTTTTTAAATGGGCATATTCATAGTTTATACCTCCAAATTTGACTAAAATGGTTGTATATTGGGAAATTGAAAACCTTTTCAAGTGAAGAGTTATTAACTAAAAGAAGCACTCCAGACACAATGGAATAGACCTCTTAGCCCAAAATTGTACAGAAATAGTAAAAAACAAAAATGTAAAAATACAGCTTCAAGATCTGGATTTACAACAAGAGTGGGCCTTCAAATGGGCTCTGATACCATGTTCAAGAAAATAGGGTATTCCAAAACATGATGAACACCTTTAGTAACCACTCACACAACTAGATCAAAGATCAACACACTGATATTTTTATGTGGTTAAAACCTTCAAAGAGGGAAATAGTTCATGACCTCTACCAACAGGGATACTTAAGGAAATATATTAATGCAAAAGAAAAATATTTTACAAGAGATTTTTTCACAATAGATCATTAGAAAATTACCCTCCATGCTCTTTAAATAGAGATCATGGACCAATTAGGTGCTAAGAAATCGATCATGTAGTCGTTAATATTGAGGAGAATATGATCCATCAAATCACTCTATGTCTAGAACATAGCATGATCGTCATATTACATAACTACAAATGCATACTAAATAAACACACTAAGAAACATACTTTTACCTAAAGACACATTGGACCAATTTGATTTTAACTAACTCCTAAGTCTCTAAATATCCTAACATCTTTGAGATCCATCTTGACTAATTTTATCTTATGTTCATAAATGTAAACATGGGAGCCTACAATCCATGTACAAAAATATTTTATGATGACTTACATGGCTCTTTCTTCTTGTAACCACAACTGGATGAATTTGAATGGGAGGGGACCATAATCAGTTTTCTCCTCCAGTGCTAGTAAAATAGGTTTGTGATCTTAAATGGATGAGATTATTTTATTTTTCTTTATGAGATTCTTCTTTTTCCATTGTTGGATCTTTTTCTCAATCCTGTTGTGAATCGCCCAAGTCCTTTACCTTTATATTTTTTTGAATCTCTGGTGAAGAGCCAATTGTCTATATGATTTCCATATCTGAACTTTCTATTATCTTAGTCTCTTTAGAAAAGAGTATTTCAAATCTATTGGCCTCTTCCAACTGAATTTTCATTGGCGATTTTGATGGGGGTGTAGGAACATTCATCCCCCCTATACTTGGATTGTGCCTTGTTGTTCGACTTCCTTTGTTTCCTTCTTGAACCCCCATTCATGTCCCTTACATTGATGTCGAAGTGACATATTGCACATTCTTTTTTATAGTTGGTTTCTTATTTTTCATCCCTTTTTTAATAGTTTAACCATTGTTCCTGAAGATATTGAAATTGTGTTACCTATTGTATCACCTTCTTGTAGTTTTTTGCAAATTTCTCGTACTCATGGAAAAAATTTAATTTTAAAGAAAATTTCTCGTAATCCATATGTTTCTCATGTCTCCAATTGTCCAAGGTTAATAAAATTTCTTCTGGAATCCATTTCTACATGTTCACTTCATCACAGATTTTGTTGCATGCAAACATTCCTTCTTTTCGAGTGGTTTTGTCAATATATTTTATGAGAGTATTCTTGATGCATTTTAGTGTTACACCATTCCAGCAATGGAGAGGTAGATGTAGAATCCGAACCCAAAATGGAATAGTAGAAGGGATGCCATTTTATGGGTTGAAGTATGACATCCACCAGTTCAGGTACATTCCCCTCGTTCCCAAGAAATATTGTCATCTTCTGAAGATAATATATGTGTCTTATTTTTTGGAGGGTAAAGGAACACATAGTACCCATGTCCACAAAATAAATATGTTAATTTCCCCTAAATCCAAATTTCCATAACCCTAGGGTATGGCCACATACTAGTGAATTGTCCAATGAGTCCACATTATACCATAGGAAAAGCCATACTGTAACGTCCCTGACCACCAACCCCTACCAGGTAATGCTACCTAAACAATTGTATCTTTGTTTTTCTGCTTTGATACCATTTTGTAACACCCCTGACCACCCAAGTCGGGCCATGCTATCTTGTAGAAATAACAGTTATCATTTGCCTATAAATATAAACATAAACAGACAACATACTCTGCTAATACACATACTAATACGGAAATAATAGTAAATTCATACATGCGGTAATCACAAGAAGAACCCATAAATATAACAACATATACATGCAATACTCATCAATATAGCGTGTACAAATAAACAACATGTAAATGAATAGAGAAATGGGTACTTATATTTTAAATGAAGTACACCAACTGCGTGCAGACCTTCCACGAACCTCCCAGCCATAAACCATGCTTCTCTTCATTCTCAGTAGTGGGTCACCCCCTAGATGGGACTAAACTCCATCAGGCAATGGATTCCTAGGCTTGGAAAGGATAATAGGAAAATCGCACAGATCAACAGGAAGGATTTTCTCCCAATAGCCACTTATGCCCACAACCCATAGACCCTCATTCCCCACACGTGTGTCCCACCTAAGGAGTGTACACCTTCACTATCACAATTCCAATGGTTGTCCACCTCCCTTCTAGGCCTTCAACAACATGTTGGACTGGAAGTCTCAGAATACTGTAGCTACTACCGGACTTCCTCTAGGAGAAATTACTTCCTCGAAACACTCTCTTACCTTGAGAGAGTTTCTCATAGGTATGGCAATCAGCTTCTTAAATCCATCTCCTTAGCAAATACAACAACAACATTCAGCTAATGCACAGGTGATGGCAACAATAAAAAATGGATAAGGACATAGAATATGGAATCAAGCCATGCTCAGCCAAGGAACTGCATTTGCAGCAATAGCCAACCATTAAGACATAGCATGGGCTCAGCAAAATACAAGTGTGTCGGGCTTTACAGGAGATACATAGGATAACTCAAGTATGACTGCAGGTTCCCAAGGTGCGTGCTTATTCAAAGGTTGATAATGGAGGTCATGCTCAATGCGTGAGTGTGTGTGCACATCATTGGAGAGTATGGAAGACTTCCAGAGCGGCAACCATCGCAAAAATGGTGAGAGAGCCCCCAACGAGCTGGATTTTCCACCTAAAAACTCCATGCGCCCAAGTTGACACATTTCTACCTGAAGTTGCATGAGCTCCACTTAACAGTCATTCCCTTTCCTCGGAAACTTAGGACAACATAGGTTATGTCAAACCTTAGCATCTAGGAAATAATAATACAATATTATTCCTTTAGAGGTAATCCCTTTAGCTTAGCCCATATTCCTAGACAATTATCCCCCATCCCTTACCCATCCTAGTGGAAGTTCAGTCCCCTGTAACTCTTTCTTTGTGGTCGGTCTACACACAGTAATGTTGTTTATTAATACTTTGCATAATTACGTATACAAAATCAGGCCCACTGGCCTTAGCCTCTAGGATCTCTATCCTAATACACACATAATCCTACCAACTTATAATAACTTGGCTCATCAGCCTATCAAACATGTTTACAATTCATAATTACAACTAGGGTTCTACTTGGGGATATTACAATCCCCTCCCCTTATTTTTTCACTTTCCTTAGGGCAACTTGTTTATACATATACAATTCAAAAT
>JZKD02S2311238.1:163652-176599 GCA_000966675.3 Picea glauca
CATGGCAATGGCTTCCCAATATAGCCACGTTCCATAATCCATATCAACATGGTCTATTCCAAGGTACCAAACCTCAGCAAAACTCCAACCAATAGTCTCTCATTACCCACATGCTTGTCCCACCCCAGGAGTGTACACCTTTACTCTCACACAATCCATTGACTACTACACCTCCCTTTCATTAGGCTTCAGCAACAGGTCATATCAGGAAGTCTCATAGCACCATGGCTCCAAGAGTTCCAACTGCCCTCAGAGGTCTCCAGGTACCCTCCAGGCCTCAAACCGAGGAACATATCCCCACACTTCTCCCTCCAGGGCTCCAGACTTCTCTAAGGAAACCTAAGGAGAAGTGTACACACACCCAAATCCACTGTGGATCCATAGGGTAAGATTTGTTGTCTCCAATCAGCATCTTCCCCGAGTTACTCTTCGTAGTCAACATTCCAAATTTAATTAACATCATCTCATCTGCATCACCCACATGCAGTTATCATGAGAGAACATAAAAGAATTCATTTAGGAACTCAAACTTATATCAAAAGGGAATTCAACTTTCCCCAAAACATGAAAGTCTATTTCATAATTCTTCTTGGATGTTGTCATATTAGGAATGCTTCATCATACATATAGCCAACAAATTGTCAGTATTTCCTATACATCATAATTCAATTGCAATATGTACAAAACCATATGCAGTGATCTTAGAATCATCTGCACCTATAAATTCAATCATATTTACCAAACAATTTAATAAAATAGAACGAAACGTCATTCTATGCATATGTATTTTCATAATTAATATATGTAATTTCATTACTTCTTTTTCTGAACAAGAAATGTTTTGTAGTCAGTATTCATGTGACTACTTGACTTGCAACTTTCTTGTTGCAATGTCTAACAACTCCTGAAATGTCCTCAACTTCATGAATTGACAACATTTTAGTTGTTAGTAACAATTATTTCCATGCAATAATATATATGCATGTACTTACAAAACACATTCAACAATTGCATTTAGTATACAATTATATCACTTACTATGCATGAGTGCAATACTCAATGCATACTTATTCAGTGCACCTTGCATTGAATTACATAATTCTCTTTATCTCAGTCATGTATCTCACCATCCATAAGTTGGAATTATGGCCAATGTGTTGACACATTCTCCACATACCTCCTATTGTCTTCCCAATTAATTGGATGGCTTCCTTTTCGACCCGAACACTACACCAAGAATATAATTTTGTGGTGTTCATTAGTGTTAGAAAAAAGTTTTTAGTCCAAGTTTTATTTAAAGGTAGGAAGCTTTTAGTACCTGTGTGGCTCATAACCTTTCCATATCTATACCTTGCCATATCCAACCATGTCCTGGTCTCATACATGACTAGGTTATTGGCATTCATTCCTATAACAAGTTCTTATCTTTTATTTCTTTGGTTATTACCCCATAACCAAATTAACATGACATTCTACTATTCCAGTCTGTGCATTCAAAAGCTAAAAATATTTGAATTAATACAGGCCTCCAGCCTTTACCACATCCAGTGGTATGCATTCAAATAATATAATCATGTGATTTTATAAAATAACATTGGCTGAGGAAATTCTTACCTAAATTCCCTTCAGCAATTATGCAATAAGAGTAAATAAAAACTCATACCTGCATGAATGCCATTAATAAATTTGATGCTACATGTATGGTTGATGGCAGTAGAATATTTCATGCTTCTTTTATCAAACTCATAATTAACCTTCGACTTTATGTTGCTTCCTTCCATATGTAGCAACATCATCAAAAACACTTGCAACATGAAAGAATTATTTTTGTTCTTATGGTTGTTCAACCAAGCCTAATTCAATTGTTTCTACCGCAATTTCAATAACTTCCTTCTCCCTGTATCATATTTCTTGTTGTTCTCGGAGTTTTCACTTCATCCTAGATTCTGAAATCTTCTTTTGCTCTCATTGTAATTATTGTACATGATTAGTTCTTACCTGAGAACTTTCTAGCCAATTCACTCTTGGCTACTTTTTCATTTTTAGTCACAAACTAAGCTTATATTAACCTTCAACTTTTATTGATTTCCTGTATCCAACTATCCCAACTCATACTTGGATCAATTAAAATTCCAAACCAAGTTGTTTTATAGACTCTGGATTCTTCAACATCCAGTTACTCTTCAAGACTGAACTTCGTCATCCCTTTCCTGAAAAAATACTTTAGTAATTGAGGTTTTCTTATACTCTCCTCTTCTCTTTTCCAATTAGCTTCAAACTTGACTTACCTATCCAATCTCTAGCATAATGTAAGGATGCGCATATGCCTCCTTTGCTAGCTGCATAGAATTAACTGGAAGTCCTCCTTTTACCTTACCATTATAGATTCAAGTGATACCTTCAACCTATTGGGTTGTCACTCATGGATCTATGTCACTTAAGATGGATTATTGTTAGGCACCATCTCCTCTTCATTCAAAAAAATGTATAGAACCATTTTCTTCTTCTTGGTTCCTTATTGATTTTTCTTTAGAAATCATTTCACCTTTAAATTATTCTTGACTTGATATCTCCATGTTCTTATGTAAATACCTTCACACCTTTGGAGTGCATCAACAATCCTCTACGACTCTAGCTTTCCTTCCTGGAGCATTGACATGCATTCCTATTAGCTTGATATATATCTCGTGATTTCTTCTTCCATTATCTTAGGATGTTCATGGACTTGACTCCATCCAGGAGTTTTTCCTTGTCTACTTTGCATACTTTCCACCACATATTATGTTGATATTAATTTTCAACATTTCCCTATTACTTGGATCCCTCTGATCCAACTCCTTCATGCCCCAATTATATTTTCATTCATGTTCTTTGGTAACCTGGGATAGTTAACCCCAATTTATTTCTTGAAGCAATTGATTTATCCTTTTCTTTGACTGATTATATCAGCACTTGGATTTTCTTGAAGAATTATTACTTTTTTCTATCTTGATCCATATAATTTTCAACCTGACTAGAAAAATCAACTTCTATCATTTCATATTTGATGACCTTCATACCATGCTTCCATTACGCACTTTGTTAGCAGTAATGGAGGTGATACCTCCAATCTGTAGGACCAATCTTTGGAGATGTCACATCTTCTCTCCAAACGCTTTCATATTCCATAAAACCTTCCTTCCTTATTCCCATTATTTTCATCTCCATATGAACTTATGGTTCATGCATTATCATGTATCATAGATGGATGAATACTTGGAATCCTCTTTCCAAGACCTTTCCAATGATTTCCTCCTTGCTCAATTCAGAATCCTGAGTAGAAAGTTATGATCCTTTAAAACTTGTGCTTTTTCTCTGATGCACTTCTTGTATAGTGGATCTCTTTTCTCTAAGCTAATGGCTCTTAGATATTTTTTGGACACTATCATAAAGTTTCTAGGTCTTCAGTACCTCTCCTGATGTAGGTCTGAACCAAACAAAACCCACGGGATTTCTTCTAACCCCTTTTTCCTTCTTTAACACAGTTTTTGGGCACTGGCCTCCTTTTTCCTTCAGCCCTTAATTTGCATGGGACCATGGCTGTGACCAAGTGTTAATAGTTGGGTGCTTATCCGAAGCCTTGAAACTTTAGGACTCCGGAGCTTCGGAGGTTTTCCTTTCTTCACATCACAAACATCATAGAACCTTGAACTAGCGAATTCATAGAGGACGATGGATCTACGGTCCACATTCTCTATTAAGATCTACGGTGGATAGGAGCTTTGGGACTCCAGCTTTAGCAGTTTCCAAACCACATCACAACCATCTCCCAGAATGCTGAATTGGTGAACTCGCAAAGTGGGGTGGGTCAATGGTCCACGACTTCCTAACATCCAACAACTGAGATCTATTATGGAACTTTGATTATGGGAGTTTTCGAAGCACTTCTATACAGGTATACCAGAGTTTCAGACCGATGAAAGCACAAAAAACAAACCAATGGACTGTGCCTTCCCGCTAACTAATGACCATGATCAACTCCGGGACTCCTAGCTTCGAAAGTTCCAAACTGTCCTCACTCTCAAACCTTCTGGACTACCAAGTCTCTGGGTTGCTGCATATGTTGCCACATACCCTCTCCTGATCAATGGTCGATATGGACTCTGACCTTCAGGCCTTCAAGAGTCCCCGACCTTAACTATATATGGCTTGAATCCTCTAAAGTACCAATTCTCTGGAATAAGAGATCTACTGTCGTGTGTCCCTCCTTAATCAACGGTGAGGATTTACTCCACTCTTCGGAGCTTCGGGATTCCTCAAACTTTAAAAAAAAATTGATATGGATTTTATGAGAAGAACAAAATGACTACAGATTATTACTAGATGCTTAAAACAGAATAACAGAGATACAGTAAAACTGGTTTTCTATTCAATAAGGAAATAAGATGAAACTGTAAAATGCAGCGAAAAACAAGCTTACTGGAATGGTGGCGGCTTATCTCTGAGAAGAGATGTGACGACTATGCTCATTCACAAGAAGATGATTACAATGAGGATCTCAAGGCCTTTTTACAATAATTAGGATTTTCAAAAACCCTAAACATCCAAAAACCTAACCCTAGGAGATGAAGCGCCAAAAGTCATGTGGGCCCCATTTGGGTAAGTCAGTACATCAACTTCCCGGTGTCGTAACGTTTGCATACGATCTTCGTTTTAGGTGTATGATAGCCCATTGGAAAGATATATCTAAGGACTACAACAATTGCACCAAATTTCATAATGAAATTTTTCAATTGAAACATACACTAAAAAACGTCGTTTAGGACCTCAAAATGGCTCCAGAAGTTCAGGACCTGAAAAACTGCTAAAAATAGTAAATTATCAAAATTCCTAGAAAGTTGTTTTGATCCAGCTAGAAAAGGTGGGTGGACACCGATATACACCTAGATCAATACTCCCTCCTTAGGAAGCAATGGTATCCATTGTGTTGAGTTCCCCCATCAGATGAGGAAATTTCTGCTAAATTTGGCCCCAGGTGAGCCACTTGCCTTGGTGCAGGAGCTGCCCTGCTTTGATGACTCGATAAAGATCGATCCTTTGTTGTTGAGTGCCCTTGATCTGTGTGTCCACAATCTGATCACTAGATGCCTGTTGTATGCAATCGAGGTTGAGCTCTGTTGGTGTCAGTTGTTCTACTACATCTGAGGTGTCCAATAATGGTGGGAAATAAGGTCGAAGGAGGTCCACATTGAACACTAAGTGCAGGCCAAGGAAAGGAGGAATGTTGAGCTCAAAATAATTACCCCCCATAGCCTTGGTGATGGTGTACGGCCCATAACAAAGTGGTCAAAGCTTCCGATGGGATCCTATAAGGCGTGTTTTCTACAAGTGCAACAAAACTTTGTCACCCACCTGAAACTTATGTGGCACCCAATGTTGATCATGGCATTGCTTGTCCTTGTCATTGGACTTCTGTAGGGTATCCTGAACCTGTTGGCAGATGTTTTGGATACTCTCAATGAACCGGGTGACTTTGTTAGCCTCATTTGGAGTAGGAGAGGAGTCGGTCGAGGTGACCGCAAGGGGAAGTGCAACATCTATGGGACAAAATGGTTGGAATCCCAACCCCACCAGAAAGGGGTTGTGGCCAATTGAGCTATGCAGGGCTCAGTTATAGCTATGCTATACATAGGGAAGAATCTCGTCCCATGTGTGAGGGTTCTTGGAATTATACATGCGTGGGATATGCACGATCATTCGATTTGCAAACTCGATTTGTCCATTTGTCTGGGGGTGGAAGGCCGTGGATTTGGTGAGATTGGTGTCTAGCAGTGACCAAAGGCTCGACCAGAATGTGCTGATAAATTCACTATCCCAATCTGATACAATGGTTTTTGGGATTCCAAAATGTACCGAGACTCGTTCAAAGAAGAGCTTGGCAGTGGCTTCTATTGTGATGCTCTTCTTGTAGGCAACAAGAATCGCCATCTTAGAAAAGCAATCAACAACCACAAAAACACAGTCATTTCCTCGCTTGGTGGATGGGAGGCCCAACATGTAGTCCATTGATATGGATTCCTATGGCCTGTCAGGAGTAGGAATAGGGGTGTATAGGCCCTATTTCTTAGTGGTTGCTTTGGCAATAGTGCAGGTAGTGCAAGACCTGATATACTTGCTGACCTCCTGTCAAAGTTTTGGCGAGTATAATTTTTTTTGTAGCATCGCCACTGCCTTTTCGACGCCGAAGCGTCCTGCCACCTAACTGTAGTGGGCTTCCCAGATCATCTTCGCTCGCTTGCTTGATGGAACACAGATATGGCCTAGATGACATAACAATCCATCCTGAAGATGGAAATTATCAACAACTTCCTTTGCACCCAACATTTGGTAAGTGGTGGAAAAGTCTAGGTCTGTCCCATAGATTTGGGGCCATCCAGAGGTCTCATGCCAGCAAGAGTCTAGCACTGTGGTGAGTGTCATGACTGGTGGTATGCTGAGGCAATCAACGACGCAGTTGGTGCTTCCTATTTTATACTTGATGTTGAGGTGGAATTGTTGCAAGTATGTGGACCACTTTTGATGGAGGTCATTCTGCAATATTCCTTGTGTCTGCATGAACTGCAGTGGCTTATGATCAGTATGGATGATTGTCTCTCTCCCAAGAATGTAATGTCTCCACTAGCGGCAGGCTTGCACAATGGAGTACATTTCTTTGTCATAAGTAGGGTACTTATGGACAACATCTGATAGTTTCTCACTATGATAGGCCACAGGGTGGGCGCGTTGCATGAGAATGACACCCACATCATAGTCCGAAGCATCAATCTCAGTCTCAAAGGGTTTTTGTAGGTCTAGTAGTGCAAGTAATGGGGCTGAGTACAAGTGTTTCTTCAAATCATCAAATGCTTTTTGTTGGGGCCATCCCCCCAAAAATTTTGCCTTACCACCACCCCTGGTTATTTGGTTGAGGGCGCATGCAATATGGGAGAATCCCAACACAAACCTATGGTAGAAATTGGAAAGGCCCAAGAGGCGCTGAAGCTCAGTGAGTGTGGTTGGGGTTGGCCAATCACTAATGACTTGGATCTTGGCTGGATCCACATGTACGACATATTGATCAATGATGTAGCCTAGGTAATGGACCTTGTCCATGCTGAAGGATCATTTTTCCAAGTTGGCATATAGCTCGTGTTGTCGCAGAGTGTTCAGAACATGTTGAATATGTTGCAAGTGTTCAACCCAAGTCTTGTTGTAAATGAGAATGTAATCTAGATACACCACTACAAAATTATTGGTGAATGGTCACAGGATATCACCCATCATCCTCATGAAATTGGTTGGAGCATTTTTCAAACCAAAGGGCATGACCAACCTTTCAAAAAGTCCTTCCTTTGACTTGAAAGTGGTCTTCCATACATTTGTTTGTTTTATTGGGACCTGGTGGTAGCCAGACTTCAGATCAATCTTACTGAAGTATTTGGCCCCATGAGTTTATAAAATAGGTCATCAATTCGGGAAATCGGGTACCAGTTTCTGATTGTGATTTTATTCAAAGCTCGGTAATCCATGCAAAGTCGCTAGGTTCCATCTTTCTTCTGTACCAGCACGATTGGGCTCCTGCAAGGTGATGAGTTGGGACAGATGTGCCCCTTGTGGAGAAATTCTTGGATCTATCACTTGATCTCCTCATTCTCTAACAGAGAGAGGTGATAGACTGGCCCATTGGGCAGCGATGCGTCAGGGGTCAGATCAATGGGGTGCTTGACTTGGCAGTGTAGAGGTACCCGGGTAGGTGAGGAGAAGATATCTGAGTATTCTTCCATGACCTTGTCTACTTGCTTCTGTTGTGTGGAGAGGTGGCCACAAAGACCCTGGATGTGGTTGTGATCTTTCTCTCATTCTGAGAGAAAATCACGAAGAAGCCAAACTTTCCCATCTGAGAGATGACCTTCCTGCATTGCTTAGCATATATCAAGGAAATAGCACTAGGTGGGAATGCCATAAATAAGGTTGGCCCAAAATAACATCACAAACTTTGAGAGGAGAAACATCACACAATACTTCATCTTTGAAGGGCTTGATGTTATATGACAGTCGGCACTGTTGGTTGACGTGGAGATCACTTCCTTAGTGGATCCATCCAATGGTGTAGGGTTGTGGGTACGACATTGTTAGCAGGGTCAGCTGCTTGATGACCTCTTCTGAGATGAGGTTCTTCTAGCTACCACTATCAACGATAAAGTGCATCGAGGTGCATTTTACCCACATATGTGAATGGAAGAGGAACTCTACTTCTTCTAGCTCGTCTGGTTCACCATGCTGGAGCTTGGTGGTAGCAACGATGGCACTGGGTTCTGCGTCAATGATCCATCTTCCCCTTTCTGGTTCTGAATCAGAGTCAAAACCCGCATCTGATTCAGAGGCTTTCACTTTGGCCACCATTGACTTCTTTGAGTGGTAGTCAACAGTGTTATGCCAAGGGCTCTTATGGAAGTCGCACCACTTCCCGGTATCCTTCTTTGTCTTTCTGGTGTCCTTCTTTGCTTGCGGCTTGGACTAGCTGTCCTGATACTGTCCATATTTTCTCTGTCCTTTGTTTTGTGGGTGGGGGCTACCCTTTCCTAGATTTTGTTGTGAGGTATTCCCTGGCCCAAATTGTCGCGTCTTTTGTTTGAGCTTCTGCTCGATTTTGACAGCATATCGATAGGTTGTGCCCAAGGATGAGATGTCCAAAAATTCCATTTCGGTCTGTATGTATCTATGTAGAGCACCGTAATACTTGAGAACCATATGTCACTCTGAATCTTTGATACCCATCTTGGTACGCAAGGTATGGGAGATATTTGTTAAATATGGCACTACTTGGTCTCTTTCTTGCCGCAGTGTGGTCCATTTGGTATACAAGTCGTGATAACTTCTGATAGGGTAGTATTGTTCCTTAATAGCATCCCTGAAGGATTCCTAGGTGGTTGTGACTGTAAATAATGAGGGTTCCTCTGTTTCCTTTTGCTCACAGAAATTTTCCCACCAATATCTGACATGGGAAACGGCTTTGAGAAGCGCAAAAGTAATATTTTCTCTATTCAAAAAGCTATGGACAGAAAAATACCCTTCTAGTATATTCAACCACTTGTCTACAGCATCTACGTCTATCTGACCTTCAAATATAGGAATATTGAATTGTATTTGTACCTTGAAGGGAGCGGTGCCTCCACTCGAAGAAGATGCGTCGCCTGTTGGTAGTCGTCGAAGGATTTGCACGAAATTATCCATCATCCCATTCCTCTATTGTGTGAGGGATTCCTCAATAAACAATTTGAAAGGATCTCCTGTCCCATCATCTTTCTTTTCGCCTTCCATGAGAGGTCACTTGGGAATGCGAGAGCTTTTGTCCTCAAGAGAAACAAGCTCGAGACCCAACTCTTTGTACTCCGACCTCGTTGGGGACATGCATTAAGACAACAAGGAGTAGATCGCTCTGATACCACTAATCTAGATTTTATGAGTAGAATGAAATGACTACAAATTATTACTAGATTCTTAACACAGAATAACAGAGATACAATAAAACTGGTTTTCTATTCAATAAGGAAATACGCTGAAACTATAAAATGCAGCAGAAAACAAGCTTGTTGGAATGGTGGCGGCTTATCTCTGAGAAGAGATGTGACAGCTGTGCTCATTCGCAAGAAGATGATTACAATGGGTCTCTCAAGCCCTTTTTACAATAAACAGGAGTTTCAAAAATGCTAAACATCCAAAAAACTAGCCCTAGGAGATGAAGCACCAAAAGTCATGTGGGCCCCGTTTGGGTAAGTCAGTACATCAACTTCTCGGGGTCGTAACTTTTGCATACGATCTCCATTTTAGGCGTATGATGGCCCATTGGAAATATATATCTGAGGAATACAATAGTTGCACAAAATTTAAAGATGAAATTTTGTGGCCGCAACATACCTAAAAAACATCGTTTAGGGCCTCAAAACGGCTTTGGAAGTTTAGGACCCAAAAAACTACTAAAAATAGTAAATTATCAAAATTGCTAGAAATTTGTTTTCAGCCAGCTGGAAAAGGTGGGTGGCCACTGATATCCACCTAGATCATTCTTGACCAAGTTTAGCTACTTTGGGAAATCCATCAGCAGCCCCACCAACCATAATCGAGGGAAGTGCCACGTGGCAGAATAATAGAAGCTCACACGTGACCCAATCAGGCATGTGGCACGTGTCACGTTCTAACTAGCATAATCAATATTCGAAGGGTAAATAAATCAATAACATGTGGCATGCATATCATGTGTCCATATCATCTCAGGTGACATTAGCAAGTCATGTCACTTTTGAACTTTGGGAGTTCCAGGACTTCTAAAATTCTTAACCTTCCGGGGGGTTGTTATCCACAATTTTGGTTATCATGATGATATAATGATGATGGAAAATCAAGCTCTTCACTAAGAACACTTTCCTGAGAAAAGTTACATTTGTTTGCTTCCAGAAATCATATTTTTAAGGGAGGTTCGCAGGCTACCTATATATTTTCCTGCGAGAATGCCTGATTCTCGCAGGCTGCATTAAGATGGAGTGCGAGGGGTTCGCATTGTACCTAACTCTCAGGGTGCGAACATCTTCCAAAAGAAGGAAAAAGATAAATTCTCGATCCTTCTAGAAGGGAATCTTCTAGAAGGATGAGTTGGCTTTCGAATGGTTATTCAGGTGCTAGCATTCCAGATATCTTGGGATCATTTCCTATCCAAGTAACTAATCTATCTTCTCCTATATATTGAAGAGATTTCTCATGGAAAAGGTTAGAAGCAAACTAGCAAGAGATTGATTGGAGAATTAGTGTAAGATTGTATGAAGGACTGATGCTACAGCAGCTAGAGACACCAGCAAGGTCATCAAAAGTGGTTGATTTTCTTCATGCATGACCAAGTGTCTGTGTCAGAGTTAGGAGCCATTGAAAGGAGATCTACAACATCAAGGCTCAGGTTGTAAGTTTCACTTTCAATTAATTCAATACAGTAATATGTCTCTTTCCCATAAAGATTATGTCAATTTATTACATAACTCCTTGATCATATGTATAGATTAGCTATTGATTATATTGATTTGTCTTCACTTCGATTGGTTTGTACTGTTGTAATCTGAACGCCACAAGAGAATTGGAGCGAACCTTGGAACAACAGAGACCCAAGGAAGCATTCATAAGGTATGTCCAAGATCCTTGCCTCTTAGTTCATTCAATAGTCTAGATCTAGGGAAAGTGTATTATTCTGTCCTGTTTTGTTCTAGATCCAGGTGGATCTAGGGAGATCGGTTTGTGTCCGCACTTACGGATTAATCTTGAAACAAAATTGGTGACTCCACTGGGGAGCTATTCCCTTTTTCTTTATGGTTTTTGAGTTTTTCTGTGGCCATTTTCTCTATTTGCATTTTTCTCCTATTGTGTCACTGTCTGAGTCCTCAGGATATCCTGAGAGACCTTCTGGGTCCATAAGCCAGTTTGAATTTTGCTTGCATTTTCAAAATTTTTATTATCTTCAAGAGTTCTCGCACTGTGTTTATTGATAGACTGCGAGAACCAGTCAGGTTCGCACCCTGCATATAGGGTCCAGTGCGAACACCTCGCACCTTGCTATAAGGTGGCCTGCGAGAATCCTATCTTCTCGCACTGTGTAACACTGCTTGCCTGCGAGCAAGATTTTTGAAAATTTTGAATTTGAGTTTTGATTTGTTCAATTGCTTAGATCTGTTAAATTACATCGTTTTGGCTTATTGGATCCTTGATTTACATATCTCTTGCCTTAGTTTGCTTGCTTGAACAAATTTAGGGTTTCAAGGTTTTTCTTTCCCTTCATAGCTTGACTTTCGTTTCTTGGCTCTAATTGGCATTTTCATTCTCTCTAACTTCTGGAATTGAGTGTGTCTGATTGGCTGAGAACCAGTGATTGGTAGAGAGTTAAGTGCTTGGTGTTTCTCATTTGCTTGTTGCCTCGAAAGAGCATTTTCATTTGCATTGAGAAGACTCATTAGTTTACTTTTTGTTTTTACTTTCATTGAAAGTGTTGGTTGGGTTGTTATGGTTTGTTTCTTTATGATTTGATTTTCTTTTCTCATTAATCAGAGTTCTTCTTGGAAAGTGAACAACAAGTTTTCTTTCAAGATTTTGTTTTTGTCTTTTTGAAAACATTGAAAAATCAAATTTTAGAGTTTATTGAAGTAATTGAAAAAGACATATAGAGATTGGTCATTGATAAATTATTGTTTGTATTGACATATGAAAGAAAATTGTGCATTGCATTGTAGTACAGAGTTGATTTAGGAAATATTCTCTCTCTCCCATAACTAGGATTCATGGAATGAAAAGAATTATATTTTCATCATCATCCTTGCATCATTTCGGTCAGAGTCATACACCATGAGTTTCACTTCTGTTACCTTTGAGTAAACAAAAGCTTTTAAAAACATTGCGTAATATTAAAATTGATCTAGTAACTCTTTTCTAGGGCTCTTTTACACCGACATTTATCTAGGCTAGTGCTTTGGAGTAGGAAGAGAGATACACTCTCCAAAAGCTCAAAAACACACAATAGCATCTTGAGTTAGGGAGTGTTAAATTCCATTTGCAACATATTGTCCTGGGATGCCCTTCTAACACAAGGGTCAAGCACTAGGTCACATTGGTGTTGGCAGAGTTACTAACCCTTCTTTGTTGACAACGGTGTAGAGATTGCACGTATTACGAGGATCACTCCGATGTATACCCACAATTATGAGTGGAATCCTTTGAGTTGGTTTCGAGCTAGATACCCTGCCCTTGTGTGTGGATCGGAATGATGACTATTCCCCCAGTTTGTACTGTTGTTTGTGGTGACCTTAGTGGCCTATCTCTCTAGGTTCTTACCCAAGGTGACTGTGGAGGGGAAAGTCTTCACGGTACCTAGAATCGACGTTGATCAAACTCACTCG
>JZKD02S2311238.1:234894-281664 GCA_000966675.3 Picea glauca
CAGCTTTTAAAAACATTGCGTAATATTAAAATTGATCTAGTAACTCTTTTCTAGGGCTCTTTTACACCAACATTTAGCTAGGCTAGTGCTTTGGAGTAGGAAGAGAGATACACTCACCAAAAGCTCAAAAACACACAATAGCATCTTGAGTTAGGGAGTGTTAAATTCCATTTGCAACATATTGTTATGGGACGCCCTTCTAACAAAAGGGTCAAGCACTAGGTTGCATTGGTGTTGGCAGAGTTACTAACCCTGCTTTGTTGACATCGGTGTAGAGATTGCACGTATTACGGGGATCACTCCGAGGTATACCCACAATTATGAGTGGAAGCCTTTGAGTGGGATCTCCTCTCTGCAATTGATCCTATGGCCACATATTCTCCTCCTCCTCTGCTTTCAATTATTCCCATACTTGAAAGACCTCGATGCTTCAAAGTCTTCGACCTTTACTTCCACTGCAAGGCCGACTACTTGGGTCTCACCTACCCTCTAAAAATGATTTCCATCCTGAGCTTCATCTATAGCTAGGACCATGAAATTTCTCAGCCATCTGTTCCCTTCTATTGGAACTCTGTGCACAAAGGCATGATTCCTCCAGAGCTTACGAACTCTAAAAAATCCACTCCCTTGCACACTACTGGTGCTTGACTAACTGCCAAGCAGCTATTTATCACACTTCTTTTGAGTGTTGGTCTAGTGCATTCCTTGTATAGGTCTTCCTCCAGAGTGTTCAACAACTTTGTCTTCCTCCTTGAGATTCAACTGCTCATACCTCAAAGGTCTCTATCTCTGCTACTCCTCGAAGGGATATAAGTGCCCTCCTAGCAACATTTGCTCAAGCACACCTTGTTGAGCCTATAGAGTGTTCAACAAATCTGTGAGTGTCTTCTCCTGGAAACATAGTTTCTTCGTGCACTCCTTGCACACGCTCAATGCCCACCTGACAGAGCTTCACAAAATCCTTACCATTTTTGTCTTCTCTCTGTGCCCTCCTTTGCACAGTCTTTCCTCCAAGGTGTTTAGTAACCTTGAGGTTCTCCTTTGATTTTATGATTCCTCTGGTGTGCCCTCTTGGCATATTCTTGTCTAAACTCCACAGAACTTAGATGTGCACTCTGGCACAAGCTTATAGAGTCTTCAGCACTATGTCATGCAACCCCTTGCATGAAGCCACAAAGAACCCAAATCGAAATAAAAGAAAACTCACAGACAATGAATTTTTTCTATCCCTATAGATGGAATCTAACATACATCTACAACATACAAATGAACATAGACATAGCATTTATGAAAGACACATAAACACACAAAATCATATGCAGGAAAAACTGCTCTTTTCTCATTTACATAAATATCGGATTACAATATTTACAAAGCTAGGACTGCAACAGAGTCTCGGCTCTCTCTCCTATATCTCTATCTTGCTTCTGCCTCTCTCACACACAACTCTCCAATCTATATACCAAGATATTTTTACAAAAGAGGGCTCCTCGAGCTCTTCCTGCCAAGCTACCTACTCTCATTAATTACAATGTATTATATTTAATGGTTGTCTAGTCCGAATTGGATCTAGATCTACAACCTGTCAACCATTAAAGGTGACCTCATATCCTACCTACTCAAAATCATTAACTCGTATCTACCAAGCCTTACAAACATTTAATTACAATTTTAATTTTGAAAACGATGGAAAAATAAGAGCACTTTCGTCTCTCCCCTCTTGAATGTGCGATGAATGTGTTGTCTAGTTGGTGCATTGCTGACATGAAGTGATGCTCGTGCATCATACTCCACTGTTGTGAAAAACATTCATGAGCTCCTACTTATGAGCTTCCCGTCTCTATTGAAATCTACCTGGATCCCAAACTATTCTTTGGAGTTGTCCATATGCCCCACTGGTTTGTTGTTGTTGCATATTTCTTGTTTCTATGGTAGGCTCTCTTCTGCCCAGCTCCTTCTTGACAGATTCTTGCGCTGACCTCCACATCAACTCCCTGATTTCTTCTATCACTTCCTCCAGTTGCTCCAATGGTTTTCTTTTCTTAGGAAATATTCTCGGCTACACTTCCTCCTTATCAATGGGTAGATCAATTTGATCCCCCCTACCATCTTCATCTTCCCTTGTGGAACTAATTTGCTACTCTGTTGCAGACTCCAATTCTGCTGTCTCTTCTTGACTAACTTGCTTCTCGATCACTTCCTCTAACAGACTATATTCTATCATTTTTCCTGTTGGTTCATCTCCAACTTCCTCCAGCTGCTCCCCAGACTGGAATTTTGATTCTTCTTTTGTTGCTGGTCTCAGTGCTGTAGCCACCTCCTGTTCAGCTTCCTGGCTGAAATTTCTGAGAAATTTTGTTGAATTCCCTTCTCCCAAAATTTGCATGACTATTTTCTCATGGAATTCATCTACTGCCTCTGGATTGTTCAACCAATCCTCCAACATCTCTAACTCCTTCTCCCACAGAGAGAAAATTTTAACTGCATGCTCTTCTTCTGTTGGGGAAGATTCTGATGTCTGCTCCATTTCTTCTTCCTCTATGATAGTCACTGTTGGTTGTCCTTCTTCTGTTGTTGCATCTGCAACATATTCTCCGGCCTCAACTAGGCTGCTTGGTAGGAATATCTAAATTCCTCCAATGATCAGAATACACCTCTGATCTTCCTCCATCATCTCTCCTTGCTGAAATGGACTCTCAACTGAGTTCATCTTCTCTCCCTTGCCCATGTGGCAATCTAGAATTTATTCCCTGCCCTTCTGGCAGTCTATGAGGTCCTCCAATGATCCCATCTCATTGCCCACCTGGAAATCTGAAATTTATTCACTACCCACCTGGAAGTCTCTGATATCTACCATTGACCTCTTCTCATTGCCCTATTGGCAACCTGAAAGTTCCTCACTGTTGACCTAGTAGTCTCTGAGACCCTTCTCTGATCTCTTCTCCTCACCGTCATTGAGACTCTTCCCAGTTTCTAACTCACAGATGTGAACCATATCCTCTTCACTTCTGAGGCTTTCAACATACTTCAGCCACACTCTCAAAATATTTTGTTGTCCTCTGGCCATTTTACGTTCTTCTTCATGGGCCACTCATATACCCAATGCACCTTAGTATCCTGCTTCATTTTAAATGCAATCTTATCCATTCATGCTCTTGTCTCGTTGAGCTCTTGGTCCATCTCATCCTTTCTTTTATGCTGGCAGTATTTTCCTTGACCACTCCTTTGGCCTTCAGTAGCAATCCTCCTCTTTATCCACCGGCCCTCCTAGAAATTCTGTTGTTCACTCTGCAATTGAGAGAATTCCCAGCTTCTCCTTTTTCCTTTGCCTACGATCTCTAGACAAATTATATACTTTTATACCACTTGATGTAGACCCCATAGCTACCTTTGCCTCGAAAAGGTCTTTTGACCTCCCAGTCAAGGATCGTTCAAATTCCTTTGAGCCAAAATGGCTCTTTGATTCCCTATTGTAACCTTCGATAGTCATAACCACAGGTTCTATTATGAAACTTTTCCTGTATGACTAAGTGCTAGGTGCAAGCTCCTTCTCTCACGTGACCATGAGCTGTGATCACATGCCTATGCAAAAAGTGTTTCGAGACTTCAACGTATGAGCCACCCCTGACTCCCTGACTCCCAAAACTATGAAAAGGGCTTAATGACCATTATCTACCTCCACCCATGTGACCATTCCCATGACCACAGGCTTAACCTAAACGGCGTGTCGCATTTCGCAACTTTGGGATTTCCACATGCGAGTCGCTCTTGACTCCTTTATTCCCAAACTCTGGATCCCTGATGTTTCGATCGACGATATTTTCTCTTGGCGCTAGCTCCTCTCGCTAGGCCCCTCTAACTATAACGATGGAAAAACCAAGTGCCAACTCAAAAGGTGTTTCAGGATTTCGCGTATCAAGAATCCCTAATGTGGTTCACTTCCATTAACCCGATATTTGAAACCTCGATGCTAGATCAATGGTCCACACGCTCCCGCGATCCAAAGGTTCGATCTGTTCCTTCTTGTATCAAGACTTCACGTTTCACAAAGTTGAAAGACTCCTCACCTCTGATCTTTCGATACCCAATTTCTCGAGCTTCCAGATCTGTTGCCAGCTGTCTTCCCAGACGATGGACGGTTCCAATGGTTTCAAAATTTTAGGACTTCGCAAATTCCTCTCTCCTGTGCACTCTCAGGGAGTTAAACCTCATGCACCTTCATATGGATCCAATGGCTATTGGTCCTAGTGATTGGATCTAACGGCTCAGATCTATTCTTATCTAGTGTGCTCTCGTGGGTGTCTGGACGTGAGCTCTAACGGTCCAAATCTCCTCTCTGCAACTAATCGTATGGTTTCATATGCTCCTCCTCCTGAACTTTCAATTCTTCCTAGACTTGAAAGACCTCGATGCTTCAAAGGATTCAACCTTTTCTTCCTCTGCGAGCCCGACTACTTGGGTCTCACCTACCCCCTAAAAATTCTTTCCCTCCTGAGATTCATCTATGGCTCATACCTTTAAGTGTCTCGACCTTATGTTCCCTTCTATTGGAACTCTGTGCACAAAGGCACGATTCCTCCAGAGCTTACGAAGTTGAAACAGTTCTCTCCCTTGCACACTACTGGTGCTTGACTAACCTCCAAGAAGTTGTCTATCAACACTTCTTACGAGTGTTGGTCTAGTGCATTCCTTACACAGGTATTCCTCCAGAGTGTTCAGCAACTCAATCTTCCTCCTTGAGCTTCAACTGCTCAGAAATCAAAGGTCTTTGTCCCTTCCTCTCCTCGAAGGGATATAAGTGCTCTCCTGGCAAATTCTTCTTAAGAACACCTTGTTGAGCCTAGAGAGTGTTCAACAACTCTATGAGTGTCTTATCCTAGACACTTCTCTTCTCACAAAACCCTAAACATAGTTCCTTCCTGCACTCCTTGCACATGTTCAATGCCCACCTGGTAGAGCTTCACAGAATCCTCAGCAATTCTGTGTTCTCTCTGTGCCCTCCTCTGTACAGTCTTTCCTCCAAGGTGTTTAGTAACCTTGAGGTTCTCCTTTGAGTTTATGATTCCTTTGGTGTGCCCTCCTCGCATGTTATTTTCTAAACTTCGCAGAACTCATATGTGCACTCTGGCACAACTTACAGATTCTTTAGCTCTCTGTCATGCAACCCCTTGCATGAAGCCACAAAGATCCCAGACTAAAATAAATGAAAACTCACAAACATCAAATTTTGTCTATCCCTGTATATTGAATATAACATACATCTACCGCATACAAATGAACACACACATAGCATTTATGAAAGATGCATAAACACACATAATCATATGCAGGAAAAAAATGTTCTTTTCTCATTTACATAAATATTTGATTACAATGTGTACAAAGCCTGGACTGCAATAGAGTCTCATCTCTCTCTCCTATCTCTCTATCTTTCTTCTACCTCTCTCACAAAGAACTCTCCAATCTAGATAGCAATATATTTTTACAAAAGGGGGCTCCTCGATCTCTTCCCTCCAAGCTACCTACTCTCATTAATTACAATGAATTATATTTAATGGTTGTCTAGTTCGAATCAGATCTAGATCTGCAGCCTATCAAACATTAAAGGTGACCTCATCTCCTACCTTCTAAAAATCATTAAATCGACTCTACCAAGACTTACAAACATTTAATTACAATATTAATTTTGAAAACGAGGGGAAAATGAGAGCGTTTTCGTCTCTCCCCTCTTGAATGTGCATTGAATGTGTTGTCTAGTTGGTGCATTGTTGAGGTGAAGCAATGCTCCTGCATCAAATTCTCCCAAATGTCGAACTCCCAAATATGTTGATTTGTCGACACGTGCCTCTTTTTGATGAACGGTCAGGATTAACTCTGGACTTTAGGACTTCGGGCTTCGGGAGTTTTCACACGAGTACACTTTGTTTCTCCTGAAGTCTGAACTCCCAAACTGTTGTGAGCTCTATGAATCACAATCACTCGAGCACAGATCTGACGGCTGAGATCTATTTTTCATCATTGTGATTCACCTCTTTCTTTTGTCTTGATCTAATGGTTTTGATCTGTCTTTCGCTGATCCAACGATCAAGTAATTTTCTTGGATCTACAGTGTAGATCCACTTCGGGACTTCAGAACTTTGTGCTTTGACCCCTTTTTTTTCTCACACAAAAGCTTCGACAAAGTCGTGAAGTCTAAAGTGATTAGGGGTTAATCCTCATGCATGTTTATCCATATTGGATGGTTGTGAAGGATCCTCCTTCTCTCGAATATATCCTATGACTCAGATTCAAACCTTATGGTTCCAAACCCAAGGTCACTGCAGTCTCCTTTCTCTGTTATCTTTCTTGATCCTCTATACTTCCTGAACTTTCAAAACACGGCCCAGGTGTTCTCTTGGCACTCTGGAACACTCTAAAATTCAAATTTTGTCCCTCTCGAAAAGAATTTTCTCTGAGATTTTGAATCCATAACCACTTATACGACCCAATTCAGGCTCAGTGTCAAAAACTAGGCTTTGAACTTCAATTTTGTCCATTTCGACAACAATTCCTTTCTGAAACCTTTTCTTCAAATTCCACTTTCATGGCCCATCCAGGATCAGTGTTGAAACCATGGCTCTGATACCATTTTCTAACCTCCCCGACCACCAACCCCTGTCGGGTAACACTACCTAAACAATTGTATCTTTCTTTTTCTGCTCTGATACCATTTTGTAACACCCTGGACCACCTAGTACGAGCCATGTTATCTCGTAGAAATAAAAATTATCATCTTCCTATAAATATAAACATAAATAGACAATATATTCTTCTAACACACATATTAATGCAGAAATAACAGTAAAAGCATACATGCATTAATCACATGCAGAACCAATAAATATAACAACATATACAGACAATACTCATCAATATAGTGTGTACAAATACATAGCATGTAAATGAGAAAATAAATGGGTACTTAAATTTTAATTGAAGTACACTAACCGCGTGCAGACCTTCCATGAACCTCCCAGCCATAGACCAAACTACTCTTCACTCTCAATAATGTGCCACCCTCGAGATAGGAATAAATTCCATTGGGTAAGAGATTCCTAGGCTTGTCAAGGACAATAGGAAAGTCGCACAGATCAACAGGAAGGATTTTCTCCTAGGATCCACTTATGCCCATATCCCACAGACCCTCATTCACCACACGCATGTCCCACCCCAGGAGTGTACACCTTCACTATCACAAGTCTATTGGTTTTCCACCTCCCTTCCAGGGCTTCAGCAACAGGCTGGACCACGATTCTTATAGTATTGTAGATACTACAGGAATTCCTCCAGGAGAATGCACTTCCTCATCACACTCTCTCACCTGGAGAGAATTTCTCGCAGGCCTGACAACCTGCTTCTTAAATTGATCTCCTTAGCAAATAAAACAACAACATTCGGCTAACACACAAGTGATGGAAACAACTGAAAACAGGTAAGGACATAGAATGTCGCATCAATCCATGCTCAGCCAAGGAATTATGTTGGTAGAAACAACCAATTGTTAAGACACAGCACGATCTCAGGCAAATACAGGTGTGTCAGGCTTCACAGGAGATACATAGGATAGCTCAAGTATGAATGCAGGTTCCCAAGGTGCATGCTTGTTCAGAGGTTGATAATGGAGGTCATGCTCAGTGTGTGAGTGCATGCGCACATCAGTGGAGAGTATGGTCAACTTCTAGAGTGGCGAAATGGTGAGAGAGCCCCCAAGGAGATGACTTTTCCACCTAAAAATTTCATGCGCCTAGCTTGACACATGTCTTCTTGAAGCTGCATGAGCTCCACTTAATAGTCGTTCCCTTTCCCCAAGAACTTAGGACAACATAGGTTATGTCAAACATTAGCCTCTAGGAAATAATAATATAATATTATTCCTTTAGAGGTAATCCCTCTAGCTTATCCCCTATTCCTAGACACTTAGCCCCCCTCCCTTACCCAGCCTAGTGGAAGTTCATTCCCCCATAACTCTTTCTTCATGGTCGGTCTATATGCAACGATGTTGTTTATTAATACTCTACATAATTACATATACAATATCAAGCCCATTGGCCTTGGCCTCTTGGCTCTCTAGCCGTATACACACATAAGCCTACCAGCTTATAATAACTCAACTCACTAGCCTATCAAACATGTTTACAATTCATAATTACAATTGGGGTTCTACCTGGGGATATTACACATATGATGGGTGTTCTTTCTAGGAAAGGGTATTTTTGGAATTTTCTCAATCCTTTTGACAAATATTGTGGGTTGACCTTTACAATTTTTATTCGTAGTGACATTGAACATTGTTGAGTTGATGTTAGGAAGGTGTTCCACCCCCCAAAAATAGAATCCAACAATCAGATTGTCATGGCTAGGGTTTGTAGGTGAGGAAACAAAAATATTACCTTCTAATTTAGGCACACAACAAATCATCTTTCTTATGATAAAGTAAGGAGAATATAATAGGTGTAATAGCTTAGGGTTTTTTTAATGCACTTCTAGCATAAGCAATTTGTCTATAACAAGTTACTTGGCAAGGGAGATTGACTACTATTTAAATATTCTAACTTTGGTTCAATCTAAGGTAATTTCCAAGAATTGAATTTACATGCAAAAGGAGAAAAGAAAAGAAATCTCACCAACATATTGATTCAAATGAAAAATTGAAAATATGCAAGCTATTATGAAATCAATAAAAAAAGAAACCAAAACTAGAAATCAAACTAGATAATAAAACTAACAATTCAATGTAGATAATTCTTATCAAGAATCCCTTCCCTGAGTGTAATTTGTTCCAAGTCAAGAGGTTCTTCCACATAGGTTATATTCTTTCAATCTCATCTATTTCTAAAATATTTCCTTCTCCCATAGGGACATAGTTATGGAAACTTGGGGCTCTGATACCAATATGTAACATCCCTACCAACAATAAATGGTTGGGAGGGTGTTACCTGCAAGATTTTTTTTTCCTAAACAAATTAAGAAACTCAACCATATCTAAGCAATCAACCAAAGAAACAACGAAATAATACTATAAATAGTGGAACATTAAATACTTATAATTCCTCACCTTGTTAATTATCAATCCCCAATAGAAACTACTGATCTAAAATAAAAAGTCAATTATGGAGGAATTACATCCAAGGGACGCCTTTCCACCCAACCATCGTATTCACCTGAACCTAGGTGTTTCCTCTTGAGAAGAAACTAAATCTGAGTGAGGGTATATGATAAAAACATAAATACCCAACTAAATTACTTATTATGACCAATACATCATATTCAAGGACCATACATCCAGTTGATCAACCACTGTGTGGTGAAGATATCATGGACTCAGAATAGTCCCATACCCCTCAAGGTTATGGTGTGCAAGAACATCCACTCTATCTCTTGATGAATACCCTCGATTAATCAAGTACCACCTCCTCTACAAGGAATACACTATTCCACTCTAGCTCTTGATGAATACCCCCGATTGGTTAGGTACCACCTCCAACGATGGAATCCCAGGGGCCTAAAAATCCATTATCAGCATCAATGAGCATTATTTCCCCCTATTGTTTAGGTACACTCCCAACCTCATCTACTCACAGAAATAAGGCTACAAAATACTTGAGTGTTCCCTTTGATCGACAATCAAAAGTAATTTGAAGGTAGGAATTCTCAATAATCCATAAACAACCAACCAATCACACAAGGAAAGAATCTATTTTCTAGTCTTTCAATATATAACATTCTCCTCCAAAGAATGTCTCTTTCCATTCCCATTTCCCACTACCTAATTACACTTGGATCAAATTAGTCTTAGAACCATAATCACAAGTGTCACAAAATGGGTAAGAGGTGGAACAACCCTCATCCCTCATACTATTTTTACCCAATATCACTTAGGAAGTAAAATCCAATTCAATTTTCCCTTTCCTAGGATTTCAAGACCCTATAGCTAGGTAGACCATACTCATTGAGCTAGAGTCTCATACCTTGGGCACAGTTTCATGATCTGTATAACTTAATCAATTCCATAACCTGCCAAAGGGTTATCTTCTCCTAATATTATCATATCAAGCACACGCACACACACACAAGCCATGATGAATCATTGAGGAAATATATATAATCATCAAGTAAATAGTCATCAACAATCATCAAGGAAATATTCAACAAACATATAATGAGTCCAAAACATCATCTCCTAATCAAGCATCGTAAGATGCATTATAAAAAATAAATATCAACTTAAATTTCATTGATGAAGTATCAATAAAGAAACATAATGCATTATGGGTGTTGCAATTGCAATTATGGAAAATTTAATCCCCCACTGATTAATAAGTCTTAGATATATATCTCTATCACTCATGTTAGTTGGTATTGATAGGGATGGTCATGGTTCTATTTCAAATCCAAGATTACTCCTTAGATCTTCTGTTATGAGGTTGGCGTGAATTGAAGTCAAATAGAGATCTAACATTGTATTCTTGACTTGGATATTGATATGGAAGAGCTTAGTTGTCTCCTTATATTTCGTGGGATGGAGGATGATCACATTCATCTACTTCTCCACTATATCTCAAAACATCTTCTCATCTAGATCCTAGCTACTCTCTACTTTGTTACTTGAATCCATTTTGTAATGTACCCAACCTCCAAGATGAATCACATCACTTCAAAAATCACTTAGCCTACTAAATACGAAATGAAATATACCCCATACATATAAAAGAAAACCAAGGGGAGGCAAGCCCACAAAAATTACAGCAAAACATTATGCTAATTTACTCATTCATATAACATCATTTATAAAAATGTGAATGCATCTAGAAAACACACATCAAACACACACAACATTCATATATCCATTTATGTAGCGAAATAATCATAATAAAAATACAAAACATGTATCTATTTATAAAACTTAACCAACTGGTTGTGTATGAAGGATGAACCTCCCAACCATAGGAATTGTTGCTCACTTTATCTCAATAATAGGCCACCTCAAAGCTGAGGCTATGAATCCATAAGGATATTTGACCCTCTTGGTTGTCGACTCTCCACACACAACATCCAGAAGCTTGGGTCCCAAACTCCAACAACAATTCCAATCCACTAGCTCTCTTCCCCACAACCTACACAACCCAAGGAATGTACCCCCTTCACTATTATTAGTCCATTTTTGTTTTACCATTCATTTATTAGGGCCTCCAGTGCACTCGATTGGAAATGGATATCTCAAATGGGCACTCTAGGAACTCTCAGCTACTCTAGGAGTGTTCACAATAGCTTTAACAAGGATCTTGAACCTTTTCCTCAATAGGAAAATGAACTATAGGATTACAGTCCATTTTATAGGCACACAAGCCACATTTCCAGCACAAAACACAATCCATAATGGCTTCCTTCAAGCATACAATGTTTGGTGCTCTTCCCAGCACTCAACTCTCTCTTGTTGCCCAAACACTACATGTAAAAATTGTCTCCCTTTTCCATACGAATTCCCCTCCTTCTCCCTCGCTTGCTTGAATCTCACTCTTCCCAAATATGATTTTACTTCAACCCCATTCTCCCAATGATTATGGGATGTGACTCCTCACATCCACCCTCTTACATGAGTTTAATGATTGGAATTGGGAGCACTCAAAAAAACAAATAAGGCTATACACAATGATAATAATAATTTGAGGAAATGTGGGTTATATTAATACCCATGAATATTCCCCCCTTGGACCCCTATCTCTTGTGGAATCATATCCCCCCGTCATTTTCATGCCTCTCATATCACAACTAGTGATTACTACTTTATTAATCATTTCAATGTACATAATAAACAGTTTATCCCTCGGTCATATTAATCAATACAATCTCTTCACCCCAACATATTGGCTCACCATATTAATTCACATTTATACAATTTCATTATAATTGTGGGGATTAAAACTAGGGATGTTACATTCCCCTCCCCCTTATTTTTGCACGGTCCTTAGTGCACACCACCACCAAGTGTACATTAACTTTAAAATTTTGGATCGCTAACCATTAATCAACATATAGTCTCCCTGGCCTAATATCACACGTGCATTCTATCCTAAATATAAATACATAGGTGTTCTGACCCAAAACATAAATACATATGTCATTGGGATTCTCCTACAACTATCCTAATTTCCACTATCTCTCTTCCACACAACCTACCGAACCCAAGGAATGTACCCCTTCACTGCTCTTAGTCCATTGAGTTGTTCCATTCCTAATGTGTCCTTTTCACTACTCGCATTCCATCATGTTGCACCATTTTAATAGGGTCTTTGGCACAGGTGAACATGAATCTCACTACTGGAAAATCAAGGGAACTCAATGCCAAGAAAATTACAAGGAAGATAACCAGCAACATACTTGTTGTTGTAGTGCGACTCAAAAAAGAGTTCACTCTTCAATCTTGACAACCTTGTTCTTCGATAGTTTAACTCACATCAAAGTTCACTCTTCATGCCTAAAAACCTGGTTCTTCAGTCTTCAATAGTTCCGAACAATTTCTCACATGTCCACTGGACTTTAATATTTTCTACTCTTCTCTTCTCTCATGAAGTTTTTCTTCCTTTATTTACTCACTTCTTAGGCTCAGACATCCATTTCACTATTATACAGTTCCTGAGGTGATCCATCATTTCCAAGGTGTTCTTTCATAGGAGAATTCCATCTTACCAATAGAATTCCACTAGCAACTTATAACATGTGAAAATCGTCTTATCTACATCATATGCATATAACCAATATGAAGCATCATCATACAATTTTCAATTATAATTTTTCAAATATTTTTATACAGGAATTTTTTTTTCCCAAGCATGAGTTTTTCTACTCATTATGTTTAGCTCTTGTAGTTGTAGATATCATTCTTCCTTATGTTATTACATCCCTTCCATATCCAATACCATTATCCTTGCAATTTTCTCAATTTTCACTCATCCAAACAGATTGTTAGCTTTCATGCACAATTATAACAGCTCATGAAGTGATCTTAGAATTGTATATTACCAGCAATTCAATCACTTCTAGCCATTATTCACATTAAAATTGGAATTTAACCATTAATCATATTATCTAGAATGAACTATCATTCATTGTACATGCATTATCAGCACACCAATATTTTCTTAAATGCAATCAAATTTTTTTACCAATAAATAAAACCAATGTGTCCATACCCATGGTCACATCCACAAATTAATTCTTGCATTGAATCTAGAACACCACATATCTATGTCATGTATTCCAACTTGTGAGTTGGAAGGTATGGCCAATGCCTCAACGCATTATCCAAACTCTTCCCCATTTACCTATCCGATCAGTTTGGATATCTTCCTCTTTGTAACACCCTATTTTCCCCCATGATTGTAATTATGTAGTGATTAATGAAAAACACCAGACACCTAAATAAGAGGGAAAATCCTTGAAAGTAATAGCCATGATATCATGTGTGGGAATTGATAAAGTGGGAAGATGAGGTAGCATGGTGAGGTGGGTTGATGGGGAGAAATAGAGAGATTTCTATGAAAAAATAAGGAAGCTCATCCATCATTCTAGATTACATCTAAAAAACATTAAACACATCGTTGACCAACATGCTTAAAATTTATAGAAGCCACTTGCACTATTATGAAGGAAAAATATTGGTGGTTGAGGTAGTTAATATTGTTGACATTCCTAACCTCTTGAGAAGAAGAGGGGTCAACTAAATAACATGACGAAAATGACACCACTCAGAAATTCCCCTTCAAGAATTCAAACCTCAAACAGAAGGTAGCATATGTAAGAAGCCATAGGAAACCAAAGGGATTGGTATAGGAAGAGTTAAAAGGTGTAAAAACATCACCAAATGAGAAATAAGTATAGAGGAGAGGTAGAGGTTTAAGCAAATAAAATGAGACACGTGGGAGACAAAGAGAATGCGAGGAAGATTAACTCGCAGTAGTGGGAAGAAGGAGAAAGTGAGTAGAAGACTCAAGAAAAGATGGTGTGATGAAAATAGGTGTTCATCTACACAAATATGAAGGATAAAATAAATTGGAAATTCATCCTTGAGGAAAATAGGAATCTTTTCTAAAGGATTAATGATCACCCTAGAATAGAGAAGACCAGGATCCAAACTGGAGCTACAAGGGACTGCAGTTTGGTACCCACTAGAAAGAAACTGACACTGGTAATGGAGGTCGACTAGAGACTATATAGTAGAGAAGGATCTCCTTGTGAAGATGAAATCTAGTTGGGAGGGTACTTGATAAACCTGTGGAATTCCTGAGCTAAGTGGAAAGAGGGAAACTTATACTATTTCCAGTGGAGGAAGGAGAGTAACCTTCCTAGATCACTCTAAGATTTAGAAAAATATAAATCATTTCCCTTGTGTTATCATGGCTTGGCATGAGGGTGGCATGTTGTAGGAAAGCAATCTATAGTATGTCCTAAGGATGGGAGGAAAGGCATATTCTCTCAATTAATTTGTTGTTGATATCTCCCTGAATAGATAAGTGTTTAAATTGACCTATTTGATGCACTGTGTTGATGATGTAAACATGTGGTTTTATGGTTTAAAAGGGAAATATGAATGCATGTAAATAATGAATTGAATTCCCAAGTAAAATGGGATATGCTTGTTTGTTTTCACTACACAATTTGTTAAATCGTGAAATTAAGCAAGGTATGGGTAGTCTGTATCCTTGAGGATCTTGCATCTTGGGAGGAAAGTTTACAATATATGGACAAAATATTCATTGGAGGGTGACTTGAGTGCCCTGTGTTGGAATACTAAGAGGGGTGGGGGGGTGAATCAGTATGAGAACTTTTAACCACTTTCAATCACAATATATAAACTTCAACTTTGTCAAAAATATATCATTTATGATTGCATTCAATATATCACGATCATATAACCATAAGCAATATCATCACATCAAATAACCACATTCACAGTAGACCAGAAATTATGTGGAAGCCCAAATGGGAGAAAACCACAAAATGATTTATTATATATATAAAGAATACATTCATAGGAAGCACCAAATTTCAAATTCTCCAACACCAATTGGAAGGAGGCACCAACCTGAAGGAAGTTGCAACTCTCTGAGTTCTCCAACACCAACCAGAAGGAGGCTACGACCCCCTGATTTACAAACACCAACCTGAAGGAATCACCAACTCCTTGAGTTCTCTAGCACCAACCGGAAGGAGGCTACAACCCTCTGATTTATAGGTACCAACCTAAAGGAAGATCCAACTCCCTCAGTTCTCTGGCACCAACCAGAAGGAGGCTACAACCCCCTTTATTTTCCCCATCCTGTCGCCTTGAAATATAAGTGTAGACTCACTGTCACTATCATTGATAAACCTATAACTTCCATTATCACTGATACATAAACCAACCTGTCATTATCACTATCATTGTCACATCCACCAACCTATCATTGTCACTATAACATCAACATATGACTACACCATCACATCAACCTGTCATTGATGATCAACGAACTATAACTATATCCACTCAAATGGATACCAAAACCATCACCAAACCATGTACACCATGTACACTAACCATCAACCATGTACCCAAACTTGTACCATACCATGTACATCAACCCTATACCATATCATGCATCAACCATGTACTGAAACCTATACCATACCATGTACCATATCACATACATCATAATATATCATCAATTAAGTGCCTCAAGAATAACCAAGATAGCCACAATACTAAGATACCAATATATGCAAGATGTGCTTCTAACAATGTATCATATCATCACAAAGGTGTACCATATCATGTACCATCATCATCAAGACATGCCTCAATATTGTACCATAAACATAACCCTCAATAACACATGCAAAGAATACCTCTAATACTACAGTAAACTTGATACACAAAATTACACACTTGTAGCTCTTCCTCAACTTCAACAACAAGAGAATATCATCTTCATCAAACTTTTCCTCAGTCTCGCGAGACTAGTTTTGGATTAGTCATAAACCCTAACTTTCAACAAGAATAAATATGTACCTATAATGAATAAAGGTATGAAATTTTAACCATAGATACTTTGATATCTTTCTTCCATCTCCTCAAAATTTCAGGGTCTAAAAATTCTCAGAGTAGAAGTTAGAGCGAAAATGGAAAACCTTCCTAAATTTTATCCCATTATGGAGAGAAAAAATGTACAACATACCACATGCTCTATATTTGATATATGATTCTGAAACTATCATACAAGATACTAAATAATATTATCTTTCCACTAAAATTGGTCTCACAAAATTCGGATCCTCTGTGAAGAAGTTATGATTGTTTTACCTGGAACACCTATTTAAGACTAGTTTCAGGACTAGTAAAAAACCCTATCTTACACAAAGTATATCTCCAAAAAAAAAATTGATCCAGAAGCATAAATTTTTACCATAGATACCTTGACATGTCTTCTCAACCTCCTCCAATATTCACTATCTAAATCATTCTATAAAAAATGTTATAGCGAAAATGGTAATATGATCTTTAAATAACATACCTTAGAACACATCATTACAAGACTTCATCCTCCCTTGGAATTTCTCCTTTTTTATATCATCTTCCCTCTGAAATTCACCTCAGATATCCTTGGTTATCTCAGATAAGAATCACTTACTCACATAGAATATTTTCAATAGAATGTGTGTGTGAATGTACTTATGAGTGACTTCTTGAGGTGTATATATACTTTTTCTAAGTAACCTTAAATTTAGGGATCCTTGAACTTTCTTGTTACAACTACTTTACCCTTTCATTAATTCCTTGCAACCAATTAGAGGATTCTTAAACCATATTTCAACCAAATAGGGACTTCTTAACCCATCTTTGGGGATTCCAACTTCATGCGCTCATACCTCCTCAACCGTGAGGAACTACATGATGTTCCAACTACCGTTGGAAATGAAATGACGAGGATTATCCATATATGAGTGTCTTACCTACAGTTACAGTATCCTTCATGTCCTTATTCCTCAAACAAATTCAGGATAACTGACCACACCTATGGGTTTCTTGTAGACTTATTCAAAGCATATTCCCATGAGGGCCATGCTGAGAGATACGCCATAATGGGACCACTTTGGATACTTGTCCAAATACACCCATCACATTTATTGACATCAGTGACAACCACTACTTTTTGACATCAATTACAACCAATTGTCCAACAACATCAATGACAACTAACTGTCCAACAATCTCCCCCTTTGGAATTGATGGAAACACTTATACTCCAACACTCATACTCCACCTATGACCAATGCTCCTTTGATGTTTCTCTCCTCATGTTTCTCTCCCCCTTTCACATCAATGGAAAAGGTTATCCCCCCTTGGGATTTCTCCCCATATCTTGATGCTTCTAATATTTCTCTTCTTATGTTTCTCTTTATCCCCCTTTGACATCATGGGTAAAAGGGTAACTCCCCCTATCAATATACCTTCTCTGAACAATATTTCTCTAACTTCATGTGCTCCTCCTATCTTCATGCTTCTAATATCTTTCTCTAACAAATTCTCTTGCTTGAAGTTTCTATAAAATGCCATGTAGATCAATCTGGGATTTCCTGTATATAATTTATTTTCTCTCTTTAGTGTTATTTATCCATTGGTGCTTCCTCTTCTAATTCACTGGCATATATAAAAAAAACATTCAAAGTTACTTAACTTCAATTCTTCATGAATTTTCAAGTTCACATCAATGACCATACCTTCTTCTAACAATATAGCTTTTGTTGTGCCTTTTATTACCTTCCTTCTTAATTCCACTTGTCCATTGATTCCACTTATTCCACTGATTCCAATTGTTACTATAATTTCATTCACTAACATGTATCTATTTATACCTATCAAATCTCTCATGAATCTGTCTCTATCCATATGTCCTAAACTAGTCATGAATTTGCTACTCAACTACATACAATGTTAACCCATCTGTTGATTATAACATATTATAGATTCTCAAGTTATCTTCTCAATTTTGCAATTCAGACTCTACATGTTTGCAACAATCTATATTGAATATGTCCATGTCTAAATGCATTCCTAGAATCCTCTATACAATGAATCTCTTCCACTCTGAAACTGCGTGTCCAAAAACTGCAAATAGTTCAGACTGTGCGAAATATATTTCTCTGATCTGCAGAGTTGTTGCTTAGACTCCCCCTCTTCAATATTCATATTTACTGGGAGTCTACAAGTCTGATGGATTAGAAAAATACTCACTCTGATGTGGAGTAATCTTCCTCTTCATCTACAGATTCATCATCATCCTCTTTTTGGATTATGAACTCTTCCTCTTTTCCTATGGATTCATCATGATCTTGCACTACTGTAAATCTTGTGAGTATGATATTTGGGACTTGGTCTTCATTCACCCATTCTTCTTGTTTTTCATTTCTTCTCCAAACTTTCATGTATCTGACATATTTCTTTCTTCTTGTAGATTTGTCTAGATCTCATACTATTTCCAATCCTGAGAGTATGACTTATGGGTTTCCTTCATTCATCTGTTCTTCCTTTACATGTTCTTGTTTTGTTTTCCAAACCTTCTTATATCTGATATCAATGTTCTCTTTCATATAAGTATCCATCATGCTTCTACAATTACAATCTATGTGTCCATAGTTGTGACATTTGTAACATTCGATATTGTGTGGAGCCACATAAGAATTTCTTTCTTGAATATGATATTGTGTGGAGCCACATAAGAATTTCTTTCTTGAATATGATATTGTGTGGAGCCACATAAGAATTTCTTTCTTGAATATTTCTTCCATAAGCTCTGCAATCTACAGCTTTATGTCCAAAGTTAGTACAAGTAAAACAATGACCATAAAAGAAAATTTCATACCTGGAAGTTAATGGTCTTGTTTGTGATGTATTCCTTCTTAAATCATGCCTTGGATGATCAAGATATTCTTTGTTGTTTCTTCCTTCATAATGATTGAAGATTCATTGATTCTTGAAAGTGGAAGGTATTCTTTGATATATGCCTCTTTTGTAATATTCTTCTTAATTTTTCTTCATTTATGGAATGTTCTCCTTTGAGGGATTGCAGTCTTCCTTCTTGATAGAGTCTTTGATTTCTTATGCATAACTCTTAACTTTATCTTCATTCTTCCTTTCTAGTAACCTGTAACGTTTCCCTTCAACTTTATTTTTTATGATGTGGAGCTTTCTCTCTCTTCGGTGTTCTTGCTGAGCTTGACAATTTTAACTCTTAATGTGACAACTTCTTCTTCAAGATTCTCACAATATTCTTCTTTCTTCATCATATGGATCTTCATGACTTCTTAGTTTCTCTTTGCTTCTTCAAGTTGGGTCTTCAAAGAGATAATTTCTTCTTCAAGTCTTCTTTCTTGTTGAACAAATTATGCTTCAAGATTGTTTAAGTCCTCAAATATTTCCTTAAGATGACTTGTCAAGATTTATTATCTCTTCTCTACTTCCTTTCTTTGTGATACTATTTATGTTGATATTATGGTAGTTGCGAGAGGTATTAACCTCCACTTGTAATCTTTGATGAGACTAGAATATTCCGGGAAGTAAGAGAAACCCTCAAGCTTTGGATAATAACCCTAGAAGACAAATCGTCTTAATATAATAATTAATATTGAGTTATTGTCCCTCGGGAAGAGAAGTCGGTCCAGTAATTTAAGATGGAGCAGTATAAATAGAAGGCGCTAGAGCTCATTTGTCACTCACTCACTCACAACTGCATAAGACCAGTGGTGCACAAGTTTGGAGAGGAGTTGCAGCTGCATCTACTGCAACTATCATTTTGGTTTTTTCCTTAGACTTTCTTCTTGGTCTTTGGTTATATTTTCTTGGTGCGGTAGCCTTGGTTGGTTATTGATATGCTACTAGAATTATTCTCTCTGTCAAGGTTAAGGTGATCAAGGGTGGCCTTTGTGCCTATGGTTGGGTGACAATATTTCTATATTGTCTATGGTTAAATGAGTACACCCAATTGTCTAACAATTTCAGCTTCCAATCAATGTTTCTCTCTCAACTCATCCTTGAGAGTTTCTTCAATCATGTTTTCTTCTTCTAGCTGAGCTTTTATATTCATGGAAACCTGCCCAATTTCTTCGGTACCTTCTTTTATTATGCTCAATTCTTCCTTGAGGAGCTTTTTTTCCCTCCTTTATTTTATTATCTCATCCAAATATTATTAGTTCAACCTCAAAATCCACTACACCCTTTTTGAAATATTCTTCTTCTTAATATGTCTAACATGATGAGCATCCTTCTACTTGTTCTACTTCAATATCTTCTTTATTCTTATTGGCATGCTCTAGCTCTACGATAGAATGGGATTCCTTAAAGTATATATTATGTAAGTTATCCAAAATTTATTTGGTTGATGAACATTTTCCCACTTTGTCTTTTACCTAATAAGATATTCCTTCCAAGATGAAATCCGTTGTTATTTTGTTGTTTCTCTTCAATTCCTTCTTGGTAGCAGCCTTCAGAAGTTTCTTTGTAGTGATGTACCCTGTCACAATTGATTTCCTAACAGCATGTCCTTATACCTATAAAAATACTTTCATCCTATATTTCCACATTTCATATTATTTACCATTCTGACCATCGAACTGTGGTATTCCATTCCTATACAAATTTTTTCTCTCCATGATCTACCTTCTAGTGGTTAGATTGTTTCTTGAAGGACCGACTCTAATACCAGTTGTTGGAATACTAAGAGAGGGGTGTGAATCAATATGAGAATTTTTTACTACTTTCAATCACAATATCTAAACTTCAACTTTATCAACAATATATCATTTATGATTGAATTCAATATATCATGAGCATATAACCATAAGCAGTATCATCACATCAAATAACCACATGCACAGTACACCCGAATTTGTGTGGAAACCAAAATGGGAGAAAACCAAAAAATGTTTTCTTATATATATGATGAACACATTCATAGGAAGAACCAACTTCCAAATTCTCCAGCACCAACTAGAAGGAGGCACCAAACCTTTGATTTACAGACACCAACCTAAAGAAATATTCAACTCCCTGAGTTCTCCGGCACCAATTGAAAGGAGGCTACCACCCCCTAATTTATAGGCACCAACATGAAGGAATTGCCAACTCCCTGATTTCTCTGGCACCAACAAAAAGGAGGCTACAACCCCATAATTTATAGGCACCAACCCGAAGGAATATCCAACTCCCTGATTTCTCTAGCACCAAACAGAAGGAGGCTACAACCCCCTTTCCTTTCCTCGTCCCGCCTCACTAAAATATAAGTGTAGACTCATTGTCACTACCATTGATCAACCTATAATTTCCACTATCACTGATACATCAACCAACCTGTCATTGTCACATCAACCAACCTATCACTGTCACTATCATAGTCACATCAAAAAACCTTTCACTGTCACTGTCACATCAACCAACTTGTCACTGTCACGGTCACATCAACCAACCTGTCAGTGTCATGGTCACATCAACCCGTGACTACCACTGTCACATAAACCTATCACCGATGATCAACCAAATATAACTAGATCCACTCACATGGATACCAAAACCATTACCAAACCATTTACATCAACCATCAAGCATGTGCATGAACCACGTACATCAACCATGTGCCAGAACCTATACCATACCATGTACATCAACCATGTACCATATCATGCATCAACCATGTACCAAATATGTACAATACCATGTACATCAACCATGTACCAAAAATTGTACCATACCATGTACATCGACCATGTACAATATCACATACATCATAAGATATCATCAATGAAGTGCCTCAAGCATAACCAATATATCCACAATACCAAGATACCAATATAGACAAGATGTAGTTCTAACAATGTATCATATCATCACAAAGGTGTACCATATCATGTACCATCATCATCAAGACATGCCTCAAGAATGTACCATAAACATAACCCTCAATAACATGTGTAAATTGTATATTTGATCTTCTACCAGACCTAATACACAAAATTATAGACCTATACCTCTTCCTCAAGTTTAGCACCAAGAGAATAACATCTTCATCAAACTTTACCTCAGTATTGCGGGACTAGTTTTGGATTAGTCACAAACCCTAACTTTCAACAAGCATAACTCTATACATGTAATGAATAAAGGTATGCAATTTTAACCACAAATACTATGAGATATTTCTTCCATCTCCTCAAAATTTTAGGGCCTGAAACTTCTCAGAACATGATTTATAGCGAAAATGGAAAACCTTCCTGAATTTTATCCTATTCTAGAGAGTGAATTTGTACAGCATACCACATGCTCAATATTTGATATATAATTTCTAAACTCCCACACAATATACTACAAACCGTTATATTTCCATTGAAATTGGTCTCATATAATTTTGATCCTCTATGAAGCAGTTATGATTGTTTTACCCGAAACACCTATTTAAAAATAGTTTCAGAACTAGTCAAAAACTCTATCTTCCATAGAGTGTATCCACATAAATACAACGACCTAGAAGATGAACTTTTTACCATGTGTAACTTGACATGTATTCTCAACCTCCTCCAATTTTTTCTATATGAATCATTCTAGAAAGAACGTTATAGTGAAAATGGTAAGCTGACCTTTAAATAACATACCTTAGAACACATCATCACAAGACTTCATCCTCCCTTGGAATTTCTCCCTTATTTACTTCATCTTCCGTCTGAAATTTTTCTTAGATCTCATTGGTTATCTCATACAAGAATCACTTACTCACATAGAATATATTCAATAGAATGTGTGTGTGAATGTACTTATGAGTGCCTTCTTGAGGTGTATATAGATTTTTCTAAATAACCTCTTTCATTAACTTTAGGGCTTCTTGAAATTTCTTATTACAACCACTTTACCCTTTCATTAATGAATTAAAACCAATTAGGGGCTTATTAACCCATCTTTGGGGCTTCCAACTTCATGACCTCATAACTCCTCAATCGTCAGTAACTACATGATGTTCCACCTACTGTTAGAAATGATATGATGAGGACTATCCATCTATGTGTGTTTTACCAGAATTTACGCTTTCCTTCATGTCCTTATTCCTCAAAAAAATTTAGGATTCATGAACACACCTATGGGTTTCTTGTATACTTCTTCGAACTTTATTCCTATGAGGGTCATTCTTAGAGATATTCCATAAGAAGACCACTTTGGAGACTTCTCCAAATACACCCATCACATATGTTGACATCAATAACAACCACTGCTTTTTGACATCAATGGAAACCAATTGTCCAACAACATCAATCGCAACCAATTATCCAACAACATCAATGAAAACCAACTTTCCAACACCCTGGTACCTGGAGGTCCTTGTAGGGGTTAAATGACATTGTTCCCTAAGGGAACCTCCTATTTCTGAGTGGAAATTTTAAATGATATGAAAAAATATCCACCTGAGGCTCGCAGAGGAAATACTCTAGTGCATGGGAAAGATCTGTGTGTAGTTAGGAGAGTCTCAACCCTATGAAACCTTGCATATGTCTTAAATGGAAATCCTGCAAGATATGAAAACTTCATCCCCAAGGAGGAAAGAAATCCTTAGTTGGTATCGAAGTGGGTTTCAAGTTCAAGAAAACCTAGTGAACCTTTGAAGATCAGTCTGCTAGAGCCTCTGAATAAATCAAGTCCCAAATTAAACAGTTATCCTGAGAAATACCCATGTTTTGAGTTAGAATGACTCCTACTCATTTGATTGACATGGAAATCCAATCATGTCCCTTTTTTCAAAAGGTATCATCGTTAGGATTGATTGATTGGTGAGACTTGCGTGAAGTTCGATGACAACAAAGATCCAGATTCATCGATAGCCATCAATTCATTGGGGGTCCCTCTAATTCACTTGGTGAGTGACAAAATGGATCGATGACATCATGATGATGTGGTGTGCCAATGTGGCAGAATGATGCATGTCATCTTATGGTTGTGTAGGGTGGGAAGAAATCTAGTTGAGCGAGAGGAACCTTAGGTCATTGCCTTAGAAATATCATCCATAAATTTGGTGTGGAGGGTGGATCCCAGTCGTTCGTTGAAGAATAGAGCTCATGGGATTTTTGAATGATGAGTTAGACATAATACTCGATGAAGAAAAAGGCCTTAAGAAAGGGTAAGGATCATCGATCTATCAGAAGTGACCTTGGTGGGGTCTGGATGGTTGATGCCAAACACATCATCATCGGAGCATAGATGGTTGGTGATTCAAGTGTTGATATCGAGATAGGTGTCAGTGATGAAAATGTTCATGAATTTTTGACCTATCAGGATATTTCCCATGGGATCCTATTTGTAGATCAAGAATTGGGTGGGGAGAAACAACAGTAGTAGATTTGTGGTAGGTCCCACTTGTTCACCATAGAATATATTAATGGGCATTCATTAACCACCGTGTAAGTTAGAGGTGCTGGCATGATTGGAGTCATTGAATGATAGATTCTGAGAGTTGTTGCGTCTAGGAATGGACTCGTCAATGTGAATATCATTGAAACTTGGTAGTTGGAGTGTTTTGTAACTTTGTGGGAGAAGAGCCTTGAAAATGACGAAGAAAGGTACCAAGAGATAAGAGTTGTTGAATGTGGTGGGCCGAATAATCCAAAGATGATAGTCCAGGTGGCAGGTGCCACGTCAAATCCACATTAGATAGCACAAGTGATAGGGAGCCACGTGGAAATGAGGTGGGTTTGTTGATTAAAAATTGAGAACTTTGGGAAGCTGTAACTTTTGAACTAGAGCTCAGTTTTGAGCATAGTTAAAGCTATTGGAAATTTGTTAATGAGGAGAATCCACCTATGGGATTCATTGGTGGAAAATAACTAAGGTCAAGAAGAGGAAATTATGACACCCCACTAGCCAAAGTGAGGATTAGGGGGTTAGGTGTGTGATAGAGTGGTATCAGAGCAGAGTTCAAACTCTAAGATTGAATGGGTCACCAAAGACACTTGAAATTGTTTTATAAGAAAGCTTTTACTTTGTCAAGAATCCATGCTATGATATTGATTTATACAATGTCTAGCAATGTTTTTATATTTCATCACGTAGGAAAGTGGAAGTGAATGGTGCAGCGCATCATGGAAGATGCATCACATTTCAGAGATGAGGAATCTGATGGTCGGAGGGACATAGAAACCCCTCCAGACTTGGTAGCCACTATCAGAAGTCTTAAGGAAGATAAAGAAAGGATCATGAGAGCTTAGGATGAAAAAAAAATCTAAATGCAGTTCTATTGTAGAGCTTATCTAAAATTCAGAAGCATATGTAGCAAGGCCCTGGTAATGCAGAGTTACAACAATCAGAGAATGTTTTATTCCAAGAAAAGGCATTGGAATTCCAAGAACATCAAATCTGGTGGAAGTACTTCCACGAAGTCATCCAGTAGGAAGATTTATTTCGAAGAGTTTTCAAGCAGTGACACTGGATCAAGTATCCCAAGGAAAAAGAAGAGAGACTCACAGAGTTCTCTAATTGAATAATTCAAGAAGGATAAGATTCCTACCTTTGATGAAGAAGATAAGAAGGGAGAATAAGTCGAAGTTTGGCTATTGGGTTTGAAGAAGTACTTTAGAGTACACAATTATTCTGAAAATACCAAGGCAAGGATTTCCATATTCAACCTTAATTGAGGAGATTCCATATGGTGAGAAGATATCAAGGAAATCAAAAGATTGAAGGAAAAATTGACCTGGAAAAAGTTTGAGAAGTACTTCAGAAAGGAATACCTATTGAATAAGTACTATGATGAAAAAATAAAAGAATTTCATGAGCATAAATTGGGATAACTCAACATGGATGGTTATTCCAAGATATTTATGGAATTGTTGAGGTATGTTCCCTGCCTCAGGGATGAGTAAGAAAGAGTGAAACATTTTCTCAGTGTATTTCCACAGTCCTACCAAGATATAATTGAATTTGACAAGTCGAAGATATTGGGGGACACTATAAGGAAAGACAAGTGTTGTTATGATCAGTCCAGGCATAAGCCAAAGCCTCCTAAGGACTAGAAAATAAGGTATAATATTGGGTCCCATAAAAAGGGATTCATATCATTTCCATACAAGAATCCAAAGAAGGGTGCACAGTTTGGTCAACCAAGTAGAAGTTTGCATCAGAAAAAATTTCCATATCAAAGTGGAAATTGACCAGTAACACAAGCAAGAGAAAAGGTAGAGGAACCAAAGAAAGAGCCTCTACAGTGTTGCAGTTGTGGAGAATTACACCTATTGAGGGATTTCCATCACAAACAACATGATAGAAAGAAATTGTATCATGTGGAGGAAGCAACCATAGTCAATGATGTGGACATAAGTGTGTCAAGGATATATGCAGTTGTGGAAAATTGAAAAGCAGAACACCAAGATTCTGCAGTGGAGTTGTAAGGTATAATTGCCAAGAAACCAATTTATATTTTAATTGACCCTGATTATAACATTAGTTATGTCTCACCTCAAGTTGTTGAAGATTTTTTTTACAGAGGAAGAAGCATTCAAAGTCATGGTTAGTTAAATTAGCCACAAGAACTAAGAGAAAAATGGTTGAGGTCATAGAAGCATGTCGATTCTAGATAAGTGGACTGTGTATGCGAGCAGCCTTGAATATTATACCTTTAGGATTGTATGAAGTTTTTCTAGGCATGGATTGGCTAGTAGAGCATGTTATCCCCTAGCCTAGGGATAACTAAGGAGATCATGTCTCTAGGCCCACGGGTCCTATAAATGGAGTAACGAGAGCCAAACGACTTAATCATGGCCTCAAAGGACCCCTATTTTCTTCAGTGCAGTCCACATATCACCAACAACAATATCCATCATACCAGCATGGTCCTAAAGTAGTAGTGAGTATTGCTCCATGAGGTAATGAGTTTGGGTATCCTGGTATGTATCACTCTGATATTTGAAGGACTTGAACATGTTGTATTTGAATCCTTCTTCATTTCATAATGTTTTCTTGGAAATTATGATCTTTGACTTTTTAAAACCTGGAAGGGTGACAACATGCCTGAGTAAGTTGATTTTCCTTTAGGATGGGTTGCTACTGGGTGGATCTTTAAAGAGTCATCATCCATTCCCTCCATACTTACCACTTTCCATATTTATTTATTCCATATCCCCTTTCCTTTTTGGGCATTGGGATCGGCTACACTATGAAGGGTTGTACCTTACCTCATGGGATGAAGGGGCTAAAGGCCCAGAGAAAAAAAGTAGCTAGAAAGAGTTAAAATCCAATTTTGAAACCTTCGATATGCTTCTCCCATGGATCCCTGAGAAAGAAGTGAAAATATTCTTAGTAATAAAAGGGGATCCACAAGATAACATAAACACTCAAGATACTAGTTGATGGATTGGAGGTCTCATCACGAGATGACCTATTATGACCATGGGCATGTAGAAGTATGCAATTTCCACCCATCCGGTCACCAAACCAGGGTAGTGGCTCTTGGTGGCATAGCTAAGAGAAAGGGGGTCTCATTATGATATAACCTTCTCATTTCCATGAAATGTCTATGGATAACATTGTCACCTCTGGTCATCAATCTAGGACAATGGCCCTCAACTATTCCCTTGAATCACAAGAGTAAAAGATCAAAATAAATAAAGCTAAGAATAAAAGGAAATGAATGGAATAGGAAAAAATTGCATCAATGACAAGGTGCAAATCACCCTCCACAAAGGAACCCACAAGTAACACTTTACATTTCCTTGTTATCACATGCACCCCATGCCCAAATATTTACCCCATGCCACCTCATACAATTACATGACTTGGACTAGATTCCACCTGGGAAACACCCAAAAATTAAGAGAGGTTAGCCCAATAGTACACCTTGAGACCCTCTCCAAAACTAACTTGTCAAATTGCATAATGTATTTGAGAATTTGTTTTCAATTAAGGGGGGTTTGATGCACATTTTGGGTAATTTAATTATTGGATGTGATTTACATGTTATGATCCTTGTGACCTATGAAACCATGGAGGGCATACTTGTTGTTTCTGCAAGACCTTTTCTGGTGGACAGGCACACATGAGGGAATGATTAGCTTATACCTTCTTGGGAGCTCAAATTCCATAGGTGGATGCTGAAAACCCAACCAGGGGTAATAAGAGATTGAAGGATTGCACCGGATGAAGGAAGGATGTTGTCTTTGGAGGCACTATGGAAGACCTAGAGCTAAGGTCTCATGCTCCTCACACCTGAACATTGGCCTTAGGAGGACTTGGATGTCACCTCTGTAGCCCTAGATGTCACTTTTTCAGTTGGGGTTTTCACCTTGGAGGCATTCATGAGGCTATTGGCATGTGTGGGAAAATTTAAGGCCTTTGGAGGGCCAGTGTTTCATCTCCTTTTCCCATCATCCCACACTTAAGGCCCAATGTCACCCTAGGATCATCTTTGGAGGCATCTTTATATGCAAATTGAATTTATTTTGGTAAAAATGTAATTTTGAAGTAAATTGGCCAGGTCGGCCTTGATATTTTGACCTAAAATAATTAAAGGTCAAATTTTATTATAAATAAACATAAAGTGACATTCGTTTTCATCATAACTCTCACTTGGGAGAGTGGAGGTTTGAAAATTTCTCCCTAATAAGGGTTATTGGATGAGATAAGGAGGTCGCTACTCGTTTAAGGCTTGTTTTTGGCACTTGGACAAATTTTATGAAGTTTTGTGGTAACCTTGCATGGTTTTACATGATTATTGTTGGTGCAAGTAAGTAGATTTTTACTTTGTCATTGTAAATGGTTATTGTAATGGCTTTCTTTCTCATACAAGATTATGAAATTGCATGTTTTAATTAATGCTTGAAGTAAGAAACTTAAAGTGCTAACTTTCTTTCTTTTCATTTGCCTAGCTTTATTTAATTGATCTAGTAACTAGTGAAACCCTAGGGCCCTAAAGTGCTAGTTCTCTAGATATTTATAGTTAGTTATTGTGAAAAGTTATTTTCATCCATAAAAATACAAGAAGAAGGAGATGTTAGGGCCTAGAAGTGCTTACACCCTAGCTCTCTCACTTCTTAAGGTCAAACCTAGGAGGACTTAAGTTGTTACTCCTACTAGGTCTTTCTCCCTCTTGGATTATGTGTAAAATAACTTGTTAGAAACCTTGAAGGAATCCACCTAATTGACTCCACTACCCTTATAAAGGAACTAGTCAAACCTCACTCTTTGACAACTATCTTCAAACTCAAACTCCAAACCATTTCCTATTTGATTACCCTACTAGCTTTAACTAGATAACTAACCAAGCTTAGAGATACTAACATCCACTTAATTATTGTTGATAATTCACTGTTGCAACCATTGTTTGCAGTGTATATCAGCCTACCAACCACCTTAGAACAATCCAAAATTTGTACAAGGCAAGTTACTATCAATATATGCTCAAGTATTTGTTCAATTTCCTTAGGAAAGTACATTTCTAAAGCTTGTTTATTGTTGTCGTTACTTCTATTTTAATGTTGTTACATTTAACTTAGATAGCCTATTTAAATCCAATTGTTGGTTGATATATTTAGAGAAATCACATAAGACAAAGTATTATCATTGATGCTTTAAATGATTGTTCACATTGTCCGCACAAGTGTGTTCTTATTGATACAAATTTGCAGTTGTTATCATTTATTATCACTATCATCTACTTGTCATTTGTTGCATACATAGACATCCAACATATATTCATAAGTTTATTGTCTTGTTGAAGCATCATTATCATTTGCTATTTCCTTTAACGCTTGTTGTTGTATTGGTAAGGGGAAGGTACACTTTATATTTATTTTTCTTCATCCTTCAAGACTTAAAATTGACTTGAGTGACCTAGAGAGAGGGGTAGTTTATTTATCATTTTTGTCCCTTTATCAACCCACTAGGTCTAGGGATGTCTCCCTTGGAGAAGGTTTTTCCTCCTAAATAGAAAAGAGTATATTGTTTGGGTGACAGTCACAGGATTAACCTCGTGTTACACCAATTTTGGCCTACTTTCCTTTAGGCTTTGGGAAAGTATAGATTGTGCGATAAGATTTTTGGTGTCGTTGTCGGGGAACACTGATTCAATATTCCTCAATGACACTTTTCACTAATCCTTTCCCTCAAAGCCTTCATGTTACGAAGCTTACCTGGCAACTCCACTAAAGGTGATTCCCTCACTCCGTTTGATAATCCTTAAGAGGATATATGGCGACTCCACTGACCTTTTTCAAGGTGCCACCTTACTCTCAACTTTGTGATATTTCCAAGATATGGGATCATGGCACCCAGGGAACAAATGTATCCAACTATTGATTTCAAAAAATTTCAAGGATACCCACATTATTTTGATATAAAATGGTTAAACAATTCTCCAATATTCGTAGGCCTCCCAATTACTCACGTTGTATAATTCTTGAAGTATATAAGTGAGATAGAATTTGAAGGGGATGATATTCTAGTAAAATTGTTCATACTTTCCCTGAAGTCCTTTTTGCAATATTGGATTAAGAGTTGTTGTGAAGAGAAGGGTATATCATATTTCGTAGAACTCATCAATAGGTTTATTGAGTTTGTGAATCCACAATGACATACATATGAATATACCCTTCAAAATCTTGCAATATCCCTAGAGGACGAGGGATTCACCACTGAGATTGTAGAAGATCTCAAGGATGTTTACCATACTCAATACCAAGAACCCTATGTTGTAGAAGGATATATTTATGAAGAAGGTTGTCAACCCCTTGAAGAGGAGTAATATTTTTCCCATGATTCAATAGAATGCAATAAAGACTTGAGTAAAGAAGTGAGTTATGAGGATGAAGCACTAGTATCCGCTCCTCTATCAGATGAAGCTCTCCAAGATCCTATATCTCCCACACAAGACAAAGAGAATGAGGTGAATCATTTTCCTTTCCAGGTTTTTGATGACACTTTATTCTATGATTCATAAGTTGAAGAAGTAAAGGAAACCTTGGAAGAGCTAGGTTCTTCATTTTCTGATGAAGGAGAAAATATGATTAAAGAGATGATTCTTTGGGATGATGTATTGGATGCTCTTCCATTTGATGAAGTCATCCAATCCTTTGATTCTCCTACATAACAAGAAGTGAACATGATAAGTTACTTCCCTTTCCAATAATTTGATGATGTTTTATTTTATGATTTGGAAAGAGAATAAGTATTAGAGGAGCCCTTGGATGCATTAAATCCTTCATGTTATGATAAAGGTAGTGACATGGTTGATAATATTGATAAGTTAATACATGTTGGAAGACGTAAGTGGGATGTGATTGGTTCTCATGAGGATCTCATTTATGATATGGATACCTTTACAACAACCATATGATGTTCCTAATAATTTTTACGTTTGGCAACAAGATGATAATATAATTACAGAATTTTTCCAAGCACCCAAGGACGACCCACTGCAATGTTATCTTTATGATTTTTGGTCATACCTTGAGGGTTTTGATGAGTATTCCTTTGAGAAATTGGATTTATTCTATGAATAATATTATCAACCATCATTGTGCTCAAATTTTGATAAAGGTGAGGGTGTTGCTTTCTTGAAGCAGGATACTTGTGACAAGGTTGTCCAGCTCCCTTTGATTTCTTTACCTCGTTATGTCACTAAGGATGCAGTTGGGTAACATGTCTCTTGTTTTAAGTTTTATTTAGGGAAAAACTTTCCATTAGAATTCAAGGGGAGTTTGAATTCCTTAAAAAAAATATTATCTCAATCTTTCAGTGTTCCCTTGAGAAGTTGTCAGTTTCCCTCTAAGTTCTTGTTAATCCCTTCTCAGACTCTAGGGAGTGATGAAGTCCAAGGTATTCAACCCTCAAACTCTTTGAGCCATCCTTTTGGGTCCTTGACCTCTCATGATCCTTTTATGAGATGGATTGATCACATTTATGGAAGGGTTACTTGGCATGATTTTGTCCCTCCCTCCCGCCTCCATGAGCTAGACTTTATGACTTCCTACGATATAGTGCATTCTCTAACTCATGTTTATTTTGTTCTTGACTTCTCATTGTTTTGGTTTATGATGAAGCATAGAGGCAGATATTATGAGGTATTGCTAGGATGGTTTCACTGGTTATTTGACTACACCTAGAATTCAACCAACATGTAAGTAGAGGTAGGTGGGAATTTGCATCCATTGTATATACCATTGCATATCATGTTAGCATAGTGGTAGTTGCATTTTTCATATTTTATATTTTCATTATGTATATATGTGTGCTCATAATCATATGTTAGACAAGAGATTATTTTATTTGTTTATTTTATCATATGGACGAGGCGTGATATCATCACCATAGGGATTACTAATATCTTTTGTTGAGATTTAACAGGTACGGGTCATACCAGAGATGTTGAGGTTCTCATGTGCTCTATGGTGAGCACATGTCCTTGAGTTGGAGCCAGATGTTATACCCTAGCCTAGGGATAACTAAGGATATCACGTCTCTAGGCCCACAATTCCTAGACATGGAGTACCGAGAGCTAGACGACTTAAGCATGGCCCCAAAGGACCCCTCTTTTCTTTAGTGTACCCACATATCACCGACATCAGTATCCATCACACCGACCTGGTCCTGAAGTAGTAGTGATTATTTATCCATGAGGTAATGAGTCTAGGTATCATGGTATGTATCACTCTGATTACTGGAACATGTTGTATTTGAATACTTCTTCATTTCATGATGTTTTCTTGGAAATTATTTGCTTTCCCTTGTTCTATCTTGGAAGGGTGACATAGTGCCCTAGTAAGTTGATTTCCCTTCAGGATCGGTTTCTACTGGGTGGATCTTTGAAGAGTCGTCGTCCATTCCCTCCATACTTACCACTTTCCATCTTTATTCCTTCCATCTCCCCTTTCCTTTTTGGGAATTTGGATTGGCTACACTATGAAGGGTTTTACCTTACCTCATGGGAAGAAGGGGCTAAAGGCCTAGAGGGTAAAAGTAGCTGGAAAAATTTTAAAGCCAATTTTGAAACCTTCGAAATGCTTCACCCAGGGATCCCTGAGAAAGAAGTGAAAATATTCTCAGTAAGAAAAGGGGACCCACAAGATAACATAAACACTCAAGGTACTAGTTGATGGATAGGAGGTAACATCATGAGCCGATCTATTATGACCATGGTCATGTAGCGGTATGACATTACCACCCATATGGTCACCAAACAAGGGTAGTGGCTCTTGGTGGCATAGCTAAGAGAAAGGGGGTCTCATTACAATCCATCCTTCTCATTTCCGTGAAATGTTTGTGGATAATGTTGTCACCTCTGGTCATCAATCCAGGACAGTGGCCCTCAACTATTCCCTTGAAGCAAAAGAGAAAAAGATCAAAAGAAATAAAGCTAAGAATAAAAGGAAATGAATGGAATAGGAAACAATTGCATCCATGAAAAGGTGCAGCTCACCCTCCACAAAGGAACCCACATGTAAGACTCTACATTTACCTGTTATCACATGCACCACATGCCCAAATATTTACCCCATGCCACCTCATACACTTACATGACTTGGACTAGATTCCACCTAGGAAACACTCCAAACTTAAGAGAGGTTATCCCAATAGGAAACCCTAAGATCCTAGCCAAAACTAACTTGTAAAATTGCATAATGTCTTTGATCATTTGTTTTGGGTTAAAGGGGGTGTGATGCACATGTTTGAGTAAATTAATTATTGGATGTGATTTACATGCTATGATCCTTGTGACTTATGAAACCCTAGAGGGTGTACTTTTTGTTTCTATAGGACCTTTCATAGTTGACAAGTACACATGAGGGAATTATTATCTTGGACCTTTGTGGGAGATCAAATCCCACAGATGGATTTTAAAACCCCAGCCAGGGGTAAGAAGATATTGAAGGCTTGCACCAGATGAAGGAAGGACGTTGCCTTTGGAGGCACTGTGGAAGACCTAGACCTAAGGTCTCATGCTCCTCCCACCTGAATGTTGACCTTGGGAGAACTTGGATGTCACCTTTGCAGCCCTAGACATCGCTTTTCAGCGGGGTTTGTCATCTTGGACGCATTCATGAGGCTATTGGCACGTGTGGGAAAACTTAAGGCCTTTTGAGGCCCAATGTTTCATCTCCTTTTCCCAACATCCCACACTTGAGGACCAACATCACCCTAGGAGGGAATGATGTCACCTTTGGAGGCCTATTTAGATGCAAATTGAATTTATTTTGGTAAATATGTAATTTTGTAGTAAATTGGCCAGGTCAGCCCTGATATTTTGACATAAAATAATTAAAGGTCAAATTTTGGTATAAATAAACATAAAGTGACATTCATTTTCATCATAACTCTCACTTAGGAGAGTGGAGGTCTGAAATTTTCTACCTACTAAGGGTTATTGGCTGAAATAATTAGGGTGGTACTCTTTTAAGGCTTTTTTTTGGCACTTGGACAAATTTTATGAAGTTTTGTGGTAATATTGCATGGTTTTACATGATTATTCTTGGTGCAAGTAAGTATATTTTTACTTTGTCATTGTAAATGGTTATGGTAATGGTTTTATTTCTCATACAAGATTATTAAATTGCATGTTTTAATTAATTCTTGAAGTAAGAAACTTAAAGTGCTAACTTTTTTTCTTTTCATTTTCTTTGCTTTATTGAATTGATCTAGTAACTAATGAAACCCTAGGGCCCTAAAGTGTTGGCTCTCTAGAGGTTTATACTTAGTTATTGTGAAAAGTAATTTTCATCCATAAAAATCCAATAAGAAGGAGGTGCTAGTGCCTAGAATTTCCTACAACCTAGCTCCCTCACTGCTTAAGGTCAAACCTAGGAGGACTTAATTTGCTACTCCTCCTAGTTCTTTCTCCCTCTTGGATTATGTGTAAAATCATTTGTTAGTGGCCTTGAAGGAAGCCACCTACTTGACTCCACTGCCCTTATAAAGGAACTAGTAAAACCTCACTCTTTGAAAAGTATCTTCAAACTCAAACTCCAAACCATTTCCTATTTGATTACGCTACTAAATTTAACTAGTTAACTAACCTAGCTTAGATATACTAATAGCCACTTAATTATTGTTGATAGTTCATTGTTACAGCCATTTTTTGTAGTCTATATCAGCCTACCAACCACCTTAGAACAACCCAAAATTTGTGCAAGGAAAATTACTATCAATATATGCTCAAGTGTTTGTTAATTACCTTAGACGAGTACATTTCTAAAGCTTGTTTACTGTTGTCATTACCTATATTTTACTGTTGTTACATTTAGCTTAGACAAAGTATTATCATTGATGCTTTAAATGCTTGTTCACATTGTCCGCACAAGTGCATTCTTGTTGATACAAATTTGCATTTGTTAGCATTTACTCATTCCTATCATCTACTTGTCATTCGTGCATACATAGATAGCCAACATATATTCACAATTTTATTGTCTTGTTGAAGCATCATTATCATTTTTTATTTCCTTTAACACTTGTTGTTGTATTGATAAGGGGCAGGTACACTTTATATTTGTTTTTCTTCATCCTTCAAGACTTAAAATTGACTTGAGTGACCTAGAGAGAGGGGTAGTTTATGTATCATTTATTTCCCTTCATCAACCCACTAGGTCTAGGGACGTCTCCCTTGGAGAAGGTTTTTCCTCCTAAATAGAAAAGGGTGTCTTGTTGGGGTGACAGTGACATGATTACCCTCATGTTACGTCAATATCGACCTACTTGCCTTTAGGCTTTGGGAAAGTATAGATTGTGCGATAACAGACCACAAGAAAAAAATGAACTGTTATGAGAAAAATTTGGAATGTGAATATGAAGAAGGCAATGCAAGAGTTTTACAAGGAATTTGGAAGTCAGTTTCAATTCGGAAAAAATCATTATTAAAACTTAAGAGAATCAATCGAAAATACTGCCCCTTGTATGTTATACAATTTCTTAACTCAGTGGAAGCAAGGAGCTAAAGGCCAAAGATCACCTTGTGTTGTGGGAGTTTAATGATGTGTTTCTAGACGAAGTACCTAGACTACCTCCAAAGGGAGATCTTTATTTTTGAATAGATCTTGTACCCAGGGCAGTACCAACATCAAAAGTTCCATATCATATTAGCACACTCAAATTGGTGGAGTTGAAGGTACAGTTGAAGAATATGTTGGATAAAGGCTACATCAGGCCGACTGTATCCCCATGGGGAGCACCAGCCTTGTTTTTAAGGAAGAAGGATGGTACCTTGAGACTATGTATTGACTATAGGAAGTTGAACAAGATGAGCATAAAGAACAAGTATCCATTACCCTATATTGATGATCTCTTTGATCAACTCAGGGGAGTTGTAGTCTTCTCTAAGATTGACTTAAGGTCTGGATATCATCAAGTCAAGATTAAGGATGAGGAAATCCACAAGAAAACCTTTATAATTATGTATGGACATTGTGAGTTCATGTTGGTGCCATTTGGGATTACAAATGCACCATCCACTTTCATCTGTTTAATGAATATTGTTCTCATCAAATATCTAGACAAGTTTGTCTTAGTGTTCGTGGATGATATTTTGGTCTATTCCAAGACTAGATAAGAGCATGAGGAACATATTAGAATGGTTTTGTAGGTGTTGAGAGAGCACAAAATTTATGCTAAGTTAATAAAGTTTATTTATTTCATAAGGAAATCCAATATTTAGGCCACATAATATCGGTAGAAGGAGTGGCAATGGATCCCAAAAATATCATAACAATCATGGATTAGCCTACCCTTAGGAATGTGACAGAGGTAACATATTTCATGGGACTAGTTGGGTATTATAGAAGGTTCATAAAGGAATTTTCCAATATTGGTAATCCCATTACTTCATTACAAAGGAAGGGGAATAAATGTGTGTAGTCATCATAATGTGATGCCAACTTTCAATAGGTGAAGCATATTTTGACTAACGCCCCTATTTTGAAGATTACAGACCCTGAAAAGTATTTATTGTTTTGCATTGATGCTTGCAAAGAATGACTTGGTGGGGTGCTTATGCAATAAGGGAAATTTATATTTTATGAGTCAAGAAAGATAAATGAGTATGAGAAGAAGTGTGTTACCCATGATTTAGAGCTTGTAGAAATTGTGGAGACATTGCTTACCTAGAATAAGGTTTGTCTTGATGACAGACCACTAGGGACTAAAGTATTTGTTCAACCAACCAATATTAAATGGTAGAAAGGCTAGGTGGATAGCATTGACTAGTGAGTTTGATTTTGAAATAAAACATATCAAAGGGAAGGAGAACATAGTAGTAGATGCACTCATTCGAAGTGTGCAAACAATACACTTAGCAATAGTAAGTGTAGGAGAGTCTGACATCAAGAAAAGGATTAAAACCCTCTTAAAAGAAAACAATGTCTTCAACCATGTGAAAGAAGGGTTACAACAAGAACCCGGGGAGAGGAAGTATGAAGGATATCAACTTATAATTGATGATTTTGTATTATATAACAACAGGCCATATGTGCCTAATTTAGCATATTTGAGACACTTGATTATGGATGAGTTTCATAGGAGACCTTATGTGGGTCATCCTAGTTATCAAAAGATGGTAACAATAATAAGGTAGTTGTATCACTATCCTGGAATGAAGCGGGACATTATTGAATACATTAGAAAGTGTTTGGAGTGTCAACAGGTGAAGGTTCAACACAAGCATCCTGCAAGACTATTGCATCCTTTGCAAATCCTAGATGGAAAATGGGAGACAATCTCCATGGATTTTATTACTAGTTTACCAAAGACAATTAAGCAACATTATGAAATCATGGTTCTAGTATATAATCTAAGAAAGGAAACTCATTTCATCTCTATTATACCTACTTTCAAGTCCATAGATGTTGCTAGGTCTACCCAAGATCTAGGATTTCCTTATGAAATAAGTATGTTGCTAGGTCTATAGGTCTATGATTTATTTCATAAGTATGTTGCTAGGTCTATAGCATATTACATGGTCTACCCAAGATCATAATCTTAGAGAGATATGCTAGGTTCACCTCAAGTTTTTGGAAATGCTTGTTTGCAGGATTGGGGACACAATTGGCATTTAGAATGACCTACCATCCTCAAATACATGGTCATACCAAAAGAGTGAACATAATGTTAGAATACATGTTAAGGATGCATGTTATGCATCAGCCCAAGAAGTGGGAAGAATATCTACCCTTGGTAGAGTTTTATTTTAACAATGGTTATCGTGAATCATTGAAGATGAGCCTATTTGAGGTCTTGTATGGCAAGAAGTGTAGAGTTCCAATTAGTTGGGACATTCCAGTGGATAAGAACACACTTGGACCATAAATATTTGAGGAAATGGGACATACAATGATTAAGATAAGGTAGAATCTAAAAGTATCCCAAGATAGGAAAAAGAGTTATGTAGACAACAAGAGAACTCATCAAGAGTTCAAAGTGGGAGATCGTGTATATCTATGAGTAAAGCCCAAGAGGAGTTCCCTGAGAATGGGGACATGTGCTAAGTTGGCACCCTGCTATTGTGTACCATTTGAAGTTCTAGAAAGTGTGGGGCCAGTAGCGTACAGACTTGCGTTAATACCTATTGTTAAAGCTCATAATGTATTCCATGTATCCTTGTTGAATAAATATATTCATGACTCTAATAATGTTATTGATTAGACTGTGATACAGGTGGAAATGGAGGGAGAATTCCATCCTAAACCTCAATGCATCCTAGATAGGAAAGAAACAACACTCTAAAATTGATCCATCTTGCAGGTCAAGGTTCAATGGAAGAACTTTGGAGCGGATGAGGTTACATGGGAGCTAGAAGATACCATGAGAATGGCATGCCCATTTTTGTTTTTTGTATAATTGTGTATATATGGTGTTTCAAACATAAAGGATGGTGTTTATTTAAGGGGGAGGGGAATGTAACACCCTATTTTCCCCCATGATTGTAATTATGTTTTGATTAATGAAAAACAACAAACAACCGGATGAGAGGGAAAATCCTTGAAAGTAATAGCCATGATATCAAGAGTGGGAATTGATGAAGTGGGATGATGAGGTGGCATGGCCAAGTGGACTGATGAGGAAAAATGGAGAGGTTTTTATGAATAAATTAGGAATCTTGTCCAATTTTCCATCTTACATCTAAAAAACATTAAATGCACCGCTAACCAACATGATTGAACTTGCAAGATTCCACGCGAACTATTATGAAGGAACATGATTGATGGTTTATGTTTTTAATATTGTTGACTATCCTCACCTCTTGAGAATACAAGGTTCAAATGAATAACCTGAAAAAAAGGACACCATGTGAAATTTCCACTTCAAGAATTCAGACCTCGAATAGAAGGTTTTGTCTGGAAGAATCCATGGGAAACCCAAGGAATAGGTAGAGGAAGATAAAAAACATGGAAAAACATAACCAAACAAGAAACAAGGATAGAGGAGAGGTAAAGTCACATAGGTAGAGAAGGTGACACATAGGAGGAAAAGAGAACACAAGGAAAATTAACTCACTGTAGCGGATAGAAGGAGAAAGTGAGTAGTAGACTCATGAAGAAATGGTGTAATGAACATAGGTGTTCATCTACACAGATATGAAGGATAAAATAAATTGGAAATTCATCCTTGAGGAAAATAGGAAGCTTGTACAAAGGATTAATGATCACCTTGGAACAGAGAAGACCCATATCCATATTGGAGCTACAATGGAATAGAGCTTGGTACCAATTGGAAAGAAAACAACACTAGTAACAAAGGTCACCGAGGGAATGTATAGTAGAGAAGGCACTCCTTGTGTAGAGGAAATCTAGTTGGGAGGGTATATGATAAACCTGTGGAATTCTTGAGCTTAGAGGGAAGAGGGAAACTTTTGATGTTTCCAGTGGAGAAAGTAGAGTAACCTTCCTGTATCACTCTAAGCTTTAGAACCAGATGAATCATTCCCCTTGTGATATCATGGCTTAGCACGGGGGTGGCATGTTTTAGGTAGGCACTTTGTAGTATGGCCTTAGGTTTGGAGGAAAGGATTCTTCTCTCATTTAGTTGGTTGTTGATATCTCCCTAAATAGATAAGTGTTTAACTTGACCTATTTGATGTATGTTGATGATGTAAACCTGTGATTTTATTATTTAAAAGGGAAATATGAATACATGTAAATAATGAATTGAATTCCTAAGTAAAATGGAATATGCTTTTTTTTCACTTCTTATTTGTTAACTCATGAAATTAAGCAAGGTATGGGTAGTATGTATCCCCAATGATCTTACATCTTGGGAGGAAAGTTTACAGGATATGTACAAAATATTCATTTCAGGGTGACTTGAGTGCCATAGTACTTGGAGGTCCTTGTGGGGATTAAAGAACCTTATGCCATGAGGGAACCTCCTCTTTCTAAGTGGAAATTTTATCGGATATGAAAAAAATATTCACCCAAGATTGGTAGAGAAAATGATTTGGTGCATGGGGAATATCTTTTTATAGTTCAGAGAGTCTCGACCCCATTAAACCTTCCACTTGTCTTAAATGGAAATCTTGCAAGATATGGAAACTTAATCCCCAAGGAGGAAAGAAATCCTTAATTGGCCTCAGACTGGGTTTCAAGTTCTAGAAATCCTAGTGAACCTTATAAGATCAATTTGTTAGAGCCTCTTAATAAAATAAGTCCCAAATAGAACTTTTATCCTTAAAAATACCCATGTTTTGAGTCAAAACAACTCCTAGCCATTGGATCAACATGGCAAGCCAAATATCTCCCTTTTTCAGAAGGTATTGTCATTAGGAGTGATGGAGTGTACGGACCTGCATGAATTACGATGATGACAAAGACCCAGAGTCGTCGACAGTCATCGATTCATGGGGGGTCTCTCTAGTTCACTTAGTGAGTGAAAAAAGGTAGCGATGACATCATGATGACATGATGCGCCAGTGTGGAAGTTAGTGTGTTCCTTGGGATGACACGCGTCAACTTATAATTGCATAGGATGAGAGGAAATCTAGTTGGGAGAGAGGACCCTTAGGTAATTGTCGATTTGGCACGGTGGGTGGATCCCCGTCATTTTTCGAAGAATGGAGCCAACGAGATGTCTAGATGATGAGGTCAAACAAAGACTTGATGAAAATGAATACCTTAAGAAAGGGTAAGGAACATTGATTTGTCAAAACTGACCTTGATGGGATCTAGACCATCAATTCCAGACACATCGTCATCAGAGAGTAGTTGGTTGGAAATTTGCATGATGGGATCGAGAGAGGTGATGACAATGAAATGGTTTTTGAACTATTGAACTATCAGGAGATGTCCCATGGGATCCTAGTCATAGATCAAGGAGAAAGAGGGGAGAAATGAAATTTGTAGATTCGTCTTAGGTCCCACTTGTTCACCCTGGAAGAGATTAATGGGAGGGAATTAATCGTGATGTAAGTTAGAGTCACTGACATGACTGGAGCCGATGAATGACAAAGTCTCATATTCGTGGGATCTAGGAATGGACTCATTAATGTAAATATTGTCAGAACTTGGTAATTGGGGTGATCTATAAATCCATGGGAGAAGAACCTTGATGACGACAAAGAAATATCCCACGAGATAATATTTTTTGAATGTGGTGGGACCGATAAGCCAAAGGATGATGGGGGAGGTGTCAGGTGAAAAATCAGAGCCTTTTCGGATAGCACAAGTGACACGGAGTCACATTAATGCCAGGTGGAAATTAAGTGGGTTTGTTGAATAAAAACCGGAGAACTTTGGAAGGTTGTAACTTTTTATCTAGAGCTCAATTTTGATCATAGCTACAATCATTGGAAATATCTTGATGAGAAGAATCCATCTATGGGATTCATTGGAAGAAAATAACTTAGTTGAAGAAGAGTAAATTTTGACAGCCCACAACTAAAGAGAGGATTATGGGGTTGGATGTGTTACATTCTTCAAACCATACACAACACTGGGAATATGATTATGTTAGTGCTCCCTCATGTCATCAAAGAGGTTGCAATCCAAACATAGGTTATATAGGGAATACCATTATGCACTTGCATGGGGCTATATACCTTCCATATCCAACCACATCATAACCTCACACATGGCCATCTCTAGTGGCATTCATTTCTACAACAATTGACTTGGTTATGACCTCATAACCAATATAACACAATATGGAATTACATTCCCATATAAATGCATTCAAGCATCAATAATTCTTGCATACTCAAGGCTCTTTTCCTTTACCTCGATGTCAAGTACTGGAAATATAGCTAAGAGAATTCTTACCTCAATTCCCTTCAAAATTTATGCATGATAAAAACCCCAAATGCATACCTACATGGTTGTTATTACATTAATTGATGCTACCTAATCAACTGGTACTTTGTAGAAGCTCCCAAGCTCCCTTTACCAAATCTTGATCAACATTTTACCATCCTCATTTATCTTCACATGGATGGTTGTTTATGTGTAGTAGCATCATCAACATTATATTATTCCACGCTATAGTCATTTCCCTAGATACACAATCCATCATCATTCATATTCAATTATCACAATATATATATATATATATATATATATATATATATATATATATATATATTAAGATTTCTATGGTGATATTTTTCTTTATAATAGTTTGGAATATCTACAGTATTATTTGTTATTGTTCGACATTTTGGATCCAACATAGGATCCATATTCAGGACACAAAGTTGAAGAGATGAGAGGAGAAGAGAAACTTAAAAATAACAAGTCTACTTCTCTCCTATGAATCTCAACTCAAAGCTTCACTAGAACACATATTTCTTCATGGATTTTCCTTCCATACAAAGAATTAATCTAATGATTAAGATTTTTGTGGTGAGATTTTTCTTCAGAATAGTTTGGGATATACACGGTATTATTTTCTATTGGTCGGTGTTTCGGATCCAAAAAAACACCCATATTTAGGACACAAAATCGAAGATATGAGAGGGTAAGAGCAACGTATATATAATAAGTCACTACTCTCCTCTAAATCTTAACTCAAAGCTTCTACAGAACATGAATTTATTCATGAATTTCCCTTCCATACAAAGAAATAATCCGATGATTGATATTTTGTGGTGAGATTTTTCTTCATAATAGTTCATAATATCCACAGTATTATTTGTTACTAGTCGATGTTTCAGATCCAAAACATTATCCATATTCAGGACACAAAGACGAAGAGATGAGAGGAGAAGAGAAACTTATAAATAACAAGTTCGTTGCTCTCCTATGAGAATTAACTTGAATATTCTCTAGAACATGTATTTATTCATGGATTTCCCTTATGTATAGAGAAATAATATGATGATTAAGATTTCTGGGGTGAGATTTATCTTCAAAATAGTGTAGAATATCCACAATATTATTTGTTACTCTTCAACGTTTCGGATCCAAAATAGGATCCATCTTGAGGACAGAAAGTCAAAGAGACGAGTGGAGAAGAGTAGCTTATAAATAACAATTCCACTGCTCTCCTCTGAATATTAACTCGAAGCTTCTCCAGAACACATATTTCTTCATGGATTTCCCTTTTGTACAAAGAAATAATGTGATGATTAATATTTCTTTCGTGAGAGTTTTCCTTAGAATAGTTTGGAATATCCACATAGTTATTTTTTATTGGTCGATGTTTCATATCCAAAATGGGATCCATATTTAGGACACAAAGCTGAAGAGATGAGAGGAGAATAGAAGCTTATAAATAACAAGTCCACTGCTTTCCTCTGAATCTTAACTCGAAGCTTCTCTAGAACACATATTTCTTCATGGATTTCCCTTCTGTAAAGAGAAATAATATGATGATTAAGATTTCTATGGTGATAGTTTTCTTCATAATAGTTTGGAATATCCACAGTATTATTTGTTACTAGTCGACGTTTCAGATCCAAAACATGATCCATCTCCATGACACAAAGTCGAAGAGATGAGAGGAAAAGAGAAAATTATAAATAACAATTCCGCTACTCTCCTTTGAATCTAACACAAAGCTTCTCTATAACGTGGATTTCTTCATAGATTTATCTTCCATATAGAGGAATAATCTGATGATTAATATTTTTGTGGTAAGAGTTTTCTTCAGAATAGTTTGAAATATCCACAGTATTATTTGTTAGTGGTCGACGTTTCAGATCCAATACAAGATCCATCTTCAGAACACAAATTCGAAGAGATGAGAGGAGAGGAGAAACTTATAAATAACAATTACATTGTTATTCTCTGAATCTTAACTCGAATCTTCTCCATAAAGTAGATTTCTTCATGGATTTTCCTTCTATATAGAAAAATAATATAGTGATTAATATTTCTATGGTAATAATTTTCTTTAGAATAGTTCAAAATATCCAAAGTATTATTTGTTATCGGTTGATGTTTCGGATCCAAAACATGATCCATATTCAAGACACAAAGGTTAAGACATGAGAGGATAAGAGTAGCTTATAAGTAACAATTCTGCTACTCTCCTCTGAATACTAACTCGAATCTTCTCCATAATGAATATTTCTTCTTTGATTTCCCTTCCATACAAAAATAATATGATAGTTAATATTTTTTTGGAGAGAGTTTTCTTCAGAATAGTTTGGAATATCCACAATATTATTTATTACTAGTCAATGTTTCAGATCCAAAAAAGGGATCCATCTTTAGGACACAAATACAAAGAGATGAGAGGAGAAGACCAACTTATAAATAAAAAGTCCATTTATATCCATTGAATCATAACTAGAAGCTTCTCCGGAACGTGGATTTCTTCATGGACTTCCCTCTAGTATAGAGAAATAATATGATGATTAAGATTTCCGTGGTGAGAGTTTTATTCATAATACTTTAGAATATCCACAATATTATTTGTTACTGGTTGACGTTTTGGATCCAAAATAGGATCCACCTTCAGGACACAAAGCCGAAGAGATGAGAGGAGAAGAGAATCTTATAAATAACAAGTTTGCTTCTCTCTTTTGAATCTTAACTCAAAGATTCTCTAGAACGTAGATTTCTTCATGGATTTCCCTTCCGTATAGAGAAATAATATAATGATTAAGATTTATGTGGTGAGAATTTTCATCAGAATAGTTTGGAATATCCACAGTATTATTTGTTATTGGTCGACATTTCAAATCCAAAAATGGATCCATCTATTGGATTACTGAGAGGGGCGGTGAATCAGTAATAGAGAAATTTAATCCTTTTTAACCATATAATCCAAGTGTTATATTAATGTAGAATTATCATCCAATAATTACAGAGTAAACAAGCAATGAACAAATGAACAATCATACAAATACATAGTAAACCAATGTTTTATGTGGAAACCCAAAGCGGGAGAAAACCACAGAATGTTTTTTCTTATATGTCTTGAAGAATTACATTCATTGGAAGCACCAACTTCCTTTATTTTCTAGCTGCAACTGGAAGGAGGCTCCAACCCCCTTGTTTCTCAAGCTACAACCTGAGGGAAGCTCCAACTCCCCTATTCTCTGGCTACAACCAGAAGGATGCCACAACCCCCTATGTTCTTCGACTACAACCAAAAGGTGGCTACAACCAATGTCCTTGCCCCGTCCAACCACCCTGAAGTAGAAGTAGAATGATGGAACCACTATCACACTATCACTGTGAGATATATCATTGTAAGCTTGTACCAATAAACCTGAACCATGCATCAACCACGCATCAACTTTCACCTCAACCTATAATCAACCTGTACCATAAACAAGTGCATCAACCATGCACCAACCTGTAATCAACCTATACCATAAACAAGTGCATCCAATCATGTGTAAACTAGTCATCAACTATGACTCATCAATATGTACCAACATCATCAACTATACACCTCTTGTATGTGCCATCTCATCAACTACTTGTCTCAACCATGTACCCAACATGTAACTTAACCAAAATCCCTCATCAATTTCATCATCCAAATATGATTTTTAACTCTGTAATAGAACTGGTGTATATGATCACATACCTGCAAACTTTCCTTAACTTTCACAACAAGAGACTAGCATTTTCATCAAACTTTTCTTTAGTCTCACATGACTAGTTTGGGATTAGTCAACAACCCTAACTTGAAATAATCATAATTATGTACCTATAATGAATAAATATCTGAAAATAGTACAAAATGTTCTTCAGTCTATTTTATGCAATTCCTCCAAGTGTCACTACTTGTAACCTCTCAGAAAAGGAGTTATAGCAAAAATGACATACCTTGTTGAATTATGGATTATTTTAGAGAGCGACCTTGTAGAGCGTGCCCCGAAAGAAATATTTGTTGAATAGATATGAAAATGTTACACATAATACTATAGATTGTACTCTAACCAACACATTTTTTCTTACTGAATTTGGATTTGTTATGAAGAAGTTATGACATTTTTACTGGAAACACCTTAGAAAGCATCATCAAAAGAATTTATCCTCCCTTGAATTATGGCCTTCTTTTCTTCACCTTCCCTCTAAAATTCGGCTTATATATCCTTTGGTTACCTCAATCACCTATATATATTCAATATTTTCAAGTGTGATATAAAATTAAAGAGTCTTTCCTCTTATTTATACTCTCCAAGTAGCTTCCTTAGAAGCATCCTCTAGGTCACTTTGCCCACTTTCCTTATTTTAGGGTTAACCCACTTCTAATTTCTCCATTAAATTTATTATTTAAATAATTTATTTTGTATTCACTTTGAATTATAG
>JZKD02S2311238.1:290202-314354 GCA_000966675.3 Picea glauca
CACTTTGACTACTTTGACCTTTTGGGGCTTCTAGATGACATATGAGGGTCCTCCAACTTCGTAAGGCCATAACTCTCAAACCGTGAGGAGTTATGTGATGTTCCAAATACCACCAAAAATGGCATGACATGTACGATCCATATAGAATACTCTTACCTAAAAATATATCAAAACTCATACCATTATCATCAAACAAACATGGGTCCATTACCCAAACCTGGGTTCTCCAACATCTCATGGACATAACTCTCTAACCGTGAGGAGTTATGTGACGTTCCACATACCACTGGAAATGGAATGACATGTAATATCCATATAGAATAGTATTACCTTAAAATTTATTAAAACACATACCATTATACATGATACATCCTTGGGTCCATTACCCAAACCTTTGTGCTACCAGAATTCGCTACTGGACTTTCTTCAAGGGTTGCATCAATGAAAACCAACCTTAATCAACACCATCTTCAAGAGACAAATTTGAAGAGATGAGAGGAGAAGAGAAACTTGTAAATAAAAATTTTGTTGTCTCCTTTTAATATTAACTTGAAGCTTCTCCAGAACACATATTTCTTCATGGATTTCCCTTCCGTACAGAGAAATAATCTTATGATTAAGATTTATGTGGTGATAGTTTTCTTCAGAATATTTCGAAATATCTATAGTATTATTTGTTACTGGCTGACGTTTTGGATCCAAAACATGATCCACCTTCAGGACACCGATTCAAAGATATGAGATGAGAAGAGAAGTTTATAAATAAAAATTCCACTACTCTCCTCATAATCTTAACTCGAATCTTCTCCAAAATGTGGATTTCGTCATGGATTTCCCTTCCGTACAGAGAAATAATCTTATGATTAAGATTTTTGTGGTGATATTTTTCTTCATAATAGTTCGGAATATCCACAATATTATTTGTTACTAATCAACGTTTCGGATCGAAAACATGATCCATCTTTAGGACACAAATCCAAAGAGATTAAAGGAGAAGAGTAGCTTATAAATAACAAGTCTACTTCTCTCCTCTGAATATTAACTCGAAGATTATCTAGAACACAATTTTCTTCATGGATTTCTCTTCCATACAAAGAAATAATGTGATGATTAAGATTTATGAGGTGATCTTTTTCCTCATAATTGTTTGGAACGTCCATAGTATTATTTCTTACTAGTCGATGTTTTGGATCCAAAACAGGATCCATCTTAGGACCCAAACCCGAAGAATTGAGAGGAGAATAGTAACTTATAAATAACAACTCCTCTACTCGCCTCTAAACATTAACTCAAAGCTTCTTCAGAATGCATATTTATTCATGGATTCCCCTTATGTACAGAGAAATAATCTGAATACTAATATTTTTTCTGGTGAGAGTTTTAATAAAAATAATTCAAAATATCCATAGTAGTATTTGTCATTGGTAGACGTTTCGGATCCAAAACAAGATACATATTTAGGACACAAAGCTAAAGAGGTGAGAGGAGATAAGTAGCTTATAAATAACAAATGTGTTTCTCTCCTCCGAATCTTAACTTGAAGCTTCTCCAAAATGCAAATTTTTTCATGGATTTCCCTTCCATACATAGAAATAATCTAATGATTAATATTTTTGTGGTGAGAGTTTTCTTTAAAATAGTTTGGAATATCCACAATATTATTTATTGCATGTTGATGTTTCATATCCAAAACATGAGCCATCTTCAGAACACAAATCCGAATAGATGAGAGAATACCAACTTATAAATAACAAGTTCGTTGCTCTCCTTGAATTTTAACTCAAAGATTCTCCAGAATGCATATTTCTTCATGGATTTCCCTTCCATTTCGAGAAATAATATGATGATTAATATTTTTTTGTGGTGAGAGTTTTTTTCATAATAGTTTTGAAATATCCATAGTATTATTTGTTAATTTTCAATGCTTTAGATCCAAAACAAGATATATATTTAGGACACAAAGTCGAATAGATGAGAGGGGAAGAGAAGCTTATAAATAACATGTTCATTTCTCTCCTATGAATCTTAACTAAAAGATTCTCCAGAACACAGATTTCTTCATGGATTTCCCTTATACAGAGAAATAATATGATGAATAATATTTTATGGTGAGAGTTTTCTTTAGAATATTTTAGAATATCCACAATATTATTTGTTACTTATCAACGTTTCAAATCCAAAACAAGATCCATCTTTAGAACACAAAGCGGAAGAGATGAGAGGAGCAGAGTAGATTATAAATAACAAGTCCACTACTCTCCTCTGAATCTTAACTTGAAGCTTCTCTAGAATGTGGGTTTATTCATGGATTTCCCTTTTGTACAAAGAAATAAAATGATTATTAATATTTATGTGGTGATATTTGTCTTTGGAATAATTTGGAATATCCACAGTATTATTTGTTATTGGTTGACATTTCAGATCCAAAATAGGATCCATCTTCAAGACCTAAATCCAAAGATATGAGAGGACAAGAGAAGCTTATAAATAACAAGTATGTTTCTCTCATCTGAATCTTAACTTGACTCTTATCCAAAATGCGTATTTCTTCATGGATTTCCCTTCTATACAGAGAAATAATCTGATGATTAAGATTTCTATGGAGAGATTTTTATTTAGAATATCCACAGTATTATTTGTTACTGGTTGGCGTTTCAAATCCAAAAATTGATCCATATTCAAGACACAAAGGTGAAGAGATGAGAGGAGAGGAGAAGCTTATAAATAAAAAGTCCTATTCTCTCCTTTGAATCTTAACTCAAAGATTCTCCAGAATGCAAATTTTTTCATGGATTTACCTTCAGTACAGAGAAATAATGTGATGATTAATGTTCTTGTTGTGAGAGTTTTCTTCATAATAGTTCGAATATCCATGATATTATTTTTTACCGGACGACATTTTGGATCCAAAACAAGATCCATCTTTAGGACACAAACTCGAAGAGATGAGAGGAGAAGAGGGACTTATAAATAACAAGTTTGTTGCTCTCCTTGGAATCTTGTAGGTTTCAACCTTGTACAATTATTTACTCCAAACATATTTTAAGTAAAAGAATAGAAATGATACAATGGAAAATACAAACATTACACAGATATTTTTCCCATGGAAACCCAAACCAGGAAAATCAATATATTCTATATTCATTAATATCATACAATATTTACAATACAATATACATATAGCAGCTAGCGACATCCAAAACCATAATCCAATGACCTGGGTTAGTCAACAACCCTAATTCCTTAACCAGATATAGAAAACCATCAGCAAAAACCATGTGCCAAAAAAATTCCCAACAATGGACACAAAAATCAAGGAAACTAGAAAAACGAGGCAAAAAAGGAGACACATTTCTCGAGGAAAAAAGGTGACATGTTTCTCAAGGCAAAAAAAATCTCGGGGGCACTTCCCTCGAACTCTTGCGCAAGGGGGCTATCACTACCCTACAACCCTCCCACACACCCAGCACAAATGAAGTAAACACTTTTTCTAGTCGTGCAAAGAATATAACACATACCTAACATTCTCCCACTTGTTGTTTTCTTTGAATACAAGGGGTTACATGGTTACATAGTCAACAATCCAGGGTAGCAATTCCCATAGATCCTATAGACCAAGAGAACTTCTCAATGCTCACAAATTTTTTTAATGAATCTGCAACATTCTTCAAAGTGTCCACCTTCATCAACAACACTTTATTTTATTCAACCATGTCTCTCACAACATGATATTGAACATCAATATGATATTTCTTTGAATGATAAGTCGGGTTCTTTGCTAGAACAATTGCACTCTAACTATCACAATCTATCCTTACAGCTTGTTGTACCAACCCTATACCTGAACATAATATTTGTAACCAAATTTCTTCCTTGCTTGCATGAGTGAATTCCATGTATTCAACGTCTATAGTTGAAAGTGCCACTACAGACTGTCTTTTTCTCATCCAACTGATTGTTCCTCCAAATAGGTTAAACACATACCTTCTTGTAGATCTCCTACGATCTAGATCTTTAGCCAAGTCTACATCCACAAAGCCATGTATGTCCAACACTTTGTCCAATCCTGGTCTTCCTTGGTAGCACAATCCATAACTAGCAATGCCACACATATACATGAAAACCCTTTTTATTTTTGTCCAATGCTCCTTCTCTGGTTTTGACATATACCTGCTCAAAAATCCCACTACATGTGCAATGTCCAGTCTAGTATAGACCATTGCATCCATCAAAATTCCAACTACACTCACATATGGAACACGAGACATTTCCTCCTCCTCTTCCTGTTCCTTGGGACACTATCCGCATATAACTTTACACCAATAGGAATAGGGACCTTGACCGGTTTACATTCCTACATATTAAACCTTTGCAATATTGTCTCGACATATTTTCTCAGATTTAACCATAGTTTCCTCTTTTCCCGACCTCTTTAATTTCCAATCCCAAAATGAAATTTGCAGCACCGAGATCCTTGATGTCAAATTTAGAGTACAACTGAGTTTTCATATCTAGATAATCTCCTTGTTGTTTCCTATTAGCAACATGTCATCCACATACAAGACCAAATAAATCAAATGATCACCAATTAATTTAAAATACACACAATGATCTTATTTACTTCTTGTGAAGCCAATTCCCATCATATAAGTATTAAATTTTTTATACCACATCCTTGGTGATTGTTTTAAACCATACATGGACTTTTTCAGCTTGCATACCAGCTCCTTCTTTCCCTTCACAACAAATCCTTTTGGCTGCTTCATATAGATTTCTTCTTACAAATCCCCATGTAGGAATGATGTATTCACATCCATTTGTTCTACTTCAAAATCAAATGCAGCGACAACAGATAACAGAAATCTAATAGAAGTTAACTTGGCAACGAGAGAAAAAATCTCACCAAAATCAATTCCCTCAACCTGGGAATAACCCTTTTCTACTAACCAATATTTGTATTTCTCCACTTTGCCTTCTGCATTCAGCTTCTTTTCCCATTTGTTTCCAATGGGCTTTCTTCCATTCGACAAATCCACTAGATCCCAAACCTCATTATGTTAAGTACCTGAGAAGATCTACAAATATAATCACCACAAATACTAAATACACAATAGATCCATAGGTAAATATAGAAGAACAATATGCAAAATCTCTTTTATTACTATCAAACCCTTAGGGTAGAGAAACACCATACAATGGATCCTATTATGGAAAGGATCCTCTCCTGTTCACTTACCTCTTCGAGGGTGATTCCTCCTATTGAGCTACCACTCCAAATACAATACTTCTCTTCATATCCCATTACATTGCTTGAACAACTTTATATAGTGCTACCATCACCTAAGAACATTCTAGAGGAGGAATCTTCTAGAAGTAGAACCTTCTAAGAAGTCTTCTTACATTTATTATATCTAACTACTCATTTATTACATCTAACTACCACAGTGGGCCTTATTAATAATATAGTAGACCTATTCCACCTTACATTGAATTCCCTCCACTATTATCATTATGGGCCCTCTGGGCCCCCCCACTACCTCTCTAGCTACCTAATATTCCATCCCCCTTATGAAAGCATTGTCCTCAATGCTTGATGTACAACCATATACTAGGGTCCCATGGATAAGTGTGGTGCTAGGATATTTAGACACTTAGGAGTTAGTTAAGATCTACTTGGTCTAATGTGTCACTAGGTAAAAGTGTGTTTCTTAGTGTGTTTCTTTAGTATGCATTTGTAGTTAGGAAATCTGACGGTCATGATATGTTCCCGACATAGAGTGATATGACGGTTCATACTCTCCTCGATATTAATGGTCATTGGTCCATGGATTAACACCTTATTGGTCCATGATCTCTATTTAAAGAGCATGGAGGGTCATTTGTTGATGATCGATTGTGAGAAAATATCTTGTAAAATCTCTCTGTAATCTTTTTCTTTGCATTAATAAACTGCTCCAAGTGGTCGTGTTGGCTAGCGTCGTGGATGTTTCCCCATAGGGGTTTTACCATGTGAAAAAATTTGTGTGTTGATATTTGATCTGGTTATGTGAGTGGTTACTGAAGGTGTTCATCCTCTGTTTGAATACCTGTGTTGTCAAACATGGTATCATAGCCTATTTGAAGATCCTCTCGTATTGTAGATTGAGATTGTGAAGTCGAGTTTCCTCATCTCCCTTTTCTATCATTTCCATACATTTTTGGGCTGAGAGGACTATTTCATTGCATCTAGAGCAATCGTTTCAGTCAGGAACACTTTTTGTTTCACTCGAAAAGGTTTTTGTTTTCCCAAGAAACGGCCATTACAGTCAGATCCGGAGGTATAAAGCCTGAATATGCATTTTTAAAATTTTTGTAAAGTTTTATTTTGGTTTTATTTCGGTTTGATATTATTTGTTTCCAAGTTGCTACTCTTTTAGATATGTGTATGCTCTTTTCCCCATGCCCTGTGCGATCTCAGAAAATTAGAAACAGATAGGAAAAGGTGCATCTTTCTGGTAAGCTAACCGAGATCTAACCCTTGTTGTCATCGAGAAGCGAAATTTATTTCTTATGTGAAAAGAGTTTTTTTTAACATGCTCTCCAACAACAAAAGGTCATAACTCTCGCATCCGAAGTCCGTTTTAAGTGTCGTTTTTTTTAAAACCACATAACTTTTCAATATCTTTCCACTCAGATCATCAGTTTTAGTTTCTAAATCTATATTATCTGCATATTTAATATGGCTTATACAATTAATCTCTTACTTACCAACACCAACTACTTCCAAATGAAATCCCATATGGAGGATTTATTAAGAAGTAAAGGATTGTACCAGATTACCTTGGGAAAGGAAACAACACCCACTGATGTTGATATGAAAGAAAAATGGGATAATAGGAATGATGAAGCACGTGGATTAATCGGAATGTCCATCTCTCCTGATTTAAGGTTCCACCTTCAATCACTTGATCAACCTAAAGAAGCTTGGGACCAGATTGAATCTTTGTTTGGTAAACACAATATTATTCTAGCACAACAGTTAAAAAATCAAGTACTAACTCTAAGTCCAAATGATTTTTCTTGCATTGAAGACTATCTATCCAATTTTAAAACACTCTGACTTTTATGTGAAGAATGTAAGATAAAGATAGAAGAAGATCGTTGCATCTATATTATACTTTCTAAGCTAGGTAGTGCATATTATGTGTTTGTATCTACCTTTTATGCCATACAAGAGGCTCTAGGGGCAGCTTATAAAAAACCCAGTCTTGAGAAATTTTGTGATGCTTTGATTAGAGAGAAAGATAAGCTTGTACAACTTGGATTGATCGGCACTATAGGTACCTCCAACAAAGCCTTAGTTGTCCATCAGAAAGATAAACCCAAGAATACCAAGAAGCAACATCCTCGCCACAACAACAACCAATATAAGGGTCTCAAACCCACTCAAACAACTTCCGCTCCTAATGGTGACAAAGGAGAAAAATATAAAAGTAAGAATACTAACAAACATTGCAACTTTTGTGATAAAGATGGACATGATGAGTCCAAATGTTTCAAGAAGATGGTAGCTTTAGAAGCAGCGATGAAGAAGCACAACATCAATATTGATTCTACTTCTTCTTATTCTTCTCATGGACATGCACTTTCTGCTTCTGGTTTCTCATTCAATACAACTTCTACTTCTACTTCTGATGGGTGGCTTATTGATTCTAGATAATCTTATCATATAGCTAAGGATAGAGCCATGTTTTCTACTCTAAATGAATGTAACACCAATAAAATATTTGTTGGTGATGATAGATCTCTTAGTGTTGAAGGATCTGGAACAGTTCAAGTAGAAAATGGTCAGTTCAATGATGTATTATGTGTTCCAAGTCTTTCTTGTAACCTTCTATCAGTATATCAAATCACTCATTTAGGTGAAGGTAAAACCATAGAGTTTTCACCACACCAAGTTGTAATCAAGGATCTAAAAGATCCTAAGCATGTTCTTGCAACTGGAATTGTTGATGATATTACCAAGTTGTTCAAATTTGAAAACTTTGGGTCATCATCATCAGTTTTTGTTGCTCATAGCGATGACTTGAGCAAACTATGACATGAGTGGTTTGGTCATCTAAACTATCGTTCATTGCAACAACTATGTAATCAACAAATGGTGACTGGTCTTCCTCTTGTTTCATGTAGAGATGGTGTTTGTCTCATATGTGTTCTCAGCAAACATCATCAAAACAGTTTTGACAAACGTGCCTCTTGGCACTCCTCGGGTCCTTTGCATCTTGTTCACGGTGATTTGTGTGGTCCACTTTCTTCTCCTTCTTTTTCTGGGTGCAAGTATTTATTAACCTTCATTGATGACGTTTCCAGACGTACTTGGGTTTACTTCTTAAAACTTAAGAGAGAAGTTTTTGACAAGTTTTTAGCCTACAAGGCCCTTGTAGAAAAGCAATTTGGACATCAAATTCAAAGGTTAAGAACAGATAATGGAGGTGAATATGTGAACAATAATTTTACAATTTACTGCACTACACAGGGAATCCAAATGCAACACATTGTTCCATGTACACCACAACAAAATGGTGTTGCTGAGAGAAAGAACCACACAATAAAAGAAATGGCTAATTGTATGATCCAATCTAAGGGATTAAGTCTAAATTATTGGGTGGAAGCCATCAACTGTGAAAAGTACATAGAAATCGCACTCCCACAAAGGCTCTTAAAAATATAACACCAGAAGAATATTGGACTCAAATTAAACCAGATGTAATTCACTTTCGTGTATTTGGCAGTATAGCATGGGCTCACATTCCTGATTAGAAAAGGAAAGCTTTGCAGCCTAAAACTGAGAAGTGTATATTTGTTGGTTATTCTGAAGATGTCAAAGGTTACAGACTTCTTCAATCACACTGTAATGAAATTATTATTAGAAGAGATGTTAAATTTGACAAAAATTTCTTGGCCTACGAGCTTAATTTGGAATTTGTGCCTTCTTTGGCCTGCGATCTTAATTCAGCGGTTGTGCCTTCTTCGGCCTGCGAGCCATCTTCGGCATTTGTGCCTTCTTCGGCCTGTGAGCCATCTTCAGATGATGATAGTGAAGATGAAAATCCACCTCCGCATGCTCACCCTCCTCCAGATGAGTCCTTTGAACTTGAACCAGCACCATCTCCACCGCTTCCTAGATGGGTTCGTTCAACACGAGAAGTAGTTGGTGATCTTGTTGGTGATCCTTCAGATCGGCATCAGACACATTCACGATTCTAGCGAGTCTCTTCTCTTTTGGCTCAAGTTTCAGAAACTCATGATCCAGAGACATTTGCAGAAGCTTCAGGTCATTCAGATTGGGATACAGCAATGAATGAAGAGTATCGCTATTTAATGGAAAATGATACTTGGGATCTTGTGCCTCTTCCAAAAGGAAGAAAACTTGTTATATGAAAATGGGTCTACAGAACTAAGTATGCATCAGATAGAAGTTTTGAAAGACACAAGGCTCGGTTAGTTGCCAAAGGATTTTCCCAAGTTGAAGGAATTGACTATAATGAAAACTTTGCCCCTGTAGCCAAAATGAATTCCATCTTCCTTGTTCTTTCCCTTGCTACCTCACATAAATGGGAGGTCCATCAGATGGATGTTAAATCCGCCTTCTTGCACAGAGATTTTCAAGAAGAAATCTACATGGAACAACCTCTTGGCTATGTCCAGAATGACTCTAGCCTTGTTTTTCGCCTCACGAAATGTCTTTATGGTCTCAAGTAATCTCCCCGAGTTTGGTATGCCAAAATGGACAACTTTCTTATTGCCATTGGATTCTCTAGATGCCATTTTGATCCTAATGTCTATACCAAGAAAGTAGGAAGCCATCTCATAATCCTTTTCTTTTATGTTGATGACCTTATCCTTGCTAGTAGTGACTCAAAACTTTTAAACCATGTGAAAACTAACCTTAAGAAGAAATTTGAGATGACAGACTTAGGCTTTTTTCACTATTTCCTCAGACTCCAAGTTTTTCAAACCAATAAAGGAATTTTTCTTTCCCAGTCTAAGTATGCCTGTGACTTTCTTCGTCACTTTCACATGGATGATTGTAAACCAGCCCCTTCTCCTTTCCAGTCTAGAGTCAAGCTTACTTCCACCTGTACTTCTCCTGAAGTTGATGCCACCATGTACCATCAGTTAGTTGGTAGCCTCTTATACTTGACTCATACCCATCCTGATCTTTCCTTTGTTGTTGGTCTTGTTGCCCGGTATATGCAAACACCCCATGAAAGCCATTGGAAAGCATCTAAAAGGATACTTCCCTATTTCTGTGGTACAATTCAATTCGGGATACATTATAGTTCATGGGGGACTCTTATATTGGTTGGTTTCACTGATTTAGATTGGGCCAGCAACCCTGATGATCGGAAGTCTACTGCAGGTTATGTTTTCAGCCTTGGTTTAGGACTTGTCACTTGGGCCTGTAAGAAACATCAGGCTATTGCACTTTCTTCAGCAAAAGAAGAGTATTGAGCAATGGTAAATGCAATTTAGGAAGCCTTGTGGCTTCAAAAAATCCTTTCAGAGTTTGGATTCTAGCAATAGCATCTGACCAACCTTTGGTGCAACAATCAGAGTTCCATCAAGATCGCCAAAGACCCAATTCAACATCATCGTAGAAAACACATCGAGCTACACATGCACTTCATCAGAATTTTCGTTCATGATCAAGTTATTGAAGTGCTCTTTTGTCCTACAGAAGATCAAGTTGTAGACATTTTCACAAAGTCTCTTACAAAAGTGAAGTTTTCCAAACGTCGATCTATGTTAGGAGTTTAGGAAGTTGTCATTAAGGGGGGATAGTCTCCAATGCCTCCGTCCTTCTCATATTGTGCCACTACTATAAATCCTTCAATCCTATCCCAAGTTGTTCTTAAGGGGGGATGTTAGGATATTTAGACACTTAGGAGTTAGTTAAGATCTACTTGGCCTAATGTGTCGTTAGGTAAAAGTGTGTTTCTTTAGTATGCATTAGTATGCATTTGTAGTTAGAAATCCTGACGGTCACAATATGTTTCTGACATAGAGTGATCCAACGGTTCATACTCTTCTCGATATTAACAGCCATTAACACCCAATTGGTCAATGATCTCTATTTAAATAGCATGGAGGGTCATTTTCCGATGATTGATTGTGAGAAACTGTCTTGTACAATCTCTCTATAATATTTTTCTTTGCATTAATAAACTACTCCAAGTGGCGTCGTTGGTTGGGGGCGTGGATGTTTCCCCGTAGGGGTTTTACCACGTGAAAAGATCGGTGTGTTGATATTTGATCTGGTTATGTGAGTGGTTACTGAAGGTGTTCATCCTTTGTTGGAATACCTATGTTGTCAAACACGTGGACCATAGTGCTGAAGTAGAATAGAGAACCAGGGTCCCATGGATAAGTGTGAACCATAGTGATGAAGTAGACTAGAGAACCAGGGTCCCATTGAGAAATGAATTCCATCATGTTGAAGTAGTCCAACCACCATTGTAAACTAGGGTTCCATGTCTTAGTGCTCATGTGAACTCCACATGGAAGATATCGGCACCCAATAACCAACTGAAAATGATGCTCCCAATATTGACACCTATCATGTGGATCCAAATAAGAATATCCATCCACATAGTGGGAAAGGTTCAAAGTTGAATCTGGAAGGAACAATACCATTGTAGAATATGTAGGTTGGACATTGGTAATCACAACTAGCTCTTGATGTGGGACATTGATGTTCTCTACAAAATGTGGAGTAGAGTCATCAAATAAAATATGGAAGTGGTTGTTATCCCAGAAATGACAACTGTCCATATACCAATCATCGCAATCGGCCTCAAAATCATACCAAGCATATATTTCTTGATTATATTCATCCATGATGTCCACCATAAGAAATCTCTCTTGCATGCTATCCAATGAATCTTGAATACTACGAAAACTATCATTGAGTCTGTTTGTGAGGCCATCTACAAAGTCATTCAATGTGTCATACAATTGGGCTTTTAATGCTTTAGTCATCTATAGAATTTCTTTGAGGGTTTGAGAGGAAATAGTCATTGGAAACACCACATAAAATATACCAAAAGAAAGATCTTAAAATAATAATGGAATTTATATGGTAAAAATCCGAGCACCCTATGAAAAATTATGAACTCTGCAATCTCGCCACCATCACGAAAAACCCAAAGAAAATCGCGGCTTTTTCCAGAAAAACCCTAAACAACTACTGAATTTAAAATGCTCATAACTTAACTTCTCAGACTTCGTTTCGGATGATTTGTTTTTTGAAATTGGGTATTTTTCCGAGAGGAATTCAAATACCAATTTTTTTTTGCCAAATTCAACTCATAAAGATTTAGATATGAACCAGAGGTGCGGCACCCTATTTTTCTTCCCTAGACAACATCTGCAAAAAAAAAGGAAAAAAATTCTTCCCTTCTTTGGCCAAGGAAGGTGCTCTGATACCAATTGTTATGTACTTGAGCAGATATACAAATATAATCACCACAAATACTAAATACACAATATATCCACATGGCAATATAGAAGAACGATATGCAAAATTGCTTTTATTACTATCAAACCCTTAGGGTAGGGAAACACCATACAATGGATCCTATTATGGAAGGGATCCTCTCATGTTCACTTGCCTCTTTGAGGAGGCTTCCTCCTATTGAGCCACTGCTCCAAATACAATACTTCTCTTCATATTCCATTACATTCCTTAAACACCCTTATATAGTTCTACCATCACCTAAGAACATTCTAGAGGAGGAATCTTCTAGAAGTAGAACCTTCTAAGAAGTCCTCTTACATTTATTATATCTAACTACTCATTTATTATATCTAACTACCACAATGGGCCTTATTAATAATACAGTGGACCTAGTCCACCTTACATTGAATGGTCTCCATTATTATCATTATGGGCCCTCTGGGCCCCCCTACTACCTCTCTAGCTACCTAAAACATCTTTATCCAAGGCTACCATTTCTTCATCCATGGAATTTTTTCAGAGTTTTTGATCCTCTGAATCCACTACCTCCCTAACAGTTCTACGATCATAATCAGTAATAGACAAAGAAAAAATTGAACGAAAATAAGATGGAGTATACCTTTCTGATTTTCTTCTTTCCCAAACCGATATCCTCAATACTGGAATATGAGGATCTTCTTTTTCTGATTCATGTTCTTCTGTAGAGTCTAATTCATCATCCTTTAAATCAAACTCTATTTTCTCTGGTTCTTCCTTACTTGGTAGGATATCCTATTTGACAACATCTTTTATTTATCTAAATACCAAATCTCGGCTATACACAACCTTCTTGGTTTCTAGGTTCCAAAACTTATACCCTTTGAGACCATCTTTATACCCAATAAAGATACACTTTCCAACAATCTTATCTAGCTTACTCTTGTTTTCCTTTGGAACATGAACATAGGCCTCACAGCAAAATACCTTGAGAAGTGTAAGATAAGGTTTCTTACCAATCCATACCTCTTGTGGAGTCTTGTCATCTAGTGCTGACAAGGGTGATATTTTGACCAGGTAACATGCAGTACCCACTGCATCTACCCATAATTATTTCCCTAACCCGACACCACAGAGCATGCACCTTTCTTTTTCCTTCAGTATCATGCTCATCCTTTCTGCAACTGAATTCTATTGAGGTGTAGATGGAGTAGTCTTCTTCCTTTTTATACTTCACTTCTTACATAATTCTTCAATTTCATTCCCTCAAAACTCTCCGCCATTATCTATCATCAACACCTTAATTCTTTTCTTTGTTTGATTTTCAACAAGAGCCTTAAAATATTTAAACTTGTCAAAGACTTCAGATTTCTTCCTGAGGAAATATATCCAAGTATTCCTTGAGAATTCATCTATAAATGATACATAATACACATATTTTCCCAATGATAGAACCGACATAGGTATAAACACATCACTATGAACTAGCTGTAAAAAAAATTCTGCTCTTGTTGCACGAGAGGGGAATCTTACCCGATTTTTCTTCCCATATACACAATGTTCATAGAAATCAAAATCCAAAGAGAAGTTATACATACCTTCAACCATACCTTCACTGTGTAGTATTTGAAGATCCTTCTCTCTGATATGCCCCAGTATTTGATGCCACATCATAACCTTTTCTCCAGAGACTGTAGGATTTTTTCCTTCTTCAACTACAATATTAGAAACAATGGAACTATTACACCCATCACTAACAATGTGTCCTTGCATATTATACAAGGTTCCAAACCAAACTCCCTTCAACACCACCATAGTTCCTCGAACCATCCTATAGGTTTCCTTTTAAAATATTGTTTTTACACCTACAACTTCCATTTTTCTTACAAAAATTAAATTTATGGCCAATCCTAGGATGTGCAGAACACCGGGTAGTTTTTTAATCCTTCCATCTATGAGCCTCAACTTAACTTTTCCTCATCCTATGATTCTGGTTGTCGATTCATCATCAAGTAAAAAATTACATCCATCATACCTTTCATATTCAGAGAACCACTCCCTATGGGGAGTCATATGAAAGGATGCACCTGATTCAACTAACCATGCCTCATGATCTGCATGTGTTCTTGAAGAATCCAAGTACACATCCCCTCATTCTTCCTTGGAGGTATTTTCTTCTGTAGAAGGATCTTCTTCAGATCCCTTCTTTTTATCAACTTTGGATCTACATTGTTTCTTGTAGTGCCTTTCTTTTCCACATCTCCAACATACCTTTACAAACTTTCCAGGAGATTTAGATCTACCCTTAGACTTAGATCTCCCACTTGAGGAATTAGATCTATTTCTTTCCTAGGAGTGTCCTCTTGCAAATAATGCATCTATGATCTATCCTTCCATGTTCTTTCATCTCATATCCTCTGAAAACAAGGATGAGACCACTTCATCAAACTTCAAGGAAGTCGTATTACTACCTATGGCCACAACCAAACTATCCCATGAGTCTGGTAAAGAGAACAATAAACGGATACACTTATCTTCATATGAAATTTTAATCTCAACAGATACTAACTGACTTACCACAGTATTGAAGGCGTTCAAATGCTCTACCACCAAGTCTCCATCTCTCATCCTCATGTTATATAGCTTCTTTCTCAGGATTGTGCTCTTCACCTTCCGATCCAAATTTTTCCAATCATCTATTGAATTTTCTGTAGGTGCAGTACCTAGATCCACCACGGTCCACTGATCTCTATTCACCAATAGATCTTCCATATTGAGCTTCCACAGCTCAAAAAATTTCCCATTAAACTTCTCGATCTCCATTTTTTAACTACTTGCCATTTCTCTTCACCTAAAGAATCAATACCGAAGATCTCCCACTGTAAGAGGGCTTATCACATTCTTGATCCAAACCCTTGAACACAAAGGCAACCCCCTAAAGCCAACAAATATCTGATACCAAATGTAGATTTTAACCTTGTACAATTATTTACTACAAATATATTTTCAGTAAAATAATAGAAAATATACAATGGAAAATACAAACATTACACAGATATTTTTCCCCTGGAAACCCAAACCGGGGAAACCAACATATTCTATATTCATTCATATCATACATTGTTTACAATACAATATACATATAGGATCCAGTGGCATCCAAAACCCTAACCCAATGAACTGGACTAGTCAACAATCCTAATTCCTTAACCAAAAATAGAAAACCATCGGCAAAAACCATGTGCCAAAAAACCGCCCAACAATGGACATCAAAATCGAGGCAACACAAAAAATGAGGCAAAAAAGGTGACACATTTCCAAAGGAAAAAAAAATCCTAGTCGTGCAAAGAAAATAAGACATACCCAACAAATCTTAACTCGAATATTCTCCGAAATGTATATTTCTTCATGAATTTCCCTTCTGTACGGAGAAATAATCCGATGATTAAGATTTTCACGATGATATTTTTCTTCGGAATAGTTTGGAATATCCACAATATTATTTGTTACTAGTTGACATTTCAGATCGAAAACAAGATCCGTCTTCAGGACACAAATTTGAAGAGATGAGAGGAGAAGAGTAGCTTATAAATAACGAGTCCTCTACTCTCCTCTAAATATTAACTCAAAGTTTCTTTAGAACACATGTTTCTTCAAGGATTTCCCTTCTGTACAGAGAAATAATCTGATGATTAAGATTTCTGTGGTGATATTTTTATTCAAAATAGTTCAAAATATCCATAGTATTATTTGTAATTGGTTAACGTTTCAGATCCAAAATAGGATCCATCTTCAAGACACAAAGTTGAAGAGATGAGAGGAGAAGAGTATCTTATAAATAACAAGTCTTCTTCTCTCCTCTGAATCTTAACTCAAAGGTTCTCTAGAATGTAGATTTTTTCATGGATTTCCCTTCCATACAAAGAAATAATCTAATGATTAATATTTTTGTGGTGAGAGTTTTCTTCAAAAAAGTTTGGAATGTCCACATTATTATTTGTTATTGGTTTATGTTTCAGATCCAAAACAAGAGCCATCTTCAAGACACAAAGTTGAAGAGATGAGAGGAGAATAGCAACTTATAAATAACAAGTCCATTGCTCTTCTTTGAATCTTAACTCGAATCTTCTCCAGAACGTGGATTTGTTCATGGATTTCTCTTCCATACCGAGAAATAATATTATGATTAAGATTTCTATGGTGAAAATTTTCTTCAGAATATCCACAGTATTATTTGTTATTTCTTGATGTTTTAGATCAAAAACAAGATCCATCTTGAGGACACAAAGTTGAAGATATGAGAGGAGAAGAGAAACTTATGAATAACAAGTTTGTTTCTCTCCTCTGAATCTTAACTCAAAGCTTCTCCAGAATACAGATTTGTTCATGGATTTCCCTTTCATACAGAGAAATAATTTGATGAATAAGATTTTATGGTAAGAGTTTTCTTTAGAATATTTTTGAATATCCATAGTATTATTTTTTACTTGTCGAAGAGATGAGAGGAGAAGAGTAGTGTATAAATAACAAGTTTGTTGTTCTCCTTTGAATATTAACTCGAAGCTTCTCCAAAACATGGGTTTCTTCATGGATTCCCCTTCTGTAAAGAGAAATAAACTGTTGATTAATATTTCTATGGTGAGATTTTTCTTCGGAATAATTTAGAATATCCACAATATTATTTTTTATTGGTTGACATTTCATATACAAAACATGATCCATCTTTAGGACACAAAACCAAAGAGATGAGAAGAGATGAGCAACTTATAAATAGCAAGTCTTCTTCTTTTCGTATCTTAACTTGAAGCGTATCTGGAATGCGTATTTCTTCATGGATTTCCCTTCTGTATAGAGAAATAATCTGATGATTAAGATTTCCATGGTGATAATTTTATTCATAATGGTTCAGATATCCACAGTATTATTTATTACTGGTCGAATTTTCGGATCCAAAACAAGATCCATCTTCGAGACACAAAGAAATGGACTTGTTATTTATAATATGGTCTTCTCCTGTCATCTCATTGGCTTTGTGTCTTAAATATGGATCATGTTTCAGATCTGAAACATTGACCAATAACAAATAATACTGTGGATATTCCAAACTATTATGAAGAAGACTACTCTTAGTCTACAACCATGCCAAAAGAATGTTCAGGCATGTCCATATGCACAAATGCAAATCAATATTCATTAAGCCTTAAATATTTTCATTCCCACTTCATGCACATGCATTCTATCTTTATGGTATGCATCATGTGTCACTTCTATCATGCACTCCAGTGCATATTTATTTCAACTTATTTATTTATTTTGTTATTGTTGTATATGGTTGTTCTTGAATCCCTGTAGAACCTTGCTTCTCTATGCTCTGCCATTCTTCTCTTATGTGCCCCACTGATTCTTCTTTTTAATCATCCTCCATCCAATTCCAACTTGACTATTAATAATTTCCAACCAATATGCCTTATTGGCAATTGCTCTCACTCACACAAACATACCTCAACTTTACCCTACTAGAATTCTCCCCGCACATTGGAATGATGTAATTTTCTATTATTCCACCTTCTAACACTGTAATATTTTCTAACTATATTAATCATTTAGCATTATAACATCCCTTTCCCTTATCTCTAATTGTCTAATGACCCTGCTAAATTTAAAATACTTCTCTTTGTTGTATTTAGCAATTTCTCCTGAAGCCCTGTTCATCTGCTTAAGACTAATATTCTTCCAATGGAATTCTATATTTTCCATTGATACTTAGAAGTGAAATTGAACCTTCAATATTTCATCCTTCCTTTCACATGTACCAATATTTCACTATCCACTCTGATAACATAAGTGGGTTTCTTTCTCTAAATACTTGTAGACACAAGTATCTAAGTCATAGCTTAACAATTCATTTTTCTTGCAACAAGCTTTTCCACCTTCACCACATCTCTACCTTCAAGGATATGGAGTCCCCCCCTAACACTTAGTACATGCAAATGGAATTTGTCACCTTCTGGCTTCATGTTTTAACTAATAATCTCTATTGTTTCTTCCTTGAAATCCATTTAGACTCTGTAGTAGCTAAATACTAATTTAACTTTGTCATTTTGAGTCATTTTTCATCCTTTCAATACTTGTTCTACAACCCTGTACTTCCCTCCACAACTATTTAATTCTTCAAATAATTGTACAATCTTGACTTACTTCCTTGTACAATTGAGATAGTTCCTTTTAGGTTCCACCTCTTTTTCATACCATGTCAAGCATAGAACCATTGTCTTCCTCATGTGTATTCTTATGAATTTCCTTTATGAAAACCATTTCCCTATTTGTGTTCTTCTTGACTTTCCATCCCATTCTAACTTGGAAATACACTTAGTAACCTTGAAGTGTACTCAAAATTATCTATATGCATCAACAATTCCCTTTCATTGTTGTCATGGTTCATTGAGTGCTGCAATATACTCCAATTAGCTTGGAATCCACTTATGATACCCTTTTACACTTATCTCAACCATTCATGGACTTTGTCCAATTCTGGAATCCAATTACATTTTATGTATTACCTCTCATTGGAGTCTAATTGCATCCATTTAGAACAAATCTGCACGTAATGGACTTTTCACTCCTATCTGCTAAGTGATTTACTCTTGCACCATTTTCCATTAATACTCTAACAAAGTGGATGTACTGCTCTAATTATTCATAGAATAATTCTTGGAGACAATGCACCTTACCTTCATATATGCACTATGGCCCTCTTTATTAAAATACTAGCTTCTTGGATTCCCAAACCCTCATGGTTGCACCTAGATTCATATCTTAACATTGTTCATTTGTGGCCTTTGATCATATTTTGAATGAGCCTTGACATAACACTATCACCTCAAGTGTCTCTACTCATCCTTGATTCAAGGTTCAAACCTTTAATCTTCTTTTTAAACCACTCTTCATGTTCCCATGCTTTGCACCTCTATATGTACCTACTGCACATGCAATATCATGAATTCTAGATGGTATTTCTTACTCAACATCCACATTTGATATGCACATATTTCATCTAGTATTCTTTTCCCACCTTAAAATTTCATTGGAGAGATTCTATATTTCTCACTACACAAAGATGTCTAATCCTTATATTCCTAAAGAAACCATATGATCATTATAAAGAACTACCTTGACCCTTTTTCCTCATGTCTATAAATTTCCCTTGCATCTTCCACATATTTAAAACTCATTCTAAACCTACTCTTCAATCCCAACAATCATCTTCCTTCTGATTACTTGGTAATTTTACTAAAAACTAAATTATGAGCAGGGATTATTTGAGGGGCTAAATTTCGCTCATGGGCTCATTTTCCATGGTTTTTCCAAAAAAGAGATTCATTATTTTAAAAATGATTCGCCCAAATTCTATAGGATACAATTATTTTCCCTTAAAAATCGCCAAAATTTTATAAAAACTGTATAAAATCCTTAGAAATTTGAATATTTTTTCAAAAATATCGTCAAACATTTATAGTTGTCATATGAAGGATTAGTAAGATTCGCCAAGGTTTCTACATTTTAAAATAAATTTCCATCCTTAAAATCATCCCTAATTATGAGTGGATAAATGTATTCTCCTATCCAATAGCTTTCCAATCGCTACTTTCTTGCTCAATTCTGAGCACTGAGAATCAAGTTACAACCAATTGAATATTGCCAATTTACCCCCTTTGTACACCTTTCATCTTAGTGTAGTTAATCCCAAACACCAACTTTTGTCACTTGTAGAGGTAAATATGTCAAGAACTAGAGAAACTTTTGTATTATACATAGATAAAAAAAAATGACAGGTAATTGAAAACAACTCTCATATTGTCAATTTTATCCTCCAGTGAAAAACTGCAACAATCTGGAAATGACAACTTTATCCCTTTTCATCCCTTTTTCCAAACTTAGTTTTTTTAGCCAAACTAGCTATCTCCCAAGCTGTGCACTTATGGAAAAACTTCACTAAACCAAATTTGTTTGTCTTGATGAATATAAAAAATGTTGAGTAAATAAAAATTATATTTTCCATATGGGAACCCTTTTCCTCTTAAAATCCCAAAAATCCCCAAAAAGTGGCCTTGAATAGTGGATTTTGTCCTGTTTTAGCATCTCCACTCCGAAATCCTTGGAATCTGGCCCGCTTCCTCTACCATCCTTCCACCTAGTTCCTCTTCATTGGCCTCAGGGATGGGAGGGTCCCATCCCACACCCTTTTCCTCGATGCATGGACTTGCATGCTCATAGATCAAACGATGGAGATGATCGAAAGATCAAATAGATGTGTTTGATATCGCATTGTCAAATTGCTCGAGATTTATCAGTCCTCCATGATGTGATACCACACACTTTCCATGGATACATGGAACTCCCCCATTGGTTTCTCATCCCCAACAAAATTTTCACAACCGCTCTACTACCTATGTGGTACCACAAATCATTTTGGTCTATATTGTCTCTTGTCGCCACGCTACAGTGGTCTTCCACCTCTCCACAGTGCCACTGGACCACCAATGTGGAATTACACATCACCAATTCCATGTCACCTGACACGTTCCCCCCATGTCACCACTGAAGTCATGTACGAAAAATCTCCAAATTTTCCAAAATTTCAATTTTTTTTCAAAAATGCCTAAATTCAAAATTTCTTTCCCAACCACCATGGAAGTTCCATAATTATATTCATATGGCCAATTTCATCCCTTTTCATGTCAATTTGATCACTGCTCCAAAAATTTGACACTCTTATGTTGATTTCTAATTGAATTTCATTGTCGAAATTAGCGCTTTTGCCCAATTTCACCATGATTACTACATAAATCTCAAATTGGGCCCATTCCAAACCTGAAAAATGTTCAACTAGAGATTAAAATTGGGCATTTTAACACCTAAGCTCAATTTTCCCAAAATCACAAGAAACTTCCCAAAGTTTTTCCTAGAAAATTTGACAAACACATTGCAGACATCCTCTGAACTTTAAATATGCAATTTTGGCTTATGTGTGTTGTCTTTGGCTCATATAGGCTCAGTGTTGAAACTTTAGCTCTGATACCATTTTGTAATGTACCCAACCTCCAAGCTTAGTCCCATCACTTCAAAAATGACTTATCCTACTAAATATTAAAATTAAAAATGCCCCATACATATTAAAGAAAACTAAGGAGCAGTAGGCCCACAAAAATTACAACAAAACAATATGTTGATTTACTCGTGCATCTAAAAATATTTACAAAAATTTGAATGACTCTAGAAAACACACAACAAACACACACACATCATTCAAATATTCATTTACACAGTGGAATAATCATAATAAAGCTATAGAACACTTATTCAATTGTAAAACTTAACCAACTAGTTGTGTACAAAGGATGAACCTCTTAGCCGTATGCATTGTTGTTCATTTTCTCTCAATAGCATGCCACCCCCAAGCTGAGGCTATGAGTCCGCAAGGAGATCTGACTCTCTTTTTTTTCCACTCTCCACACACAACAACCCCAAACCTAGGTTCCAAACTCCAACAACAATTCCAATCCACTAGCTCTTGTTGGCCCTTGACCAAGTTTTGAAGAATACTTGGTCATATTTGACCATTTTGGGGACTGTGACAGCTTGCCAAAGATGGAGCGCAACACAAAGCGTAAATTAGGGAAGAAAGACCTATTTTTGGGTACCTTTTAGGGTTTTGGGTTGATGTAAAGAGAAAGGGATGTCAGCCCATGGGTTTACCCACGCTTAGGCCCATTTTGTAATCTATAAATAGATACTTAGGCAATGTAAGTAGCAAGTAGTAGTAGTAGTAGTACATCTATGTGATGTATAGCTAAAGGCTTAGTGCTAGTAGTTGGATCTGTGTGATGGGATGTATATTGCAAGTGCTATGTGCATGATTGTAAGGAGATTAAAAAGATAAGTGCAAGTTGTTGTAGTTTTGTGCTGAAGTGCAAGGAAGAAGGATCTAGCAAGTTGCGCAGATCTTCTGTCATGTGTGAAGTAAGGGTCATTGAAGCTCTGTGTTGTAACCTCTTGACCGAGATAATATAAAGAAGAAGGCTTTGTGGACATAGCCCCAAGGTGGGGGTGAACCACAGTAACTTTGTGTATTGTGCTTTGTGCTTCGACCTAATGTGTTTATCTCCTTCTTGGCTAAGTGCTTGCTGTGATTAAATAGATCTAGTTATGCTCTGTGCTTATGATATATGAATGAATGAATGTTAGATCTGATATATAATATGCTTAGTGCTTGATCTGTTGAATCTAATCTATATTTTTGTGGCTAAGTACTGAATCATATTTAGTCTAAGTATTCACTGCGATGCTTTGTGCTATCTATGAAGTACCATAAGGGTTAAATATTGATGAATGATCTATGCTAAGTGCCCTGTAAAAGATATAATCACATATTGGTGTCCCAACTAAGGTTGCAAACATCTGATTCCTGCAACCACCCTTGCCTCTACCTCGGGTGAGACTTCATCTTCTTCGCAGGTGTTGTTGAAAGGGTCGATAGTTAGGGTTTTGTTGGTGCGCTCTTGAGCGTTGAACCCTGGGTCTGCCCCTGTGCCAACAACTCTCTTCCCCACAACCTACATAACTCAAGGAATGTACCACCTTCACTACTCTCAGTCCATCGAGATATACCATTTTTTTATCAAAGCTTCAAATGCACTCAGTTTTCCAAGAATCTCTTAGCTTGGGACTCTAGGAACTCTCAGATATTCTAGGAGTGTTCACAAGAGCCTTAATAAGTCTCTTGAACCATTTCCTCAATATGAAAACACACTATAGGCTTACAACCCATTTTACAAGAACATGAGCCACATTTCTAGCATAAAACACATCCCATGATCTCTTCCGTCAAGCATACCATGGATGGTGCTCTTCCTAGCATTCAACTTCTCTATTTCTACCCAAAAAATGCATGTAAAAATTGTCTCCCTTTTCCAAACTAATTTCCCTTCTTCTCCCTTGTTTGCTTGAATTTCACTCTTCCCAAAGATGATTGTACTTCATCCCCATGCTCCAAATAACTGTGGGATATGATTCCTCACACCCACCCTCTTATATGAGTTTAATGATTGGATTTGGGAACACTCAACAACAAAAATAAGGTTATACACAATGATAATAATAATTTTAGGAAATGTGGGTTGGATTAATAGCCATGAATATTTCACCCTTGGACCCCTCTCTCTTATGGAATCATATCCCCCCATTATTTTCATATCTCTCATATCACAACCAATGATTACTACTTTTATTCATCATTTCAATGTGCATAACACATAGTTTGGCCCTCATCCATATTAATCAATACAATCTCTTTTCCACAACATATCAGCTCACTAGCCTAATTCAAATTTATACAATTTCATTATAATTGTGGGGATTAAAACTAGGGATGCTACACATTCCTAGCATGTTATTCTTCTTAGAATCCTTCTAATGCTTCCTTGGATTCAATTTAAAATATATTTACCAACACTTCTCTTTAGTATTATAATCAATGTTATGATGGTTAAAATGCTTTCTTGGTGTTAGAAAAACAAGACCGCGGAGCAATAAAATAAAACAAATGCAGAAACAAAATACAGAAGACACACAATACAAGAGAGACACAGATTTACGTGGTTCACCCAGTGTGGGCTAC
>JZKD02S2311238.1:339290-356793 GCA_000966675.3 Picea glauca
GAGTCCAAGTAGGATTTTCTGGAGGCTTATTTGGTGTAGAAGTTCCCTTTTTGGGTGGCATGTTGGCCAAGTATCACTTTTGAACCTTGATTTTGAGGTGGTTCTGCTAGACACTCTTTATTTTGTTATATCTCCCACGTTTTGGCCCTTCTGGATATGAAACATTTTTTTATGTAGTTCTCTGATATTTCTTCTCTGCAATGCCATAGGTATGATCAAAATTAGATGTGCCAAGTGGAATTTATGGTAACTTCCCCACAACTTGCTGATTTTTGGCATTTCCAAGAGATCTCCCTTGTATAGCATGCCCCACACAAAATAATTGATATAAAATTTTGAAACTCGTACCCAAAATACTAAAGAATGTACACTATCCAATGAAACTAGTCCCACTCAATTTAGATACTCTAGGAAGAAGTTATGATTGTTTTACTTGGAACACCTTCTTGAGACTAGTCAATAGGACTAGTCAAATACCCTATCTTCCACAGGGTGTATATACAAATGTAAGATGACCCAGAAGCTGAAATTTTTACCAAAGATACCTTACTAATTTCTATGAATATCCTCTAGAGTTCAGGGTCTGAAACGTTACATAAATTTTTTTATAGCGACAATTCCGCAATGAATCAGTTCAGGATGATTCTAGAACCCTATCTTGTATAGGCTGTATCCCCGAAAGTATAAGGCCTCATGAGCTGAAATTTTAACCCAACGTACCTTGATCTGTCTGTTAAATATACTCCAAGAATTTCCTTCTGAAACGTTGTGGAAAAAAATTTATAGTGAAAACGCCAAGGTGTCTCAGATGTAGCAGCGAAACCCCAAGACCTTGAGCTCTAATACCATATGTTAAGAACCAAATATCAATATAGCATAGAAAAACCTCAGAACAAGTACTCAATGCCTTGAAAAATAGATAATTTCAAATAATAGGCCTCTTCGAGGGACAACCTCCTTTTACCCCACATAAATGTTCAACTATAAGATGATTCCAAATGAAAATGTCTCCTCAGTATATATAGGAGACTAGGAGGTATAATTACAACTAATGGAATAAAGCCGACATAAATAAAATAACATTACTAATGTAATATGCCCCAATCAAGGGGTAATGAGCCAATATTATGGCTTAACATAGAGGATGTTGGCTAGAGTTGTCTTTACCATGCTTTGGTTGATGCAGATTTGCACAGCCAAATTCTCATTTGTTTTGGTGTCTAAATTTCTACTCGATTTTGACAGCATATCGATAGAAAACTCCCAATGATGAGATGTTTAGGAAATCCATTTCAGTTTGGATGTACCTATGCATATCCCTACGGTATTTCAGAACCAGATGTCGCTTAGAGTATTTGATACTCGACTTTGGAGGTTCTGGTTCCTCCAAAGTGGTTGCTTGATGAAGATGCACCTATTTCTATCGACGGACGTTGAAGTATGTGGGAAAAATTCTCCATCATTTCGTCCCTCTATCGCGTGAGAGCTTGCTCAAACAACAAGTTAATAGAATCTTCTGCTCCATTGTTTTTCTTTTTTGTTGCCATAGAGGGTTTCTTGGGCGTGCAAGAGGGATTGTACTAAAGAGAGACAAGCTCGAGGCCCAACTTGCAATACTCGAACCTCGTCGGGGACATGCACTGAAAAACGATCAAGACTAGCCTACTATGATACCATTGATCCAGATTATTTTTGGAATGAAATTAAAGCAGAGATATTACAATGAAATACATATAAAAATTGTTAGAAACAGAGAAGTACAACAATACTTGATTTCTATTAATGAAAGAAATGTATAGCGACTATAAAAATACAGAGTGCAAGACTCGCTAGAATGGTGACAAATTTATCTCTGAGAAGAGATGTGACGACTACGCTCATTCGCAAGAAGATGATTACAATGAGGCTCTGAATGCCTTTTTATGATAAACATGAATGCCAAAACTCTAGACATCCAAAAACCTAACCCTAAGAGATGAAGCGCCAAAAGTCATGTGGGTCTCGTTGGGGTAAGTTAGTACATTAACTTCTCAGGGTCGTCACTTTTGCATGCGATCTCCGTTTTAGGTGTGTGATAGCCTGTTGGAAAGGTCTTTTCGAGAGCTATACATTTTGTTGTCAAACTTTGACTTCGTCTATAGTTTGACTATGACAAGCCAAGAAAACATTGTTTAGAGCCCCAAAACAACCGTAGAAGTACAAAAAGATGTACTGACATGAAAACTTCCAAAATAAGCCAATTGGAATAGGTGGACGACCACCAATATCCACTTGGATGTTGTGTAGGGATTCAGGACAACCCCGTAAGTGCAAAACCCACAATTACAAAGAAATGTCCCCATTACAAAGAAACGCGTTGAACTGAAAATTGTCTAGATGAGCCAGTTGGAATTTGGAAGAGGTGGGTGGCCACCAATATCCACATGGATTGTTAATTAAACAAGCTACATTGTGATAAAAAAAAGGTAACATCTAAGACCTTTAAATCTAAAATTAAAACTAACTAAGCATTAAACAACTAAGTTAAAACTTAGGAATCTTGTGACCAATTTTAAAGTACAATATATACTTGATCAAAGTAGAACATCACTACTAAATTATCCATTGGTATGTTTAAAATATTCTTTATCAATGTTATAGTTTGAGTAAGGTAATTATTAGAAGCAACTTTGTTGGAAATGAGGAATTAACACTTCCAATGGAGCTAAATTTAGCTATTTGATTATTTTCCAAAATAGTTAACCACTTATTAATTCAAACTCTATAGAATAAAATTAATTTATTTTAAATATCAACAAACTTTTTTAAAAACTATATAAAATCTTTACAAATGGATTTTTTTTATTAAAAAACATTTTATACTTAATTAAAATTTACCAAAATTTCTCTTTCCTTTCGTATTGATTTAACCTTATAAGTCATTTACTTTCAAAACTATGTAGTTGATTAAATTAAGGAATAGTTTTAGTGTGTTACTTTTTTAATCTACATATAACCAAAATCAATCAAATCAAAACCAAAATCAATAAATATATAACTTATATGTAGCTAAACAAATCCTCAAATTAAACTCTCTACTTAATTGAAACTTCTTAATTTCACTCTTTCCTTTAATATTGAAGTCATTTACTTTCAAAACTCTATGATTGATTACACTAAATAATAGTTTTATTATGTTACTTTTTCAAACTACATATAACCAAAATCAATCAAATCATAACCAAAATTAATCAAATCAAAACCAAAATCAATAAATATATAACTTATATAGATAAACAAATCCTCAAATTAAACTCTCTACTTAATGAAACTTCCTAATTTACCTTTTGAATAAATATATAACACGTATATAGATAAACAAATCCTCAAATTAAACTCTCTACTTAATGAAACTTCCTAATTTACCTTTGAAATGTGTCTTGCTTAACACTCAAAAAAATTTGTTTGAACAAATCCCATACTTGATATTGACTGCCACTTTGTACGTCAATATTGATTGTGACGTTCTAACAACTTAATTGGATCATTTTTTTCTCCAATCAATTGAATTGAATTACTGACATGATTGACCCTTCAAAGTTCATAGATTGTGCTGAACTTTGCGTACTGCTCTTGTCTTCTTGTTTGTTTATTTATAGAGAGTTCCCTGACCCACTTTTCATCTCATCAAAATGATTATAGGACAATTTGGCCACTTTTCTCATATTGTTGAATATCATTAATATTATAGTAGGGTATCTTATCATGTTCCGGAATCACATCAGCAGGCCCTGGTCTAGGTCTAACAACAAGCTCTTCAAAGCATAAATTCTAAACAATTACTCAAAAGATCAGTAAAAGAATCGTTAATCAGGGGAATTCAAACGAGCGTATTGATTAACTGCCTCCCGTGAATGTTGTTGACTGGCTTTTAAAATCATTATTTATTTAAGGTAGGAATTTTAAAAGAAAACTGATTATTTGGATTTTTTTGGTTTATTTTTATGCTGAAAGGTCTATACCTATTGAATATGGACACAATTAATGATTTTTTAATTATAAAAACTACTTTTATTGTTAGCAATTGAAGATGCTGATATATTTTTAGTCGTCCTCCTAAATCAATGAAAAAGATTTCATATTCATAACTTTCTTGCATTTTTTAATTGATTGCCACTTTTACCTAATTAACAAAAATGTATAAAACACCTCATTGTCAAGTTCAGTTGCTTCAATAAATCTTTAGCTGTTCATTAGCCACAATCATATGGCTGTGCTAGTCATAATTTAAACAAAAAAAATTGTTAGCAATAGTACGCTAATTCAGGAGTAATCTTTCCTCCGGAGTTTGACTTTTCATGCAAAAAACTGCCTTAAATCCAGCTAGATTTTTAGTGGTAGTCTAAATTTTTTATGGATCATTGTTTCATGCATTTCACAACTTTACTTTAAGGGTTTTGCCTCATTTTAAACCAACCCAGATGCTCAGAAAATTGATCAAAATTCTAGATTGGCAAAAAATTTAAAAACGAATCACCAAAAAACCTACCAAAAAAATAACTCAAAAGTTAACCCACTCCACTTTTCACTGTATTTTACAATCAACAGGAACAAGCAATTTGCTCATCGAATTCATCACTGCGTGACCCACCGACCCTCCATTCCGTTAATAAAACAATCTTAAATGAGGAATTCAAAGCCATGACATTACTGGCATTTACAATAACTGCAACCCTCCATTCTATCAATAAAATAATCGTTACAATAACTGCAACCCTCCATTCTGTCAATAAAATAATCGTTAACTGGGAGAATTCAAACGAGTGTATTGACTAACTTCCTTCACGTGAATGCTGTTCCTATTGATTGCCATGGACAGGACGGCGGCCAATAGGCCAATATCCAGCCTGCTACGCAGCATTGAATGCTGCAGCAGGCAGGTTATAGGCCGTCGGATCTTAATAACAATTCAGATCCGACGGCGAACAGGACTCGCTTTTAAATAACACCGACCTACCTTTCTGCGATCCCTTCTTCTAGAAGAAAGCAGCAGGATGATGTGAAATCACATGTTCAATGACCAGCTCCTCTGCCATATCATGTGGCAGCCCCTCGTATCTTTAATGCTTATCATCTTTGAGGTTGTCACGCACTCGATACATTCCAAATMTTAATGAAAACACAGCACATCCTCTGCAATTCCACGGTGTGGGGCCTGGCCATATCTCAAATTTTGCCCCGACCTACAAAATATTATTGTGAATTTGTCTCGGCACTACATACAATGCAATTATCAGCGCCAGTTTTTTTTTTTAAAGTATAATATGTTCACACGATTCCCATAAATAAAAGGTGTGAAATAACATGTTCACACGGCACCCATGAATAAAAAGTGTGAAACGACATGTTCACACGGTACCCATTAGAGGCCTGGAGGTCTACACGTAAAGGCTTGTGCGTATATATATATATATATATGCATCTCGATGTGCCGAAATGATATCATCGGTCTGAAGAGTTTCTTGTGCTTGCAAGGGTAAAAGAAGAAATGGAATCTCAAATTAAGCCCAGCGACTCACATACTACGAGCGGTTACACACAGAATAAGGCTCGAGCTGATGGAAATCGGGATACTGGTGGCGTCTCTCCTTCTCAGAAAAGTTTATTCGCGGTGGATTCGATATTGAGATTGCTGGCAATCGGCGCCACGCTTGCTGCTGCAATCGTGATGGGGACGAACAAGCAAACTGTGGTCGTCCCCCTCCCTCTCGGTCCTGGTGGCGCGTCGGTTTTTGCCCCTTTATCTGCCAAATATCACTACTCTCCTGCCTTCATGTATGTTGGGGAATAATGGTGATGAATAATATATACTAGTTAAGTTATCAGAGTTTTTCCCAATAGTCCTGGGTTAACATACTGCAAATGTTTTGCAGATTTTTTGTAGTAGCGAACGCAATTGCCTGTGGATACACTGTGCTTTCATTGATCCCCTCCGTGGCAGGCAAACTCGCGGCCAGATCAGGCGCCCACCCTCCTGCGTCTGCCTTTCTTCTAGCTGTCGCCGATTTGGTAAGCACTGCTATGCATTTTGCTATTTTTTTTCTCTTTGGTTTATTTTTTTCTTCAACAATAGCAAAGACGAATTTTAACACTTGATTCAATTCGACCTATGGTTGTCTGTCGGTAAAAAAATCATATATCTCAAACATGTGGGCAACATGTCTCAAGTTTCAACCCGTCCGCAATATGGCGGTTGGTTCAACACACGGGTGACGGTAACATGTCTCAATCTGGCTGATGGTTCAACCCACGGGTAACAACATTCAACTCGGCGAATCTGGGATCCTCCTGCTGCACTGAGAATGAGCCACCTTGCGGAGTAACCCCAAGAGAGTCCGAGAGTCCAGACTTCTAGCATTTGGATATGAATCTGGGATCCTCCTGCTGCCCTGGGAATGAGCCACCTTGCTGAGTAACCCTGAGAGAGTCCGAGAGTCGAGACTTCTAGCATTTGGATATGAATCTGGGATCTTCCTGCTGCCCTGGGAATGAGCCACCTTGCTGAGTAACCCCAAGAGAGTCCGAGAATCGAGACTTCTAGCAATTGGATATGAATCTGAGATCCTCCTTCTGCCCTGCGAATGAGCCGCCTTGCTGAGTAACCCCAAGAGAGTCCAGACTTTCTAGCAATTAGATATGAATCTGTGAGACCAATCCTCTGACAGGCCTAAGCTGACAAGAGTGGGTGAGTGAGGGTGGTGATACCAGTCCTTTGGAGTCGCTTCAGAGGAGGGGAGGTGAGTGAGTGAGGAAGGTGGCGAGACCAATCCTCTGACAGGCCTAAGATGACAAGGGTGGGTGGGTGAGTAAGGAGGGTAGTGAGACCAAAGTGAGCAATAACAAGCTGACAAGGGTGGTGGGACCAAGGTGAGCAATCTTTTTACAATTGGCAATACTTTTACGAGGCTATGCTGTTCAGGGTGAGTATGAGCAGGCTGGTTATTGCTCCCCGTGAGACCAATCCTTTTAGAGGGCTAACCTGACAAGGCTGGGTGGGTGAGACCAATCCTCTCACAAACCTAAGCGGGGCAACATCATCTCACAGGGCTAACCTGACAAGGGTGGGTGGGTGAGACCAATCCTCTCACAAACCTAAGCGGGGCAACATCAACATCTCTCAGTTCCTTGGCAATATGTCTTAACCTCTCGGCATCTCTCAGTTCCTTGGCAACATGTCTTAACCCCTCGGCATCCATGGTTCAACAAATTGAGCTAGCCCAATTAGATGGTTTGGTTTAATTGGTAAATAACGACAACATGTCTACCCTAGACGCTGATGGTCCCATATATTAAGCTTAAGCGAACCCTTGTAGCTGAGTTAATCTAATCTGTAGCTTTAATTTTTAATTGTGTGCAGGTGATGGTGGCGCTGGTAATGGCAGGGGCCTCAGCAGCAGCCGCCATTGCGTATGTTGGCTACAAGGGGAATTCTCACACTCAATGGCTGAAAATCTGCAATAATTTTGATCGCTTCTGCCACCATACGGCTGGTGCTATAGCTTCTTCGTTTGTTGGAGTCATAATCCTTATGATACTCACTGTGATGTCTATTTACAGTATTTACAAACGTACAAGCTGTGCCCGTTGATGGCGGGGAATGGGAATAGTGTTTTTTTCGTTGCATGTGTAACAATGGGAGCGGGAAGAGCACTTGTAGACTATCGGGCGTGTAATATGAAATTATAACTGACTGTGTTTGTATTGGCATAGAATATCTGCTGTTGGTAACGTTGGCTTGGAATGTAAAGAGGAAGAACAGTTTGTTTGGATGTAACAGTTTGTGTTATATATGTCAGGTATTATATTTATATCTTTGTATTGAATGTCTTGCCATTAAGAAATTTGCAAAATTTGGTTAATGTTCAGTTCTAACTCAAACTGGATGTCCATGAATGTAAGTCTCGAGTTCTGCTCTTTTTCGGCAACGAGACATTCTTTGTGAAGTCTGGAGTCCTCTCGTTTGAGGATAAACCCTATCTTACCTTACCCTACACTGCCACCTCGCTTTTCCACATATCTGAAAGTCGAGTTTAATAATTTTCTTAACATTACAGTCCAGTTACATATAAAAGAATTACAAAAGTCATCATGGTTATTAGTATTTAAGACTCTTTTGTTGACTTCTACGTCTTCGTGGTGGAAATTGAAACTCACATACAACTTGCAGCTATAAACATTATTTTCTTCAACTATTCCAGCCATTACACCTCATTATTTTCTTCAACAACTCTAGCCATTACACCCCATTATTTTCTTCAACAACTCCAGCCATTACACTCCATGTTTTAGTGTTAGGTGAAATGTTGAATTGTAAGTGAGGTGAAATGATGAATTATAAGATATTTTAACTCTGATGGTGAATGAGTGATTTTTTGGAGCAATGACTTCGCCACTTTTTTTTTGATGTGAGGTGGAATGTTGAATTGTAAGAATTTTTAATTGTATTATGATTATGTGATTTTTTTAAAAAAATGGTAAAAAATAAAGGGGCAAAGAGATACCTAAAAGGTTAAATATTGGTCCTATTTTTATAACCTGTTCATGACATCTTCAACATTTCCTCTTTCTCACTTGGTTATTTGTTTTCTTCATTGAGAGTAATAATGATTCTTAGCAAAAAATTATGGGTAAGGTTCCATAAAATTAGTAGCAAGTCCGATAGAAATTGGTGCAATTCAATTCAACATTTTGGTCGCACAGGTTTGATTGTGTCAGATCTCGTGTGTTTTAGCATGAGTGGAAAGTTGAATTGTAAGAAGTTTTAATGATTATTGTGAATTAACAATTTTATTGACAAATACCAAAAAATAAAATACAATATAATATATATACAACAACTATTGTATATACAATACAAGAACATTAGGGTTAAACTAAATGCCTTTATATTATATCCCAAAAATAAAATACAATATAATGTTCAAGCTAAATACCATTATATATTGGCTTTTTTGGATATCCTATTTATAGCACATCTCAAATGTCTTGATATTGCCTTTACAATATAATGTTCAAACTAAATACCTTTATATCGACGTTTTTGGGATATCTTATTTATAGCATCTCAAATGTCTTAATATTGGCTGACTTTATTTAGATGGTACATTCATGACATGTCTTAAAAGAGAGTGTAAGGAGTGCATTTTTGTAGAGGAGTGAGTTTAAAAAAAATGTACTTGTATCGATTTTTTTAGATAGTTTATTTATGACATAATATAAGTGAAAAATAAAAATGGAAAAAAAAAACTCATTCATGACATCTTCTATATAAGTGTATATTTTAAGAGAGTATTTTTAATAATTTTTTCATGAAATTTTTAACAAATAGAGCCTTTTTATAAAAGTATTTTTTTTTTATCTAAATTGAGACTTTAATGTTTGGATAATTCATTCATGGGAATGTCTTACACATAGCCTAAGTATCCTCAACACATCTCTTATGATAACTTATACATCCCTTAGATATAGTCCATTTTTGTAGGAGAATGTTTTTTTCCCTAAATTGCAACCTTAATTCATAAATCAGTTTTTTAGAAATCACTATCACTAAAAGCAACTTCACAATAGCTAAATAGATAGTTCATTTTTGTAGGAGAGTGATTTTATCTTAAATTGCAACTTTAATTAGCAAATATCAATGTCTTAGAAACAATATCACTAAAAATAACTTAACAACAACTAAATAGGTAAGTCTTTTTAGTAGAAGAGTGTTTTTACCCTAAATTGCAACTTTAATTCATAAATTGATATCTTAGGAAACACTCTCACTAAAAAAAACTTCATAACAACTAAACAAATAGCCCATTTTTATTTTTGTTGAAGAGTGTTTTTACCCTAAATTGCAACTCTTATTCATAGACAATGATACTAAAAAGATCTTCATAAGTCCATTTTTGTAAGACTGGTTTACTTAAAATTGTGATTTTAATCATATATCAAAGAAATAAGAGAGAAAAGACAACCACAAAATTTAATTTCACTTCAACTAAACATGTACAACACATAAAAAGTTACATCAAAAACAAAGTTTCACAACAACAAAATTTACTCAATACCTATAGAGTTACAATTCCAATATAGTGTCAAACCCATTTAAAGTGAAATGGTCCAAATGAACCATTATCACCTAGTAAAACAACGTTCCAATGGATATGCATCTTTAGGTATTCCAATTAAAGTCCCAAGAGGGACATGCATTGCTACAACTCCAAAATAAACATTGGATGGTCTTTGTTTGGCCACAATATAGGGAACCATCATCTATGAATCTCGTCCATGAAAACCACTCTTTAGAGGGTAAGCCTCAAGAATCTTGTCCATGACAACCACTCTTTAGAGGGTAGGCCTCAATATATTATAATCTAGGTGAATACTTGCATCTTGAGAGTGTAAAGGACCATAATGTATAGAGGTGAATTGCTAATTTACTTACACACATGAAAGAGCCCATACAAATAGCCCATAGCCCATTTTTGCAGGAGAGTGTTTTTATGATAAGTTGTGACTTCAATTCATAAATTAATGTCTATTTAAAATAAATAAGAGAGAAGACTACCACTAAAAACATTTTCACAACAAAACTTTCACAATACATACACAATTAAAGAATTCCAATGCAATGCTAATTGACTCTAAAGTGAAATGTTCCAAAGGTCTTAAATCATTATTACCCAATAAAACTAATTTGTACACTGTCGTGGATATTCCACTAGAATAACTCATCATAACAAATCTTATATTATTATACAATATTTTATTATACAATGTTTTATTGTAGATTGCAAACTTAATATTACTAGCTCTAACATATAGATTATTGAAATAAGTTGAAAAACTAAAATGAAAGAGATAAGCATTAACAGACCATCCACACAATGAACACAAGATGTACCTTGGGAAAACCAGTATGGGAAAAACCCAATTAGAAGGTGAGGCTTATGCTCTACTCTTTTGAAATTTCTTCTCAGTATGAAAAGTGAATACAAAGAAAGGGGGCACTCACTACGAAGATGTCATGGACACTATAGTCAATATGGCTACTACAAGATCTTTGTAACATCTCCATTTTGATCTCCTGATTAATTTGTAATAAATTATGATTAATGATGGTTTTATCTCAACATGGAGATATTATTACCATGGCATGGTAATCTGGACATATGAACAATGTAAATGTATTATTGTTCAATAAAGAAAAAACAAACCAGTTGATTGAAGGGTGGAGCACATGTATTGTCCATCATACCACGAGAGGGGATGAGTGAGGGGCCTAAAGAGGGGGTTCAAGACGCTAGAGACCCCAAGCCACCTTACTAAGTAATTTTTTGGAATAACCTGATATTTTCCTTTTTCCTAAATTCAAAGCCAACCAGTTAATGAAGAAAGTTGGTAGTTGAGTAGTCAACCACCCATAATGAATGAAGGTATGGAAAAATGGTTGAACAACTAAAAACTGCAATCTAAGGTTATAACAAGTACCACCTCGTTTTTGCATCACTGACCACGATTTCCTCGGACATATCCAAGAAAGATTGGGAACCTTCTTGGGGAAAAAAAAAATGCATGAGGGAATTCAAGAGAGGGTCATGGAAGTAGAGAATCCAAGAATGGGAAGATAACAACATGGATAGATGAAGTGTGGAGAAGAATCCATAGGTGGAAAATCCACGAGTGTGCTAAGATATGTAGTGTGCAGAGTTGTGGAAGGAATCCATGAGTAGACACAGAGAGAAATTGGTGTGTGGAATCGCTATTGAATTTGAGTAGAGAAAACCCTAAAGAAACCTGGAAAGAGGGTGGTGAATTTGATTCTTGTTGGACATGACACTGACACTGAGAGGGATGAGGAACTTTGTTAGCAATAAAGGCCTTGTTCAGAGGTTATCCATTTGGGAAGGAATCTAAGAAAACTCATGGAGGCCTTGACTTGGTGGGTAAAAAGGGACTATTTCCATTGATTATCTGTGAAGGAGAGTGGCCTTCACATTTTCCTTGAGAGATAGAGTTCCCTTGGTGGTATCATGGCTTGGAATGAGGGTTTTTTATTTCTCCTCTGATCTCATCTCTAAGTTAGAGCCTTCATCATCTCCAAACATTCCAAGCTTGCTTGAGCTGCCACGAGGAGGTTCATATTGTGAATGATGTCGACGAATTGCGCTTCCAACCTCTCAAATATCTCTTCTGCCATATCTCTAGGGTTATTAAGAACATACTCATCTTCCATGGCTAGGATTTATGTTACTTCTCTTTACGCTGATTCTTGGATGCCGCAACTTCCAACAAATACCCAAAAGAAAAACCTCACTCTGATACCAATATGATCTGTAAAATACTGTGGATATTCCATTGAAATAGTTCATCACAATATATTTGATAAATAAAACATAGCTCTACACTATGAAGGTTAAATTCCAGAATATTTAGTTACTGATTTTTTGCTTATGCATGAAATTGATAAAATGTGGAAAATAGAGAATAGTAAAGTACAATCACACACCATCCACAAGATAACACAAAATATTTTCTCTGGGAAATCCCTACGAGAGAAAACCCAACTAGAAGGTGAGGTTGTCTTGCGCTCTTTTCTCTGGTATGGAAAAAAATGAAAGTACAAAGGAGAAGACACTCTCTATGGAGTTACTCGATCTCGTGGCTTGTTAGGGTACTACAGAACATTAACCTCCTCTATTATGCTCTCTAATTTCTCACTCCCAATTGTTCTTATCTGCCATGGAACAAAATACAATAACATAGAATGGAACCCCTTCTCCTCCTAATGGCTTGGTATTTAACATAACAGAGCATATTGTGCCACTACGAGGAGAAGGGGTTCCATTCTATGTCACCTAGGGATAGGTTTTTGACTTCCTCAACCCTTAATTGTGGTAAGTTTTTGAAACTTCTAGAATATTCTTGAAATTCCTCACGTGGATAGTCCCACATGCATGAGTAATGGGGGATGGCATGGAATCCTCTCGTATCATGGTGGTCAACATGATAGGTCAACTTGCAGAAGACATAACTTTTGCATACGAACTCTGATTGATGCACAATTTGCATCAATGGAAAGGTATCAGAGTGTAGAACACCATAAAAGGGGTGGGCACCAACTAAAAAAACCAGAACCCCAAAAAATGTCGTTTAATGCATCAAAATGACTCTGGAATGTTTCAGACCCCAATTTTTCAAATTGGGACCTACCACTAAAATGACCCTGCAAGTTGATTCCTCTAATTTTTTTCCACTCTAAAATCATCGAGATAGATGAAAAATAATATAATGACACAATCTAGATCACACTAAGTACTATTGTCACCTTAAATCATATTATTCATTTAAGATAATAGTGATTTATCCTCAAGTGATGACTCAATGATTTGGTTAAGATTTCCTAGACTAGTCACCATGCAAGGTGTTAGGATCTGGAGAAAATCTCTCTATGAGGTGGCATCACCCATTGTACTATATATTTGTAACTTTGGTGTGAATAATTGAACAAGATGACTTGAGGCCTTTTTCATCATATTGTTGGTCTTGTCTTGTGTGTTCTATTTTTTAACATATTGTGTGGCTTAGGAAGATACTAGAGGATTTATAGGGGAAACAAGAGAAAGCTACTCATCTTTTCATTGACAACACTTATGCAATAAAGTTGTCCAACAATCCTAGATTCCATGATCAAACAAAGCACATCAACAAAAAGTACCATCTGATTCAACATCATGTAGAGGCCAAGACCATGCATTTGATACATTGTTCCATAAGTGAGAAAATTGCAGACAACTTCACCAAAATGGCCGGAAGAGAAAAGTTTGAAAACATTAGAAATATGCTTGGACTTACAAACACCCTTTTTGATTAAAGGGGGGAATGTTGGATACTTGATCCTTGAGACTATTATATATTGTAAGTATTTAATTTAGGAGAAATACGAAGAATCATAGGTGAATAGGAACAACCATTAGACTTGTGGGAAGATGAAACCAAAGGTCATATTTGAATGTATTTATATGTGTCTCTCTTTAATAAATTTTTTAATGTTTGGAGTTATTCATCCCCGGCCTATCAAAAACTGCAAATAAACTTCCTACTTTACATGCATATCTGAATCAAACAACCCTAAACCATGATAGACTTTAGAAAGAGATATCATGGTCCGTTACATTTATGGTAAAAACCTTTCACACCCTATTTAATGAGTCTTATTATTTTAAAATTAGAAACGTAAGCCTCCATGAACAACACTAAATATAATATGGAGTCTATTTAACATTAATATTTTAAAAACCAAACCCTAACATTCATAGTTATTTGTCTCCAAACAAAAACATAACTTGCCTTATAGTGGACTAATTTTAGATATTTTCATGTTGATCTGAACTTATTTCTAGGAGCATATGTATTACATATAACATATGTTATATGCAATACATATAACACTAATCTTGTAGTCTCACTTTGTATTACACATATTGTACTCTTTAAGTCCCATTGATCAATTTTTGTGGTAGAATTACCTTCTCTTATGTTATTTTTCCAATCCATAAGAAACTAAATTAAAATTAATTAATTAAAAAAAAGCTTACTAATTCATGAGTTAGATAAGTATTGCAATAGTACTAAAAACACTTCCACAATAAAACCAAATTTCATCCCATCACAAACAAATTAAATAAACCATATAGCATAAACATAGGAAAACGACCTAAAAGAAAATAGACTGTAGAGAAATGAAGAGTTTAAAATATTACATCTTACTGGTTACTTTAGCATGATGCCAACCTATGTAATGATATATTTCCAAGCATAGATCTTTAGAGATTTTCCTATGCCTTAATCCCTATCTGTTTCCTTAATACCCTTGTTGCTTCAACAATACCTTGTTTGTTTAATTGGAGCCAACACCCTATTTGTAGAATGAAGGGTTGTGAGCAGTTATTAGTACTAGAATACTTAAAGCATTCATCTTGCAATACATGCCATTTTTCTTTGCAATATGACCAACTATGTTGTATTTTGGAGCAAAATATACTATGCATGTAGAAGCTTTCAAGATTGAATACACAATGTCATTTCTTAGAAGTCTGTGAAAACTATAGGGTGAAAGAAGAGGATTGAAGAACAATGTTATAAGTTGAGATAAATGTGTGAGTGAAGCTACAAATATGTTATATTAGAGGAGCTTAATTATTCATTGTTATTTTAGTGGAACTAACATTTAAATACAACTAAAAAAATCCCTAAATTAAAAGCAGATAAATTCCTAGATATAGTTGGATCATATTTGAGTCGAAGAAAATCCCTTGTATGCATTGTGATTAGCACTAGAAAACCCTATGGTTCAACGAAATCGTACAAAACTAGATAACTACTCACATCCATGTTAAACTATATAAAATGAAAAAAAAAATACTAAACTAAATGATAGGGTAATTTTCAGGATATACCACAAGATCAAGGTGACCATGCCTTTGAAATTCTTCATTGAAATAATTTTGGGTGAAATGTTAGACAAGAAAAATTTCCTGGAAATTTTAGGCAAAAATAGAGCATTTTGGGAAAGAATCCATGGCTACAATTTTAAGATAAAGGTTAAAACATATGCTAATAATACAATTTTTCCTTTGTATTTTAATGTCCTGGAATTGGTATTCTAACATCAATAGGGACACGAGAATACCAATGTGTCAAAGTCGGAAATGGAAAAAATGAGTAATTTTCATAATAATTTACAAGAAGTTCCAATGTCACAATCAACAATTACCATTAGTGTCATATATCAACATATCATTTTGCACCCAAATGTAGTAGTGTTGGTTAGTCGATCCAATCATATATATCTATGTTTACCTCTTCACCCTTTAATTGTTATTATTTAAGGCCATTGACCTTGGGAAATGTGGTCTCTTTTCAATTTTATTTATAATTATAAAAGTCAAATAATTGAACAGTACCTCATAATTCAATACACATTAATATGAAAAATAGACTAAGTACTAAATTTAGTAAATATCAAGCATTGAAACATCACCTCACCTATTGTTATTGATAATTCTCAATGATGGAGAAAATGGAACATGAGAAGACAATGTGAAATGATAGTTGAAGCACAACAAATACAAAACAAGACATAAATAGAATGACAGGGAATACCTAATTTATTTTTTCAATATTTCTCATAGGAAAATGTGTCATTAATGGGAATCTATGTGATATGGGATAAACATAATGATATTTATATGAAATGGATGATGATGATGTCATGATTCATGCATGCACACACATGGAATAAATAAATAGGTCCATCAATATTTATCTTTATGGATTGTTCTATGAGATAGACCTGCCAGGTCACTACATCTTCCCCACAGTTATGCAACTTATCATTCTCCTAGTTTCTCAATAAACCCACAAAGGGGTGCCCAAGAATCTCCAAGGTCCTAAATTTAGTAGTCTTCATAAGAGACTAAAAGTTTTATTGATCACAAAGTGGATCCGCGATTTGGCTATCATTCTTCCCCCTTCTCTTCATCTGGTCTACAATTGATTAACCCTCAATTGCATCTATGAAAACAATGTGCAGACAAGCTCCTTTCCTCATGGCCCTTTTCTTCATACAACTAGGCATTGTGACCTAACACTTACCTCTATGCACCTAAGCACTATCCTCCAAGCACATTCTTTGTACGCTCCCTTCATATAATCTCGGACGCAAAAAAAATTCTTAACGCACCTTTGTATTGATATGGAGCCTAAGCCCCATGGTCTTTACCTTTTTCCATGTGACCAAGTGTCGTGACCCCACGCCATTCCAAAAGGTGCTTAACTGTATACCGTAAATCTACTTTGAATATGGACGGTCCACATTATTTCGGGGGGCTAGCCCTTGACTCAGATCTTGATATAGGTGTTGAGCCTCTAAATTGACATCCCCACTACCCTATCATACTCCTCATTTATACCTTTTTGGCCTACCTAAGCTTGGATAAATGACAAAGAACACTACCATTAGCCATTGATGAGGTCATAAGGTAAAGTATAATTGAATTCATGCATTTTATGGTTTATTAAGCTAGGAGACTAAATGTTTCATGTACTAATGTTTTAAATTTCCATGTGTAACCTTTGACCTCTAGATGAGTCCAACCATTCTGTATTAGCTCAACCATTCAGTACTTATGCGCCAGATTGTCACTGTTCGAATCCGGTACCAAGCGCACCTTCCATTCAGATCCGGTACTGAACTATTCACTGTCGCAATCCAGTACCAACGGCCGCAGACTATTCTAGTCTGGTACCAACCACTTGCATACTATTCAAATCCGATACCATTTACCGAATCTCACCTGTCACGATCCGATACCAATACAGGAAGCAAAATATACCAAGTTTAGCTCCAGAGCATGACCAAGATAATTGTTGGATGTTTGTTGAATCATCAAAGCTATAGAAAGGCTATGTTAAG
>JZKD02S2311238.1:391917-410354 GCA_000966675.3 Picea glauca
AAGTTCGTGACATCATTATCCGAATCTCCGAAGTCTTGAAAATCGTTCGCTCCTATAAAATTTTCGTTCTTTAAGGGAGCTTGTATTTTTTTATCTTCGTCTTTTATTTGTCTTTGCTGGTTTGGGGGGTTGGGGTTCCTCTTGAAATCCTTTTTGGGGAAAGAGTCAGCTTTGGCCTGTTCGAGCTCCATTCTACATATTTTATTAGACAATTATTTAATTACTCTGGCCATATCTTCTACCTTGTCGTCTGTGGATCTATTAGACCTTGACGGACCAGCTTGTTCTCTAAAGCGTTTAGTTTCTCGGTTTCCCATTTCTACTTTAGCTTTGAGCTTACCCAAAGCCATCATATTAGACTCGATTTCTACTGCATCATCCTGCATTCGGTTTAGGGTGGATCCCCTTCTTTCTCGCAAAAGGAGTGTGAAATCCAGTTCGAAAGCCCCCGCGAAAGTTACCTTGGCTGCGGTTTGAGATGGTTTAACCTCAGCTGGGATTTTGTTATACAGTTTGTTAAATCTTTGAATAAATTCCATGACTATTTTAGAATTATTTTTTCTTAGAGACCCAAATTCAATTAAATAATATAGATTGTCTTTTCTCTCTCCCCATTGTCTGAGGAAGACATCTTCCAAAGCGTCATAAGACAAGATAGATGCTGCAGGTAGGCTCCGAAACCAAGTTCGGACATGGCCTTCGAAGGTTTGGACAAGAAGTCTTGAATATACGTCCTCATGCTCAATACCTAGGATATCTGCGAATTGGTCAAAGAAATTAATATGTTTGGCCGCTTTCAGATCCCCTTCCCCGGTGAATTTTGGTAATTTTTTTATGTTATTTTAGGGGAGGTCGTGTAGAGGGACGAGCAATACTAAGGGGCCGTATCTGGCTGCAAATTTCACAAACACTCTGGGAGGGGGCGTAGGCCCATGGCCTCTAGCTCTTCCTAGAGGAGATCCTCCCCCTCCTCCTTTGATAAACCCTCCACCTCCTCCTATAAACCCTCCACCTCCTCCTCTGGAGGCTGTCATCGTTATTTGTGGGAAGTTGTAAAGGGGGTTTTGGAAAATTAAAAGTGAATCTTTATTTTCTTCATGAAGAGGAAAATTCGACGAGGAAAGATAAGGAACACGAGGACTCGGTTCCTCGGATTTGCAAGAGACAAAATCAGGAGAACCAATGGGTGTGGAAACTGAATGTGTAACACACTCTTCAGAATTTGGTGAGGTTGGGAAATTTAACTGAAGGAAAGATGGTATGTCAACTGTCGACGAACTTTCAAGAGGGCCCTTTCCTTTGTGTACTAAGGGGATTGTCAGATGAATCTCACTACTAACTTCAGAGAAGTTTGTCGTTAAAACTTTAGTATCAAAGAGAGGACTGCGTGAAGTTGAGGGTTCAAAAGAACTCTTAGTCTTCATTTGTGGGGTTTTAAGTTAGTAAATTGCAGCGGTTGTCTTAAGAGAGCCTCTTGCCTTTAGAATCTTCTCGGGATCGGTAACGGGCGTAATCTGCTTACCATCCGGGTTTTGTCTGGTATTCCTTTGACCGGATGCCAATTTATTATTTGTGGATTCTCCAAGTGAAAAATTGAAAAGCCTTAAAAAGGTGTGTACTCTTTGTTCACTATTAAAGGGTAATACTTTCAACGAAACACAAATGTTGTTTTCCCAAGGAAAAAGGTTTCGTAACTTCGATCCCCGACAACGGTGCCAAAAAGATGTTGTTCCAGAGTCTGTACTTAAGGCTTATAAGTATAGTGTCTAGGCATCCAAAAGTGTGTAAAGGGTGGAGAAGAGAGAAACGTCAACCTTCGACTAAGGAAACTAGGGAAGATTTCTACGTTGGCCTTGTCTAGCTTCCAACTGTTCTTGGGTAGTTATATCCTGTTCAATCGCCACCCATGAACGTTCAATTTCAACCTGTGTAGTAGTTGTTTTAGGAATAGTGTCGAAAATATTTAAGGCAATGTGCGTTTGATTTGATAATCTAGGTTCAATGTTGGGCTGTGTCGGCACAGGGACAGTCATGGAGGAACAGTAAAATAAGAAAAAAATTCAGAGAGAAATTAAGTGATGTCTCAATTTGGTCATATAAAAGAGAATTTATGGTTTCAAAAATCAAATGGGTTGCAAATCAAAGGCTCTTTCCTGTAACTGAGTTATATCTTAATAATAAGCATGAGGTGGGAGAAAAACATTTAGCTATCTATCGAATGAGGCTCCTATCAAGGGAGAATCTCACGTATAAACAGAAGAGGAAAATTGCAAGGAAATAACCAAATGAAGCATAAAATATATATGGGCTTCTGAAAGTGTTGACTGGTCTTACACTTGTTGATAGCTGGTACAGACAAAAAACAGTAAACAATTATAGAAAACCCGAATTCATTTGCTATAGTAGTGGTTGTACTAAATTATAACGAAGCATTCATCAATTATGAATATGAAATGAAAAGAAATATGAGATACAAGAGAACAAACTCATAACACAGTCGTGACGGAATTCAGAATCTTCAGATTTGCTTTGTATTAACTCTCAAAAATGTAAAAACTCTGTTACAATCGACACAAAAGGTCCAACCCCTTTTCTTTCTTTCTATGGTATATTTATACCGTTTACAATAAGATAAAATCTCAATCGTTACAAAATTTTGGTTATGATAGGGAGGAGAGCAATCGCTCCATTTCTTCTTCTCTATCTTCACTTGGTGCCAGACGTTTGTCCTCGCGCGTGCTCGGTACAGGTGACGCATATTTCAACCAGCTGAGATATTAGCCTCGACGGTTCTGCTTGATAGCTGGCTTCAAAAAAGTAACATTCTCGGGCTAACTGCGACAACCTGTCTTCCATCTCTCTGTCTATGATGTTGATAGCGCATAATTGCGCGCTTGGTTTGATCATACATTTGTCTATTTGGACTATGTCTGCCATAGTCACTTGGGAGATCTCGGCCGAATCCCTTTCTTCTTTTTCCTTTAAAACAAGTGAGATTTTTTCCATATTCATCTGAATCAAAGCCTCGGCACTACCTTTTCTATCAATGCCTAGCATATCCCCATCTATAGAACTGAAAGCCTCTTCTAAGGAATTTGTTACCTTTTTGGCTTACAACTTGCCTTCCGAGATGCTGTGCTCCCATTCTTTCCATAGAATGTTTCCTCTGGTCTGCTCCGAAATGGTGAAGCTGGGGGTACTTCCCGAATCCTTGTTGTTTGTGGCTATCACAGCCTCTTGGAAGGCGACCCGTACTGCTCCAGCTTCCTTTCTCTAGAAGATAAGTTCTTTGAAACCTGGTTGACTAGAAAACAATTGTCTCGGATCACTTCTACCTTGCCGAGTAAATTTCGTTGGGCCGTAGAGAGTCTGCCCCAAATCTCCATTGCCTGGGACTGAAACATCTCGATATCTATCACCTTTCTTTTGGCGATTTCCACCCTAGCCTGCAGTTGCTGGATCAAATCTTTTTGTTGACTCGCTTGCATCTGACCATCCCGAACCACCAGCTACGCTTGTTCGAGCTTAGACTTGAGAAACTCTATCTCATTTTTATCGGCCAAACTTGCTTTCTCTATACCCACACTCGCCTGGCCTTTGGTAGTCTCCGTTGTTGTGGCTAGTCTAGCTTCCAGGGTCTTGATGAGGCGATTCTTTCGTTTCAGCTGGTTTTTTAGAAGCCCGACTAAAAACTGATTCACCGAGGCATATGCTCCTAATGTCCCTGCTATCTCAGTCACAAATTGTTCATTTTTCTTGTCCTTCCCATCAGTTATGACTTAGTATTTCTTGGTTGTCGACTCCCCTTCTTGGTAAAATTCTCTCTTCACCACTGCATTTCTCTTCTTCTCGAAGAAGAACTCATTTGGAGGGAGCTCTTCTACCCTGATAGGCCTCAAGTCTTCATTGAAGATCCACCCTGTGTCAATATTTCCTTGAGTTGACTAGAAGGGAGTAACTGATGTGATAGGCTCTCCAACCTGCTTTGCTGATTTTCTCGGAGTAGTAACCAGACTCTGCTTCTTCGGAGGGTCGAGATTCTTTATTTCTGCTTTGGGACTCTTGGTTTTCTCTCCCTCGTCTTGGTGTTTTTCTTGATCCGGGTTCGCATCCTTAGAGCCTTCGACATCCTTTTGTTTGACCTCCGCCATAGCTGGACTCTCGCCCCGGAACATTGCGGGAAGACAACTGCGTCAATGTTCTTGGAACTTCAGAACATCGGCTCTCTCCTCGGGTTCCAAGGTTTGTATCCGAGCTAGAATCTCGGCATAAGACCTTGCGCCTCGAAAAATGTCATCCGAGGGTGAATTCTCGTGCTCAAATCTCTTGAGCCCRCAACTGGCCAGATGATTGCTCACAACCCTCTGCAGATCGTKCTTTTTATATTCAATGAGGACCAAATTTAGGTCCTCCAGGGMTGCTGCCTCAGCTTTGGCATGCCTGAAATCTAATAAACAATAAAAATTTAAATGAACAGGAAAAGGWGACCTTACCTTYTTTGAGTATCCCTTAAGCTCCTTGCTTATACCACCGATTACTCTTTGTCTGGAAACCTCGCGACAAGCCAACTTGTCAGGAATGAATAATGGCAGTGCATGCGGGGGAACAGAAGCCCCGAAAACTTTGAGGTACGAAAATTCAGCYTCCACATACCAGTCGGCTATGCTGCTYAGATTTGTCACTATACTGTTCGAAATCCTGGGTGGTGGGTGACCGAAAATAGTGACATGCAGAGGCACCATMACCCAGTTGAAGATTTCGTACAAGAAATTTGCATCTTTKTTTTTCCATAATTTTGAATGATAGACGTGTATGGGCTCATCTTCTTCTGGAGTCCAACTCCAACTCATTAAGGGAAACGGTGTCAAAAAACAAACGACGTCCATAATGTATGCAGACATGAAGAATGAAGATGCCTTTCCACTATCTTTCTGCGCCTGATACTCTGTGATTCGACTGGTCAAGTTGTCAGACAACATTTTTGCCCAGTCGAAGGAACTGCCTTTGGCGACCTAAAACATTAGAGGCACCCATGGAAGATAAAAATGTGAGGTGTCCTCTTTCCCGTATAGCCGACATGTCATCATGGCAACGTACTTGTACTGTGGCTCTAAGGAAGCTATTGAATATATGCCGTGGCTATCAGCCCTGAACTTCACGGCGTGCGAAACCCAATCTCTTATTAAGCTAGACATGGTTTTATCATACTGTATGCATTCCTTCTGCTTGAATTCGTCCAAGAATTCGGTGCCATATTTATAGTTGGACGTTGTGGGCATCTTATACATGGTTTGCAGATGTTCCGGCCTGAAAGTCTCGATGGTGACTTTCTGCTCATTCATGATGGTTCTGGTCAGTATGTCAACATGGTCCAATGCCCATTAGACCATATCATAATATGGAAATATTCGTGGCCTGACTGCTACTCTGTGCATTCCAGATTGGATGACGATCTCATACTTGGTGGTTATATCATATTTTTCATTATCGCTGGAGTCATCAGAATAATCCACCAATTCCACCTGCAGAACATCTGAAATGAACGAACAATTCAGGACTGAGTCGATGCTTCGAGGCGAAGTATCAACAATGTTGTCTGAGCCTTGTCCCGAAACCTCAACACTAGCTTTGGATACTTTTTGTGGAGCCATGGTTGGGGATTGTGTTTTAGCTCTTCTGCGATAGAAATACGTATACATACATAATTTATCTTGCTCAGAGATAATGTGCTCTACGTAATATGAAAATGCATTTGTTATAATGAACCACAACTCTTATATATATTTGAAAAATCGGTACCTTTCAGAACAAGTCTGTCAAATCATTTTTAGAAATAAATTTTTCCATTAAAATACGATCTTTATTCGTCGATTTGCCCTATTTCCTAATTAATGCCATAAATTTTGGCGGTTTAAAATTTCAGTTGGCGTATGGAACAAACAAGGCTACCTTGTAAATCGTGCAAGCGTCGAAACACAAGATATGTATCGATTTAGCTTAATTAATCCAGTTTTACCAACGTTAATCAATATTTCGGTACTTGTTATATTGGAGATTTTATTTTAACACTTTAAACCTCTGACACCTAAGACTGCAATGATCAATTTTTGTTAGTAAAAAGCATAATCGTAATTAGGGGCTCAATTAATTTCATAATTATTATATTTTCCATATCGCGACTCAGAGCTTCAAAAATAAGTTTTCGAGAGGTTTGCATGCCGAGTTGCGAAAATGCGAGATCGCGATAATACAACTTAATTAAAAGGGAAGATAAACTTGGATTTAGTGATTAATTAATTACGTTTATATCCTTATCGTGACTTCGTGAGTCGGGGATGAGACCATGTAACTTTTTAAAAACAAAACGCCGAGTGGGGAATTGTCGACAGAACTTTTACCATGGTTTAGCTTTTACTTTTAACCTTGATACGAGTTACTAATATAAGGACATCATGTTCTTGGCTATCGGGGCTACGACAGTAAATTTTTAGATTTGGTGAATGCCGAGGTGCGAAAACCCGATGAATTTTAATCACGGTTTTGGGAAAACTTTACTCTCGTTACTTCCCTGGGTGAAAAATTAAAGCGATTTCGTCGTTTCGTAGCTCAAGACATGTGAACTGCATGACTTATAGTATTCGACCTACGAGATCCCAAGGTAGAACAAAAGAGGAAACATTTTTATGAAAGGTTGGACTCGTCTTGAGAGTACAATAATCATCGTTGCTCGCATGATAAGGCTTCAGGGATCTTGAAACCACAGAGGGAAAAAACGAAAACCATCTTTCGATTTCGAGCATTAAGAATGAAATTTGTGATGGGCTAGAGAAACAAAGGCGGCTCCAACAGAGGTTACGCTAGCAATTATAAATTGTTAGGAGAGTATTCCTTATTGATGACAATACCAATAATGCATTGGTTTATGCATGATAGTTAGAGTGATAATTACTTAGAGACTATGAATATGTATGTCACCTAGGAGAAGAAATCAAAGAGATCAAAGAGATCTAGAATAATTGGAGATGGAAAATATGAGGAATCAAAGAAATAAAGAACTTGAAGATATGAGAAGGAGAATTGAACAATTGGAAATGAGAAATGTTTGAGATGTTGGAGAAGAATCATAATCATAAAATAAAGCATAAGAAAGACAAGATGACCATGAGATATCTATTGGTGTTCAATTACTCAAACTTTTGAAAGAAATATGTAATACTAGAGTTGCAATTTAAAATTATGATGATACCATAAAATATGAAAATTTAATTGATTCGATAGGAGAAGTATAAAGGTATAAATTGAATATGTTAAAGTTGAATGCCCCCATAGGATGAAATTTTCTACTATATCAAGTTGAAGAGAAATGCAATTTTATGGTGGGATTTTGTATAAAATACATAATTGATAATAATGAGGAGAAAATAAAGACTTGTAACAAAATGGTAGGTAAAATTAAAGGGAAATGTTTAGTTGTATATTATTAGCATGTTTTGTGTAGAAAGACCTAGAATTTGAGACAAAGTGAGATATCAATTTAATAGTACATAGAATATTTTTCGAGATTGTCAACTAGATCATGCATTGAGGAACCAAAATCATAAAAGGTTTCAAGGTATGTTAATGGCCTAAGACTTTAAATACTAAATGAAATGAGAACTCATTATTTTTGTACCATAAATGACAAAATTCAAATTTCTTTTAAAATTGAAGAAATGTTGAGTATAATACAACCAAGTGCTAGAGGAAGAGGAAGAGGAAGAGGAGGTCAAGGAAAAGAAAGATTTCAAAGAAGTAAAAAAAAATGAAATAAATAAAGATGAAGAAATCAATATAAATCATAACTATAGAGGAGGTAATAGTGCTAGTAGAATCATATGTTTAGGTAGAGGTAGAAGAGGAATGTATGTTCCTACACGTTACAAATCTGGTAAAAAAGTCAAAAGATGGAAGAATGTCCTAATATTCAAAATGATGGAATGAGAAATGAAGTAAGGAAACATGTATATTAGGTAGGGAGTCTTGTATTGTTGGGGGTAATTTCAAATATTAACCACGATTAAGGAGAGAATATCATGTTCAAAAGGGTGCTACTCAATCTAGAGAAGAAAAGCGTTAAAGAACTAGAGCAAAGAAATAACATCTTCAAGAAAAAAATTAAAATAGAAGGTAAGTTTTATAATATAATTATTTATGGAGGAAACACTCAAAAACATGGTATCTAAAAAAAGTGATAGAAAAGTTAAATTTGAAATGTACACACCATCCTAGTGCATATAAATTTACATGGTAGAAAAAAGGAAATTAGGTTACTATTTCTCAACAGTGTCTACTAAATTATCAAATAGGAGAGTAAGAAGATCAAATATTGTGTGATGTAGCTATTACACATGCTTGTAATGTATTTCTTGGTAGACCTTGGTTATATGATATGGTATTTTTTCATTATGGGGTGAAAAATACTTAATAGTTTGAGAAAGAGGAAAGAAGTTTCAGATTACATTTGATGGAAAAACATAAGATTAGAGATAACAACAATAACAATATCATGCCTTGTTCAGTAAAACAATTTTTGGAAGGAATGAAGAGTTCAAAGTGTTGTCTTACCATGATTCCAAACATGATTTGAGAATAAGAAGAGAAGAAAGTCCCAAAAACAGTTGAAGAAGTGTTGAATAAATACAAAGAGATCATCATAGAAGATATTCCAATGGAAGCACCTCCAATAAATGAAATTTCACATCAAATTGACTTGATACCTAGATCAAAATTACCCAACAAATATATATATATATATATATATATATATATATATATATATATATATATATATATATTGAAGAGGTTAATACATAGGTTTAATATATGTTAGGCAAAGCTCAGATAAGAGAAATTTTGAGTCACGGTGTTATACCTGTAGTTATAACATCAAATAAGGTTGGATAATGGAAAATGTGTTATACCTGTACAAAATATAAAGATATGAATAATATAAATATCAAGTGCATATTCACATTTCCAAGAATGGATGATCTTATGAAAAATTTGATTAGAGAAAGATATTTTTCAAATATTTACTTGAAGAGATGGTATCATTGTATTGAAATTAAAGGAGGGGATGAACAAAAGACAACATTCGAGACAAAGGATGGATTGTATAAAAATTTGGTTATGCCATTTGGTTTGACAAAGTAATTGAATACCTTCACAAGGTTAATGAATGAGGTACTAAAACCATTCTTAGGTAAATTTTTGGTTGTTTACTTTGATGGTATTTTTATTTTTAGAAGGCAAAAAGGAGATCATTTGAGGCATTTGCAACAAGAATTGGAGTGGTTGAAAGAATATAATTTGATAATTAAGTTGAATAAATGGACATGTTGGCATAGGGGCAAACCCAGGTTTCAACGCTCAACAACACACCAAAAAAAACCTAAATACCGACCCTTTCGACAACACCTGTGGAGAAGGTAAAGTATCACCTAAGGTAGAAGCAGGGGAGGTTACAGGACACATGTGTCTATAACCAAGTTGGGACACAAATCTGTGATAATAACACTTCGTAGAGTATTCTATTAACACTTATAAGATGACATGCATTAGTTTATTAGTCTTATTAACATTGCATGGCATACCCAAAGATGGATCGACGGAGTAACAGTAAATGATTACATACCCTAAGCACTTAGCATTATAAGTTGGATATAACATTCATTCATCCTTAACAAAAGTAAAGCACTAAGAAACAACATATCTATCTATCATACATAATAATCAAGGCACTTAGCAGCTTCATAACATAAACAACAAAGCACAAATGAAACCAAACACACAAGATATATGTGGTTCACCCCAGTTTGGGGATATGTACACCAAACCCTTCGTTTTATTTATTATTTGTCAATCTCTTACATTCATTTGCTCCTATGAACTAAGCCACAGAGTCAAGATTTGCACTAGACATGATATCTGCGCACCGAGCGCCAGATCCTCTTTCACAAAACTAGGTCAAGGCACAAAGCCAAGTTCTCTATCAAGCACAGAGCCTTATATACACATTCTATTGAACAAATAAACTCATAACTACTTTCACTTAGCCACTTCCTACTTTTCACTACTCTTATACAATCATTGGTAAACCCCATGGTCCGACATCCCATAACCCATTACAAAACCCCTAAAGAACCCATTACTGGGTCCACATAACCCACAAAACAAGTGAGATCCACGATCTCATCTCCACCTAGGCACTCCATCTTTGAGCATCGTTTCGAAGTCCAAAACCGGTCCAAACCTGACCAAGGTTTCCTCAAAACTCGATCGAGGGCCAACAGGCCCCCAACACTCACCTGTGACTCATCCCGAGTCACTTAGGTCTGGTCAATGCTACTTTGAAGGCCTTGATCTTAAATCGAGTTGCCTCGACTTGTTGCTTCGTCTAAGTCTCCTGCTCAGCGAGCTCCTGGATCGTCTTCTCTGTAATAGGCACTTCCAGGCATTATTCCACTATTGCAACCACTTGGTCCAGTTGCGAGCCCTGTCCCTCAATTTCTTCGAACACCTTGCATGCTTCATCCTACACATGTTGTAGCTTCTGTGCGACTTCCATTATGCTACCTTGGAGGGTAGTGATATGCTGCTGCATTGTGCAGTGCTCATGCGATCTATTCATTATTTCAACTGTGGTGAGTAGGTTCATCTACACATATACTGACAATGCCTATTGTTGCTCCTCCTGTAACTGTGCTTCTATCTTCCTTAGCCCTGGATCTTTTGTGATGTGTTCATATGTCTACATGCTTCTATCACTCATTTGTTTTCACTCTAAGGCGAGGGCTCTGATCCTTGCTACTATGTTCTTAGCAACTTCCTCCCTTTGGTCACGCACCTCCTCCAGGACACTTGGTACTTCTTGGACCTCCAACTCTGTTATCCTCGCTTGAAGTTGATGGATGGTCTCAACGAGCTTCACTACTTGAGCCTCAACCGACCCTTGCTCCCCCTATGCCAAGCCTAGCACAAAGTGACATGATTTACTCACTGCCTCTTTGACCGTGGCTCATTTTGCGAGCAACTGCTCCTTTTCTCTCTGTAGCTAGGCTTTTTCCTCCCGGATCATCGCCTAAAACTCTTCTTTCTCACTTCACAGATGGTTACACAATATCGCCCTACGCGTAATTTTTCTAAGGCTTCATCCTTCTCTTATTTCAAGGCTTATGTAGCCTTCTCCTTCTCTTCCTGGACTCTCTGAAGTTGAGCTTCTTTTTCATCTACAAGTTTTCTCAATTGGGTTGGTTCATCCCCTAATTCTGTATTCTGTGACGAGGAGGGTGCAGTAGGTACTGCACGGACTAAAAAAATAGCTTGTTGTACTTCCTTCAGTTCCTTCTTGACCCTTCCATATAGCTGTTCTTGCTTTGTGCCATATCTATGCAATATGTCCTCAGAATCATTCTCCATAGCTCCACAGACCAAACTGATATCATCCTGCTTGAGCATTGCTTCTAGCTGGGGCTTATTAGCGCACACCTTCTTCCTTGTTGAAGGTTTATTTGGAGAAACCTTCATCTTCTGCAGTGTAACTATCCCAGTAGGGGGATCCTCATGTGGAGGGGTGGTATCTTTGCCTCCTCATCCTCCTTCTTCTCCTTCGTTTCCTCCTCTTTGTCCATCTTCTTCGTCTTCTCCTCCTCCTTCAAGCGAGCCGGACTCGTTATCTTTAGAAGCATAATCCTCCTCATCACTCTCTATGTCCTGGAATTTATCCTTCTTTTTCTTCTTCTCCATCCCACTGGACTATCTGACATGCTCTACCCTGGTGACTAGGGGGCTTCCTATGGTGTCAGTGTCAGAGAGTTCTGCATCAGCGATAGGTACAAGGAACTCCTCTGGCCATTCCTTTGTGATCTGCTCCATGTCTTCATCTACCAGCTTATAGTATGACTGTAGTTATTCCTTGTTGTCATCTTTGCATGCAGTGATATAGATGAAATGTGGATCTGTGTGGAATTTTTCTAGTGGTCGTTACTGGTGCATGGTGTGTAGTGTCATGTGCAAAAATGACTCAATGGAAACCTTCAATTGTTGATAGTATGTATGAACAATGACATTGGACTGCCACTACTTCCTCATGTTGTTGGTGTACCACACGGTGGAAAACCTAGCGGCCAACGACTCCAAGGGTTCAATATCTAGAAAGGTGGTTTCTTTAGGCCTTTTCCAAGTGACAAATGCGATCAAAATGATCATCCAACTGAAGTGGAATTCATACTCAAAATCCCAGGCTTCGCAACAATCCTTCTCTAGTTCATTGGTGAGGTAGCTCACCCAGTTTATCTATATTCCCTCCACACATTTTCTTGTGAGGTCCAACACGAACTCGGTGACTTGTGTGGGGTAGTTATTCCTTATGAGCTTGCCAACTATGAGTTGGCAAGCGAGGCCCAGTGCACCATCTTGTATAGAGGCTACCTTGTAACCTCACTTTCCTTTTTTGACTTTGTCGTAATCTTCCTTGATGTGATGTGACAGGGAGTGGTCTAAGGTATTCCCTAGATAACCTTGATGCATTGTGCCAGGGAGAGGTCTGAGGTCTTCCCGACAAAGGAACCATTTGTTGGCACAGGGGCAGACCCAAGGTTCAACGCTCAACAACACACAAAAAAAACCCTAACTATCGGCCCTTTCGAAAACACTTGTGGAGCAATAAATGTCTCACCCAAGGTAGAAGCAGGGGGGGTTACAAGACACAGGTGTTTGTAACCAAGATAAGACACAGATCTGTGAAAATAACACTTCGCAGAGTATTCTATTAGCACTTATAATATGACATGCATTATTTCATTAGTCTTATTAACATCACAGAACATAGCCAAAGATGGATCAACCCAGTAACAGTAAATGATTACATACATTGAGAACTTAGCATTATAAGTTGGATCTAACATTCATTCATCCTTAACATAAGTAAATCACTAAGCAACAACAGATCTATCTATCATACATAATAATCAAGGCACTAAGAAAATTCATAACATAAACAACAAAGAACAAAGAAAACCAAAGACACAAGATATACGTGGTTCACCCCAGTGTGGGGCTGCGTCCACCAATCACCTTGTCTTATTTATTATTCGTCAATCTCTTACATTCATCTTCTCCTATGCACTAAGCCACAGAGTCAAGCTTCGCACTAGACAGGAGATCTACACACTAAGCACCAAATCCTCTTTCACAAAACTAGGTCAAGGCACAGAGCCAACTTCTCTATCAAGCATAGAGCCTTACATACACATTATGTTGCACAAAGAAACTCAGAACTACTTGCACTTAGCCACTTCCTACTTTTCACTACTCTTCTACAATACATTCTTACTTATTTATACTTTTACAATCCCTTACAATAAGGCCTAATCATGGGTAAACCCCATGGGCCGACATCCCATAACCCATTACAAAACGCCTAAAGAACCCCTTACTGGGTCCACATAGCCTGCAAAATAAGTGATATCCATGATCTCAGCTTCGCCTAGGCGCTCCATCTTCGAACATCATGTCGAAGTCCAAAAGTGGTCCAAACATGACCAAGGTATCCTCAAAACTTGGTCGAGGGCCAACAGTACCATATGCAAGAAGAATTAGTATACTTGGGTTTTGTGGATTCCCAAGAAGGTTTGAAGATGGACCCAGAAAAGGTAAGTGCTATAATTGAATTCCATGCTCCCAAAAGAATTTTCGATGTTAGAATTTTCCATGGATTGAAAAAATTCTAGAAGAAGTTTATTTGATATTTTAGTGGTGGATATGCATAATTGAATGAGTGCATGGAGAAGTGAGTTTTTTAGTGGACACCACCAACAACAAACAATTTTGATATCTTTAAGCAAAAGGTTACTATATAATTGTATTAGCATTATCAAACTTAAACAAATTTTTCTAGGTGGGTTGTGATGCGAGTGGAACAACATGTGGAGTAGTGTTGAGTCAAGAAGGTAAGCCTATTAATTTATTTAGTGAAAAGTTAATTGAGACCAAAAGAGAGTACATTGTCTATGATCAATAATTATATGTTATAATTTAAGAACCAAAGAAGTGGAGACACTATCTATTACCTAAGGAGTTTGTCTTATATAGTGATCACCAAACACTTTAGTATATTAATATTCAATGTAAGTTGAATTAAAGACATATGAAATGGGTGGAATTATTGCACATTTACTCATTTGTTTTGAAGGATAGATCATGGAAGTCTAACTAGGTTACTAATGCAATTAGAAGAAGAGTATTTTTTTTAAGTACAATGGTTTTTGAGGTTATGGGTCTAGATAATATGAAGACCTTATATAAGGATGAAATAGATTTTACAAAGGTTGTAAAGAACCATGGAGTGTGGACATGGATCCATATTTGAAATTTTTTACTCTAGAAGGATTCTTATTCAAGGATCATCAAATTTTCATACCAAGAGGCTCCATGGGAGAGAATCTCATTAAAGAATCACATAGTGGGGGTTTTAATGCTCATTTCATGTATAACAAGACTAGATATTTAGTTGAAGAAATATGTGTTTGGCTAAGTATTGGAAGAGATGTGAGAAGTTCATTTGAAGGTTACAAGATATGTTATGTTGCAAAAAGGAGCCAAAATACAAGTTTGTATACACCTTTACTTATACTAGAGAGGACCTAGGAATATTAAGAACGGATTTTATTTTTAGATTACTAAGAACAAAAAAAGGCAATGATTCAAACATGGTATTTATGGATAGATTTTATAAAATGCCACGTTTTATTGTACGCAATAAGGCAAGTGATGCTACAAATGTTGTTTTTTAATTATTTCAAGAGACAGTTTGATTTCATGGGATACATGTTGGCACAGGGAAAGACCTAGGGTTCAACATTTCAACATCGCACCAACAAAACCATAACTACCGGCCCTTTCAGCAACACCTGCAAAGCAGGTGAAGTCTCACCCGAGGTAGTGGTAGGGGAGGGTATAGGACTTAGGTGTCTGTAACCGAGATGGGACACAGATTTATGATTATACTACTTCTACAGAGTACTTAAGAACAACATGCATCAACATATTAGTCTTACTCACATCACAGATCAAAACCTAAGTATAGATCGACCCAGTAACAATTCCAACATATACATCACAATTAGCATCATAAGTTAGATCTAGCACATTCAATATAAATAAAGCACCAAGCAATCATAGATCTATCTATTATACATAAAAATCAATGCACTAAGCATATCCATAACATAAACATTATATCATAAAGCATACCATCAACACATGATATACGTGGTTCACCCCAGTGTGGGGTTATGTCCATTAACTTCTTCTTATTATTATTAGGATTCAATCTCTTACATTCATCTACTCCTGTGCACTAAGCCACAGAGCCAAGCTTCACACCGGACAGGTGATCTGCACACTAAGCACCAGATCCACCTTCCAAAAATCGGTCAAGGCACAGATCCAACTCCTCTACTAAGCACGGAGCCTTACATACACAGTCTGTTGCACTAAGCAACCCAAAACTACTTGCACTTAGCCTTGCAAGCTATTGAATCTTCACTACATTACATTCTTTCTTATTTATAATTTTACAATTGCTTACAAAAAGGCCTAGTCATGGGTAAACCCATGGGCCAACATCCCATAAACCCTAATAAAAAAAACCTAATGAACCCCTTGTTGGGTCCCCAAATCAAGTGAGATCGCACGATCTCAGCACCGCCTAAGCGCTCCATATTCGACCAGCCTGTCAAATTCCAAAAGGGTGGTCAAACTTGACCAATGTTTCCTTAAAAATTGGTCTAGGGCCAAGTGGCCCCCAACACTCACCTGTGACTCATCCCGAGTCACTCAGATCTGGGTAACGTTGCTTCGAAGGCCTCAAGCTTATCTCAAGCTGCCTCGACTTGTTTCTTCACATGAGCTTCCTTCTCACTAAACTCCTAGATCATTTTCTTTGTAAGAGGCCCTTCCAAGCGCTATTCCACTGTCGCAACCACTTGGTCTAGTTGTGAAACTTGTCCTTCGATCTCTTCAAACACCACTCAAGATTCATCCTGCACCAATTTTCTCCTTTGTGTGACTTCCATTACTATGCCTTGGATGGAATTAATCTTCTATTGGAACATGTGTTGTTCCTGTGATCTCTTCATTCTCTCGACTATAGTGAGTAACTTCATCTGTGCATGTACTGACAATGCCTATTGTTGCACCTCCTGTAGTTGTGCTTCTAGTTTCCTCAACTCTGTGTCTTCTGCGAGGTGTTCATAAGTCTATGCACTACTATCACTCAATTGTTTTCATTATGAGGTGAGAGCTCTGGTCCTTCCTACTGCACTCTTAGCAGCTTCCTCCCTATGGTTGCACACTTCTTGTGGGGTGATCAATACTGCTTGGATCTCCAACTCCGTTATCCTCACTTGAAGTTGTTGGATGGCCTCAACAAGCTTCACCACTTGAACCTCAACTGACTCATGTTACTCCGATGCCAAGCCTGGCATAGAGCGAAGTGCTCTTCTCACCACTTGTTTGACCGCAGTTTGATCTGCGAGCAATTGGTCCTTTTCCCTCTATATATTTTCTTTATCTCCCTTGAGCATCGTAGGGAACTCATCTTTGTCATTTTCATAAGCAGTTACACAGTACTGCGCAACTCGTAATTTCTCTAATACTTACTCTTTCTCTTTCTTCAGGGATTCTGTAGCCTTTTCCTTTTCTTCTTGAACTTTCTGAAGTTGAGCCTCTGTCACATCTACTAATCTTCTCAATTGGGTAGGATCATCCGCCAATTTTGTAATCTCCGACAAGGAAGGCATAGTAGATACTACATGGATAACTTGAATATCTCGTTGTATCTCCTTCATCTCCTTCTCGAACTTTACATACAACTCTTCCTTCTTTGAACCATATCTTTGCAAGAGATCTTCAGATTCATCCTCCATCGTTCCATGGAACAAACTGATGTCGTCCTTTGTGAGCGTGGACTCTATTTGGGGTTTACTGGCGTGGGTTTTCTTTCTTGCTGAAGGTTTCTGCAAAGAAACCTTCCTCTTCTTCAATGTTTATATCTCGGTAGGGGGATCCTTTGGCGGTGTAGCTTCACCTTCTCCTTTATTTTCTCCTTATTCCCCTCCTACTTCTTGATTTACTTCGCCTCCTCCTCCTCCTACGGAAAATCCAGGTCCACTTGCTTCAGAGGCAATGTCCTCCTCATCAGTCTCTATATTTTGAACTTCCTCCTTTTTCTTTTTTTTCTTCTTCTTCGCACTAGACTGTACTGCATGCTTGAATCGGGTGACTAAGGGGCTTCCTATGATGTCAGTTTTGAAGAGTTCTGCATGATCAACTGGTACAAGGAACTCCTCTGATCATTCCTTTGCGATCTATTCCATGTCTTCGCCAGTCATCTTGTAATAGGACTTGTTAGCAACATTTCTTGTATAGGGGTATTCTCCTCTCTGATTTTAGGCCTCTGGTGTAAATGCATAGAAGTGGGGTTTGAAATCCAATCAGATGTGTTTTATTCAAGGTCCGCAGCCATAAGCGTCGAGTGCAGCTCACAGAAGAAGTCCATTTCGGGCTTAAAATCAAGCGAGCAAGCAGTTTGATTTCAATGACAAGGATCAATTGACGAAGCAGATCGACGGTCATCGGGTTTTTGGGGCTGTCAAGTTGCCCAGGATTTAGCACGAAGGGTAGTGCCCATAGTCCAGGGAAATTTTGGGTCGTCTGATCCAATTGGGACAGATGGCGGCCAGTCGTCGTATCGAGGATCAATGTTTCGGGAGACAAGGAGCCTCCCATTCTTTACAGCTAAAATCACCGATCGGAAAAACGCTGAAAGCACCTTTGGAGCCGAGCCCACGGTCTTAGCACCAGGTCACGTCAAGTGAGCCTGTGGATGAAGTGGGCCCCCTTTTAAATAGCAGATTCTACCTCAGTCGTTTATCTTAAGGACACGTGACGCACATCCGTGCCATGTCGACATTCGGGAATTCGAGGAGTAAGCGCTCCTCGTCATTTCACCTCTCGAAACCTCGAATCCTGAAGTGCCGAAAGTGCCCAGAATCAGGCCCTTGGTTTTGGCGTCTGGTCACAAGGAGCAGGCATGGAGGATGGGCGCTAGAATTTATCGTTTTGTACAAAAGGGAGGCCAAAAGCACTGAATTAAGTTTCAGAGGGAGGGGGCACTGTGTTCTCCAGACGTCGATTTGACGTGATCTAAATCCCAGTACCTGCTAGGTATGAATGAAGAAGAGAGAGGGTGGTTGAAACCTCGCCTCACTCATTAATTGCAAAGTATGGATGTTCTGGCTGAAATTCTACCCGAGAAGGTCCTCTGTACTGGTTTTATTCATGGAAGCCACGCCGAGTCCTCGACTCGCCAAGGAGGTCTACACATGCTAGCTCGA